>PVIA01000078.1:665000-711392 GCA_004024845.1 Tonatia bakeri
CCTCAGTCTCTCTCGTATGCGCCATCCCCTCTCCACTGGCAGAGTCTTTGCCTGGTTCGGACCCCACACTGATGCTTGGGCGATGGTTCTACACCACATAGTTGTCAATCCCCTCTCCCGACCACCATCACTGAGTCAGCTCTGGTAGTGCCCTCATTTGAGGAGGATATTCCCCACCCTGTGAAATGACCGGCCCCTGGCGACTTTTCACCCATTTTTCCTGCCATACACTCATGCCCCCTTGCTCTAGGTATTCCAGAACAATGTTTGCTTCCCACATACCGATGTTCCCTCTACTTCCATCACTCTTTATGGACAACTCGCTGGGGATTGACTGTGGGAGCAGGGGTGGGCAGGGCAGGGGAGAGCAATGGGGGGAAAGTAGGACAACTATAATTGAATGACAATAAGAAAGTAACAACCAATGGCATCCCCGTGCTTCTGCTTGTCTATCTTCTCTTCTCCTCCTCTAGGGCTCGGCATGGCTGAAAACTTCCTCTGAGTCCGTGTGAGTTGGACTGGGCCTCCTTCTGTGGGCCCCTGTGGCCCCTTCTCATGCTTTATGTAGGGTGTTTCACGGTGCACTTACCCTTCTCCCCCTCAGTTGGGAGCTACGGTACTGTTACCACTGGCCCTTGTTGGCTGTGTCAGCAATGAATGCAACGCTGACCCACAGAAGTTACTGAGTGTTTGTTGGAAAATGAAACAATGAATATTCACTCCTGCTCTGTCCCTGAATAGCTGTATGAGTTTGACATCAATCATAGAATTGTCATTTTACCCCAGGACGTCCCTGTGTCAGTCACATATGCATATATGGAAAGGGGCACTCCGTAAAGTTTCCTTGTTTAGTATAGATTTCCTAAGTTCACCTCAAACATTTTTTGTCAGGACATGATAAATATATACAAGCCCACACTCATACATAATAAAAATTGACTGAACAAAAATTGAGTTCAATTATCCTAAAACTCATCACTACTGAAATATACTTTAGTTTCTGTAAAGAGGGCAGAACAGGTAGGTAACATGGCACCAGGAGCCGGTGGCGGCAAGGCAAGTGCAGGCACTGAAGAACGCTTGTGACTTTTAACCTTCACAGGTCCACGGCAGCTTGGGCCACTACTGGCCAACACCTATAGAATGGGACCCAGCTGGGTGCAGGGAATATAACTAGAGACTTCCTTTCTGCAAGTTGCTTAGTGAGGTCAGGGATCGATATTAACCATACCAAAGGCATTCACCTACCTTATGTTTGCCTCCCTGTTACTGCCGACCTAGGTAACCCATCAGCAAAGGAGAAGGGAAGGGAAAATACACCAGGAACAAGGAAGAGCAGTGGAAAGTGTGGGCAAGGGAGATATGTAAATGCAGTAGGTAGACACTTCTAAGCTAGACACTTATTGAAACTTTTTTCTTTTTTCTCTTTGAACCAGAAAAAAGGGTGATAAAAAGATTGTGTTCATCCATATAGATGCATTTCTTTTTAACAAATAGGAAGACCTTCTATTACTTGACACTAAAGTTTTGCCAAGAATAAAAACATGTCATCATTAAAATTCAACTCAGTATAAATTTCTAGAAGTTTCCTACTTTTTTGGACTGGTAATCACTTATTCATAGCTATCAATATTCACAATAGACCACATGCGTAACTTACTGGGCTTAAAAAATAACTGCTGAAATGTGAATTCAGTGTTAATGTTATACACATATTATAGTTTGATTATAACCCTTAGTAACACCCTGTGCTGTATGATGCTGTGTTGAGCAGCTACAATCAAGAAAGTTTCATCTTGGGCTTAATCAAACCTGAATTGCAGGGGACCATGAAACAAATTCCTTCTTTTATAAATTAGATACCCTATAAGGTTTTTTTTTCAATAATTAAAAGATCCTAGAAGACATTTATATGCACATGAGCAAGAGGACCTATCCCCATACTAACACACAAAATATTTAAAAGCAGCTTTTTCGGTTGGCATGAGGCCTATAATATGGAGCAAAGTAGCCTGCAAGCCTTAATTAGGATCTTAGGAAAAAGTAGGAAAAAGAAACGCCAAGTCAAAACAATTCACTTTATAGGGAATAAGTGTTATATATGCTATACCATTGAAAGAAATCTTGGGTGTAACTTCCAAGTAATTTAGTCTTAGCTTTGTGCATAAAAAGTAGTCCACGAAATACTATAGTTCATCTGACTATGAATATTAAGTCTTATCTAATACACGTAGCCTGGACAGGGAATATACATTTCATACTGTGTTAAGACTAACAAGTATAATGGCAATGGAGGTGTTATCTATCCAGTGAGCCACTTTTGGGTAGACTCTCAGTGTCCTGAGAACAAAACACTGAAATCTGCTCGCATGTTGACAGTAGTATTGATATTTCTCCATGTTCCCTTCTGGTTGCTAAGAGATTTCCATTGGACAGACTCCGTTGTACTCATAACAAAGCTTTTTGATCTACCAAGCATTTGCTCCAGCTCAGTGAGCCCAGAAACTCCATTTGCCACACTCTTGTCCTACTTGCTTCCAAGTCAAACTGGGGCCCAGGCACAGAGGCCGCAGGCCCGTCATTGCTGCTATAGGAAATTGCTGTACAAAACCCTGGCTCAGCTCACAGCTCTTATAGAGAGTGCTGACAGTAAAGATGACCTGTATCTTTATACAAATGCATGTACCATTCCCCATGTCTCTTAGAAGCCAGTTTATCATGGTGAGGGTAGCAGAGGTGCGTGGGGAGGAGCAATCAATAGCGACCTACCCACAGACAAACCTCATACAATGCAATTAGACCAGAACCTAGCAAGACATAGCAATTTCAAAACAGTTCTGCTGTGCAAGGCTTTGAAATATGCCTACATAGAATTTCCTAACTTAAGTTTGTACTTTTGTGAACATATTCCAGAAGTTTATTGACAAGAATACTGAAGACAAGAACTATCTAAATTTAACATCTTGCAGTAAAACAACTGCAGCCCTCCAAACTCAATCTCATACAGTCTGCCGTGTAACAAAAGGCAGAGGCGTCTTCTGTAGATTCCCACCTCTAAAGAGGCGCTGGGCATGCATAGGAGGAGGAGAAGGGCATGCGGTGGATGGAATTTGCATATCATTTAGAAAGCACATGCTTCACTGCTCAGAGCAAATTAAGATGATCTTTCTCTTGGGAATGCTCACAAAGAGACATAAAAATGGTTTACGACCTGACTTCTGTATTCAGATCACAGAGTTTTCATCAGATTTTATTGACTGCCATGGAAAAAAAAGTGTTTGGGGGCCTCTCTTCTGGGTCGACACTGAGGAGTCGTATTTAAGGGCACAGCCCCAAACACTCAGTGAGTAACCAAACACCACTGACCCAGAATATTCCTGGGTTTTGCCCTGCATTAGAATAATGGGAGAGGATGATCGATGCCTGTGCTTTGGTTTAAAGCCATCAGCGCCGAAGGGTGCAAGGCTCTGCCGTGTCATGGGAATTCCTGCATTCAAGTTTATCCCCTTGCGCAGCAGACAAAAACAAGCCTCTATGATTTTAACTGTATTTAACAAAAAAAAGTTATTTCCAGCAGCTTATTTTCATTGCACAACTTAACTAAAAGCACCATATAGGAAAAAGAGGCAAAAGGAAAGGAAAAGAAAAAAAAAACCAAACAAACACAAAGCAGGAAATGACTTTTTCAGCTCCATCCTTAAGGCCACAGATCTGGCTGAGCAACACACACATGTGACACAGTTCTAGCACAAAAGCTCCCTTTCCGAAAGACAGACCTCTAGGAAGTACAAAGCCTGGCTTGCTGGCCTGTCCCTCAAGCCTAAGTCACCGCAGTCCATTTAACCTTGACTGGGCTGGGAAGAAACTACTTTTAACTCCCTTGCACACCTTTCTCTGTCATGGAAACATGCCGGTGCCTATGTAGAGTGAAAGCACACTTTCCTTCCGCATCAGCACTGCAATCACCCCCACAAAGGGTACAAGCTTCTCTTGCCTCGCCCGTCCTATGGTTATGGTCGGCCATAGGATTGTATCATCTGTTCCCAATTTACACACCCAATTTACACTCTACACAGCATAAAAATAGCCCTTACTGCTTCTCACAGATGCTGAGAAGAGATTAAAACAAAAAGAAGCCAGGCTAGATCTATGCTCTGGCACACATAGCTACCTTTTTCTTCCGATCCCGGGACCGTTTGCGGTGTTTCCTTTTTTTCTCAGTCTCTTCTTCAGCATTGATTTCTAAATCCCTGTTTTTCTTTAATTGGGAAGCTGCATGAGCCATAATGCATTGAAAAAGATCCTCTCAAGCACGCAGGACTTCCTGGTAAAAGGTGATATCCTCAGGCACCTCTAATCAGGCTTACAGCAGCATTCCAATCACTGGAGAGAAACCTTTGACTAGAAGCAGGAAGACATTCAAAATGCAAAGATGCTGTCCAAGCTGAAGCTTTTAAAAACCCAAATGATGGTTTCCAGACTTCATCCTACACCTTCCTCTACCTGGACCTTTACACAGGAGTGCAGCCATTGTAATGCATTTACCGTAGTGAAAAAGGCAGCTGGGACAGAGGAGGCTGTATTATGGCTGTATCCCCAGCCACCAGCTGGAAGTGTCTAAGTGATTCCTCAGAAGGGGGAATGCTGCAAAGGATGCTTCTCCGGAGGAAAAAAAATCAAGAGTCACCACACATGCAGGAGCAAAAATCCAGCACTAATTCTGAAAACCTATTTTAGAATCCTTCAAAAAAAAGACAGGGCTGCAATTTATGCATCACCACTAGGTCTGCACGGAGCATGATTTAACCCGCAACAGAATGGAGCAGTTCCTACTTTAGCTGAACTGCTGATGGTGACAAAATGTATAAAATAAGATTTCATAAAATACACTAAATTCTGCTATGGAGAGCCTGACTGCGTTACAAGGAAAACAATGCATGCATTGCTGCTGTCCACAGCACAGGCTTTATGCTGAACTATCAGCCTAAATGCATTTGTGGGAGAGGACTACAGAAGGGCCTGTTGTCTTTTAAAAACAACATGCTGATTACAACACATCATACAGAAAGACGTGAGCATGTTGGTGTATGGAACAGATGCCCGATTCACAGGAGTCCCCAGGACCCTCCTCTCGTGTGGTCTGAGGGTCAGAGAATGGGGGTCTGGTCTGGGCTGTCATCAGGGTTTCTGAGTCACAGAAGCCAACATAGATTGGCTTTCACGTCAGGATTTGCTTCAATCACCTTACTATTTTTGCCACCTGAGTCCTCAATGACTGCAGCCTCTGAATATTCATGATGCGAAGTGAAGCAGCAGCATTGCACAAGGCCTGCTGGGGTATCTTCTGCTAGGATGCACGCACTGGAAGAAATTTAATAAGTCAGGGATTACTTACACACACGCAAACACACACACACTGTTCCACAGCTTTAGCAAGAAATGGCTGAAATAGCAGATTGGACCTAAAACATTTGGGCCCTGGTAAGGAACCCTACTTTCATTGAAAAAATAAGCAGAATAAAACAAGATGATGCTCTGCTGAAAAGATGTAGTGTGTGTGCTTCCAGTACCCAAAGTCCAGAACTTTGGGGATCAGTGCACTAAACTTTGCAGGACTGACAAAAAAAGCATGTGAAACGCCAGAGCAAAAAGTCCAAAGGCATTGCGTGAGGATGTGGTGGGGTTCTCTGGAGCTGCTGTTCACCTGCTTCACAAAGAGCCCCGTGCGTGAGTTCCTGCAAACTGCTGCATACTGTATTTCTGATCTGGAAGGTAATTCCCCTCCTAAGGTTCTTTACAATCTCTGCCAGGCAGGTATGGGAACCATGGCCTTTCTGGTCCCCCTACAAGTGGACTGTGCACTCCTTTTGGGGCTCACTGAAAACCACTGTGGTCAAAAAGTTCCTGAGGGCCTACTGTGTGTACTGGTTCTCTTGTGCTTACTTCCCCAGGGAAACTCTCTTCAGGAAGAAAGTGTTCCATAATGGTTCTCCATTGCCTATGAAACTATTGCTGGGCAAACAAGGAGGGGAGGAGAGTGAAGGAGTGGAATTAAATGTAACTTGGATCCAAAAGCAATAGACCATATTGGGACCTTCACGGTAAAAGGAATTTTTTTTTTTTTAGCCCGGATTTTTACTGTAAGAGTAATAGATGGGATAGAGAAAAGAATAAATATTAAAACTTTGGTGTGCTTTCTTTCTATGTAAAATCATCCTGTACTTTTGAGGAATATTCACACAATTTCCTTCCTTATTTTCAACTTGAAGAGGGCAGCCAGCTCAAAAGCTGGCTGGTTTCCCACTGGCACTGGGCTTCTTCTTTCCTCCCTTCATAGGCACTAATGACACTTTAAAATGTACTTACAAGTTATGCTTGGTCAAGGCACCCAACTCGTCCCTCTGAGGCTGGTGAAGCTGCACTTTCCCATTGATCTCCACCAGCCAAAGATAGCTGGAAATTAGGAAAACGGGCCACAGGTATTTTTCTTTCTTTCTGTCTTTTAATTTATTTTTTTGCCATGGGCATCTTTACAATTTTTTTTTGTTATGTTGGATTTTGCAGTATCTCAGTAAGTGGTTAAACTTCTAAGAAATAGCTTGTTTAGGTTTTCTTTTTTACAGAAAATGTGGGCATTTGTCCTCCACTTTTAAGCCAGAAAAACTTTTAAGAGTGACCTTGCCAAAGGAAAGTAGTCCTGTGGGTCCGGAACTTTGATGGCTACATGACTAAGGTCTCAGCCCCTTCTTTCTCCTTACCCAGCATGCTCCCTGCCAGGTAACTCTCCAGCAACTTGTGTACTTATTCTCAGCACAATGACATTTACACAAGAGAGCCGCACATATTTTTTCCTCCCAAACTGAATGGACAGTTCTGTCTGTAATTCCAGAAAGCAGGTCCTGCCCCCGATACTGGCCATGAGGGGTGATGGGTAGGACTCACACAGGCTGGCAATGGCCTATGCATGGGGTGTCAAAGCTCCTGAAAGTTAAGGAAAAGCAATTCTTATGCCACTTCTCTCAAGGAAGAAAAAAGGTTTGTTCTGATTTTAAAAAGTTCCATGTACAAGAAGTCTGAAACCATCCTTTCAAAATAATTTAAAAGAGTGATCTTCCAAACTTCTATTAGCTGTAGAAATTTTTCTTTGGATAAATCCTATAGGAAAGGCAATTATAATAAATATAGGGTCCGGCACAAATAATGTCACTTTTTGGTCACAAAGTCTTTTGTTACAAAATCATAAGCATTTAATTCTGTAACATAACAATATCACAATCAAGCATACCCTATGATGTTTTAGGTGAAATGTTCACATTAAAACTGTAAATTTTTACACCCATATTATTACCCTACCAACCACACTCAAGCAGGCCTGACTTCTGCCGGACCCTATGTAACAGTGGCTGCTTGGCTGAGAGAAACAGTGGTACCCCAGAGCCCCCGTGTTCTGGCTCCCTGCCCCTTCCTCCAGAAGGCAGCCTGGCGAGCACAGTTGGAAAAGCAGCACGCTGACGCAAGGAGTCCTGGTCTGCCTCCCTCGAACCCTCGTCGCCAGAAGTTATGTCAAAAAGTGACTCCTCCTGTTAAATGTTTCCTCATGATTTTGTCCAAAATCATTCTGGATTTCTTACCAGAAGCAACAAGTTCCACTTAGAATATTTCCTGTCTGTGCATTATTATAGCATAAAACTAGTACAGAAAAGTAAAAATCACTTTCCAGTTTGGTATCTACAGTCATGTTTATACCCCAAATAATTTCTAACCCCCAAATTTTAAAAAGTTGTGACTAAATATTCCACTGAAAATAAACACAATCAATTCATTGGGATGTTTCATAAACTTTAGAGACCACAGCCAGAAATATTTCCCCCTCAATTTTCGTATGCACCTTTGCCAGGATTAGAAGATGAACTTTGGTTGTGACTTCAGTCAAGTAATAACTTGGCTGTCCCTGGTTGCCACTTTATATTGTTGTCTCCACATTGTTGAGCTGAGTTGACACACAAACAAACAATATTTCTATGGCAATGATACTGTCGCTTGGTAGTTTTAAAGTTACAACAGCTTTGCATTTTGAAATGATATTACATGGTGACGTAGCGAAGTGGAAAACGGGGAGTCTACAGCAGAATGGAGGACAAGACGCAGGAAGGACAAGAAAAAGAGAAGTGGCTCAGTTTGCCAGCGAGGTTGCACCTCCCCGACCCCACCCCCAGCTCCTGGTAATGAGCAAAGTGCATGTTGTGATGGAATGAAAACTATTTCATGCTGCACCCACTTCAGTTTTCTCAGAAGCAGAGCAGCCTCGCCATAGGAGAGTCAAAATATTTTTCCTTTACAAAGAAAAATGGATCCATCGTCACTTCATTAGTTTTGGCATCCGAGATAAAGATGATGTCAAGAGAACTCAAGCGGGTTCTAAACACATGGGGAACGAGGAAAGAAGCAGGCTCTACACCTGTCAGTGGATACAAGCCACATGAGAAGCACCCTGGGAAATCCTCAATCCATAGTCACATATTCTTCATTTCCAGATGAGATAAATGAAGTTCTAAAATTTACAAAAAGAAAAATGGGCTGTGACTGAGGGATGGGTGGTCCTTTCCACATCCCTCGTAGGACAGCACCTTTGGATAAATAAGCACTGGCCTGGGTGCCATCTGTCTAAGTACTTGGTCTGTCCCCATGCCTGGAGCAGGCAGTCTGTCCAGCTAACCGGCCTGACCTCAGCCCTGGAGAGCCAGCTGGCCGCAGGCTGCCAGCTGCTTGTGTGACCTCACAGGAGCACCTGGGGCAGGCACGTGGGCAGGCTTCTGGAAGGTCTCACTACCACACCCATGGGCAGGCTTCTGGAAGGTCTCACTACCACACCCACGCTGGCCAGCAGAAAGAAGCAGGATCCTTCGTCATAGGTGGAAGACCCCTGAAGGGAGTCCTTGCACTCTATGTCCCCAAAAAGTAGACAGGTCGTGCCTAGCACTGGGTACAAAGTCTGCTCAAAAGTGGTGGGCAAATGAAATGTACTGGACAGACTTCCTCTCTGGGCCCCTGGTCCTATAGAAGGAGAGAACTGGACCACATGACCTCAAAGACACTCGCCCATGAATCCAAAATGCAGCGATCTGAGGTGATGGAAGGTTGTGGGTGTTTGTGAATAAAGGAAAACATATAGGAAAGTTTTATTTAAGAAGAGTTTATAGTTGGTGCTGGTCAATACAGTAACCACCAGCCACCACTGAAATGGGACTAGTTTGGCTGCAGAACTGAGCTTTTATTTTTGTTTAATTTAAAACTTTAAACTTGAAACAGACTCAGTTGAGATACTAAAACACATTAAAGTGTGTTTAGAACAATTTGGATTTGTGAATCCATTTTTTCAAAATTAAATTTTATGAAACAAAATACAGATCAGATATTTCCCATGATAATTTACCATCTCACTGAGATTAACATACACACTGAATTTCAAGATTTAGTATGAAAAAATTCAATGTACAAAATCTCAATAATAATTTTATATACTAACTCACACTAAAGTGAGAATATTTTGGATACATTCAGTTAAATAAAATATATTAAAATTAATTTTACACTTTAAAAAGATTTTTAAATGTGGCTATTAGAATTTGAAATATGTGTGGCTCAGATTACATTTCTATTAGGCAGTGTTAGTCTATACAAACAGCTTTTATGAACAAAAAGAAAGCCCAGTTATCTTCCTGAGGACAAATGATTCTCTAGACAAGCATCAGAAGCCACTTAGTAGTCAGTCATCAGGCTTCCAACTGGAAGAGGTGAAGCACAAAAAGATGGTGTGTTCTCAGGCACTTGTGCCAGCAGCAGCATTCATGTAACCATGGACTCACACCCCCACTCTGCTGGTCACTATGGTCAGCACCTGGGACATGAGATGTGGTTGCTTCCTCAAGTAACTGAGGGGACAGAAGACAAGTAAGCCAACAATTACAACACATGTGCAGGTACTTATGGAAGTGGGCGTGGAAGCATACGTGAGTAAAACAGAATGAAATGGTCAGCACTCACAATAATGCTTCTAGGTCAGGCATAAAGTCTTTTGCCCCCTTCCAATTGTAAATTTTGTCCATGGATGCTGCTTCCTTCCAGCTTTAGATTCTCCAGGAAAAGTAAATCAAGATAGTAATGAGCCAATTGATGTGAGCCTTCCATTCTATCAGGGTAGTAGTTCTCCCAAAATAGCCCTCTAAACCAAGACACTGACTGCAGTGGCTGAGAGTGAATGTGAGTGGTTCCCAAGCCATGTGCTCAATTCAAATATATTTATTGCCAAAGATGAACAATAGGTATGCTTTTATATCACTTATTTCCTACCAGGAGTCCAAAAACTCTGGGCCTTGGACCAGTGCTGGACTGGGCCTGTTAGGAACTGGGAGCACAGCAGTAGGTGAGCTTGATTCATCCTGAAATCATCTGCCCACCCTCTGATCCATGGAAAAACTGTCTTCCACAAAACCAGTTTTTGGTGCTGAAAAGGTTGGGGACCACTATACTATCTGGTTAATTATAACTTCTATTATCTTTTATTAATGTGGTTTAATAACTCTTCCAAAAGATTGATGGAGCACATCAACCAAGTAATGTAATAAATTTTTCTGTGTATCTTGTGGAGGTAAGTCTCATTTCTATCTCACTAAATGCTTGTTATTTATTTTCATGTAATAATCACATTTAATGTGCCCCAAAGGAATGACAATGCAAGCCAACAAGTGAGGAAAAACAGGTCTGTGTTACACAGCTTTGTTACCAGTAGCTGTAGGACCTCAGAGAATTCCCTTATCCTTCCTGGTTCCCTGGTTCCATACTGGTAAAAGGAAAGGGTTTCCAAAGTCTCTCTCCAAGTGTACATACTCTGAGACACTGAAATATAATCACAGTAAGGATGCATGATTGATTAAGGTCTTCTTCAGCTGGTGTGTTCTGATCAAGCTCAAAGGAAAGTAGGTTCACTTTCAAAATATTTCTTTGAGGTGGTAACTAAAAGCCAAAGGTATAAAGGAAAAAGGTTTTGAAGACTGAGGAACCTGACAGCCTACTCAGTGAATATTTGCCGCCCCTGTACACGAGGGATGGAGTGGAGCAGAAGAGAAAGCAAAGGTTCTTAGTTCTAGAGAATGAAGCATCTAATTAGGTTGACTCATGAGGTAATACTATAGCGGCCTAGGGTAGGACAACTAAACAGTATGCTGAATGCTATAAAGTAAACCAGTCAAATATTCAAACCTAAACTCAGGCAATCATTCTTTATTATATCGTGAACCACATTAACCAAGCTGAGACTTCTGTCTGAGGAAAAAAAAAGAAGAATCATTCTATTTTCTTGAATTTTGCTCTGACTTACTGCCATAGAAAGAGCTACCTGTAGAATTTATAGCCCCTTCCCTTTACGAAATTGAAATAACATGACATGCTTCTTACTGGTAGGTTTCAATAACAAATGTTTATGGAAAAACATGGTCATCATGAAAGAAAACAGTAGCACACATAAACCCAAGGCATTATCAAGTTGGGGTTGGGCCACACAGACTGGCACATAGGGTCCCCAGTGCATTTGGAAGTCCTCTTCTTCCTCCCTATCCTACTACTTATGTCTTGGCAGGTGTTTTTATGCATGTTGCTTTACAAGGCCAATTGCAAATAAGACTAATTAAACTCCACTTTACTTAGCTTTCTATTATATGTCAGGATATAATCAGAATAGGCAGTCAAGTTTAAATATTCAGAACATCTTATTTGGGATAATAAGGGCACATGTTTTTGGGGAAAAAGTTATGAGGCCCTTTTAAAAAAAGATAAAAGTTGAGAACAATTTTGTTATTCTTTTCCAATTTCTCTTTTTTAAAAAGGGCAGAGCAGAGGGAATATCTTTTCAAATGCTGTGAGGTATGGCTTGATGATTCAGGCAGATTTCATCCTACTCATTTTTTGTATGTTCTAAGGCAGGGGTCAGTAGACATTTCTACAAAGGGCCGGAGAGCACATACTTAGGGCTCTGCTGGTGGAGGATCTTTGTGGCACCTGCTCAACACTGCTGCTGTGGCACCAAAGCAGCCAGATCACGTCAAGGAATGGGCGGGGTGTGGTTCAACAAATCTTTATGGACACTGAAGTTAGAATTCCATACCATTTTCACATCACCAAATATTATTCTTTTGATTTGTTTTCAACCATTTAAAAGTTGCAACCTTCTTAGTTTGCAAGCTACACACACAAAGGGTGGATTTGACCTAAGTGCCATAGTCTGCTGACCCCTCTTTTAAGGCAGCACATGGTTAGTGGCATACCGTTCTGAGGGTCTCTGAGAAAGAGAATGTATGGACAGTAGGGTCAAAACCCTAGTGATGCTTGGAATATTTATGTATATAGGCATGCACATGTACAGATATGTATAAGTGTGTGCATGCATGTAAGTACTTGTATGTGTAAATGCTATTTACATAATACCCATGGAGAACCTAACTGTTATTTGAGTGATGGAAGGACATGTTATCATGCACATTCTCTGTACTGTGTACGTCAGCTAGGACTTCTTTATTAAGTCACTCAGTAACAGATACTTATTTCGCACTTTATTGAAGTAGGGTCCAACACATGTATTTAAGATGCCTACACGCAACAAGTGCTCAGTAGAGTGAGAGTGAGCAAGAACAATTTGAGGTTGTTCAGCTGATTCTGTATGACATGGCACTGGGTGGGCATCTGTTCTGGAGTGTGCCTCCAACAAGACCACAAACACAATATCCTCTATGCAATGCACAGAACATCTGGTTCACTGTATTCTACTTCCTCCCCTGGGGTGGGGACAGAAGCTCTTGCTTTATACTTTAAGTTACTATTAACTCCACATATGTCCTACTCAGTTACTTCAGTTCCTTTGTAGAAAGAGTCACAGGAGTAAACAAATGTTCATGCAGTATCTCCCATATTTTTATACCATGCTAAACCTAATGTAAAATTAAAGAGGAAAATGCATAACCTTTTTTTAAAACTATCTGAATCATGATTGCAGACACATGTTTCCTTTGAGCATTATTTCATTAAAAGAACTAAACTTGGAGATTTGTCAATAGTTAATGAATGATGCAAATTTCAAACAATTACCTGGCAATTAAAGATGTGGAAGCTATGGCAAGAACATGCTTAGGCCTCTGACCTCAAAGAAACTCTATCTGCTCTGAAGGACGCACACTATCCTTTAGGAAAAGTAAGATCAATTTGCTCCCCTCCTCCTGCCCACATCTCCACCCCGCTGCCCATACACACACTAGACTGCTATTCAGAGAAAGGGAAAGGCCAGATGGTTTTAAGGATTAGCAATGAGGAAAGGCCTAAATTTCACCTCAAGGTTGTTATTAAATTCTAGTGCAGATTGGCAGGGATACAAAATTTGGGCCATCTGAGAGCTCTTTGGGAGTCTTGGTCCAGTTCCTAATGAGCAGGTGTTGACATGGAAAAAGCTGCCTGTGCTGCATCGCTGCAGGAGCGGGCTGCTCCCACCGCCGAGGTGCGCTGAATCTCCCCCAGTCCTTCCTCCTGCCGGAAAACAGACCCTGCACTCAGCGCTGCACACCGGCCATGTTCTGTGCCCAGCGCCAGGAAGCCCAGCAAATCAGTCGGTAACACAGTCGAATTGTGATCTTTTCTGCAGTTGTGGTGATTTTACACTATTTTGTCCCACTTTGAAATTCTCTCCAGTGTATATTTCATTTGAATCTAATTTAATTTGGACCCAGAAGGTTTCAATGCCCCTTGTAGACATGCTCGTGCATCCAGACCACCAACTACATTGGCCATTTCTTAGATGGACACTGACCTATCCAGTCTATTCAATGAGGATAAAATATACATCGACACTTCAAATACAGTGTTTTGTTCTGCAGCTGTGGGACTAAAATCTAGTACAACTTGGTCAAATTCTATATTCCACCAGTGACAACAGAGATAACTGCAGCATTAATTAAACAGGAACACCACCTTACTACAGGCGTGTGGTGCCCAGTTAGTGAACTCATCGGTTATACTGGCAGGAGAAGCACAGAATCCTGGTTGGCAGTCTAACACAGATGCAATACCTGTATCTATTTTTAACAATGATTTCCCAGCCAACTTATTTTTTAAAAACTCTAGAACATGTGAATACTTGAATTATAAAAATAAGAATGCCAATTCTGTTTCAAATCAACAGTTTTACAAGTTTTATAAATTATTTTGTAAACTCTTTTTTACTATAATGGTGACAGTTTAAAAATAAAAATGTGATGTTTATTAGAAAATAATTTCCCCAGTCTTTATAAATACTTGTGAAAGTTAACAGCAATAACAAAATTCCTCAAGTAACTACTGCAT
This sequence comes from Tonatia bakeri, assembly GCA_004024845.1. Classification (NCBI taxonomy): domain Eukaryota; kingdom Metazoa; phylum Chordata; class Mammalia; order Chiroptera; family Phyllostomidae; genus Tonatia; species Tonatia bakeri. Next base: position 679,383 of record PVIA01000078.1, read on the forward strand.
TCCATGAGGCCATTTTCTATTAGAATTGGAATAAGACCAGTCTTCTCATAAATAGATCATCCTGAATTTTAGGTAAATTGAATTTTATAAAGCTTGATACCTCTCACTATGTAGAAAGTAACAATAAAAATACAAATAATTCTGAAAATTGTGACTATGTGGGGCTTTTTATAAAGTAATTTTTAATTATTTTTCCTGTGTCATGGATTAAAAACAGGAAAATAAAAACCACATTGCCATGACCTCACACCTGCTAGAATGGCCGTTATCAAAAGGACAAAGAACAACAGGTGCTGGCAAAGCTGTGGAGAAACAGGACCTAGTGCACTGGTGGTGGGAATGCAGACTGGTGCAGCCACTGTGGAAAAGGGATAGAGGTTCCTCAGAACTACAATATGGCCCAGCACTTCCACGTCTGTGCATATATCTGAAGGAACAATATCAGTGTGTAGAGAGTATGTACAACCCCATGTGGATTGCAGCATTATTTATTGTATAATAGTCAGGACTTGGAAACAACCTAAGTATCCATCAACAGATGAAAGGGTAAAGAAAATGTGTTTGCAGGTACAGTGGCATGTTGTTTAGCCACCAAGAAAAAAAGAAGGAACTTCTGCCATTTGTGGTAATGTGCATCTGACCAGAGACCCCTGAGTGCCCCTGCCTGGACCCTAGAGCTGCCTAGCTGCTCTCAGCCCAAACGGCCTACCCACAGCTAAATGAATGTTATTATTTTAATCACTAGGTTTGGGGTGGTTGATTACACACCACAGGTAACAACTGCTACAGAAAAGATAATACAAGGTACAGATACTAGGAATATAAGAGGGACTATCACTACAAAGTCTACAGACATTAAATAGACAAGTTAATGTTATATATGACATTATGCCAATAAATGGAAAATTTAGGTGAAATAGACAAATTCCTGAAAAAAAAAATGCGACTTACCAAAACCAACACAAGAAGAAAGTAAAAATCTTAAGAGCCTATGGTTTGTCTTTTTTTTTTTTTTAATTTGAAATCACAAAACCATCCCACAAGGGGCACTCTGTGCCATTTTGTTTCACTAGTAACTTCCATGAAACACTCAGGAAAGAAATGTCAATGTTGTAATGACTTTCTTAGAAAACAGAGGAAATGGGGGCACGTTAACTCAATTCATGAGAAGAGCATAACCTCATTACCAAAACCTCATAAAGAAACTAATAACAACCAAGAACATAGAATGATCTCTCTCTTCAAGACAGGTGCAAAAATGCTTTGGAAAACATTAGCACAATCAAAGTTAGCAACAGAATGGGAATTATCCCAAGAAAGCAAACTTGGATTAACATTCAAATTAAAAAAAAAAAAATCAATGAAGACCTGAACAAAAAAATGTGAACAATTAAAAAAAAATTCAAGACTATGTACCACAATAAATAAAAATTCCATGGTTGTTTTAACAGACGCAGACAATTCAGTTGACAAAATTCAACCCCCTTATGATACTAAAGACTTACCAAATTTGACAAAATTGAACCCACTTATGATATTAAAAAGGAAAGTCCTCACCAAATTAGGAATAGAAGGAAATTTCTTCAATCTGATTTTAAAATGTCTATGAAAGACCTACAAAAGCTTTTATACATAATGGTAAAATATTGAATACTTTCCTCCTAAGAGTAAGAACAAAGTTAAGTTGTCCATTCTTACCACTTCTATTCAATATTGTATAGGAGATCTTAGCCAGTGTATTAAGACAAAGAAAAGAAAAAGTCACACATATTCGAAGGAAGAGTAAAACTGACACTTTTCACAAATGACATGATTGTTTACATTCAAAATCCTAAGGAATTTACAAAACTCCCAGAAGTAAGTGAACTTAATTTGGTTTCAGAATAAAACTCAATATACAAAAAAAAATTTATATGCTGGTTGCAAGCAATTGAAAAAATAATATTTAAAAAATCTACTTTCAAAACCCATAAGATACTTAGGAATAAATTTAATGAAAGAAATACAAGACCACCACATTGTAAACTACAAATCATTACTGACAGAAATTAACAAAAATCTAAATAAACATATAGATACACCACATTCATGAACTGGAAATCCCAACATTGTTAAAATGTCAACTTCACTCAGGTCTATAGATTCAATGAAATCTCAATTATAACTACACCCATTTTTTTAAAAATAGATAGGTTTATTCTGAAATTTGTAAGAGGATGTAAGTAACCTAAAATATCCAAAGAAATATTAAGAAGTAAAGTTGAAAGCCTTACACTAACTGAATTTAAGATTTACTATAAAATCACAACCATCCAGAGAGTACAGCACTGTTTAGATAGACAAATCCTCATAGATTGATGGCACAGAAACATACCTACACTTACACCTTTGATTTATTTACAATAAAGGCACAAATCAATTCAATAGGGAAACAAGAATCTTATAAATAATGCAGAACTGCATGCATATCCACATGGATAATAAACAATGTCTATCCTCACTTTACACTATATACTAAACATAATTCCACTTTAACTTGCACATGGCCAACACATAAAAAGTTGCTCATCTTACTAGCCACCAGGGAAATACAAATTTAATCCACCATGAGATACCCCTATCATCTACTAGAAAGGCTTAAGTTAAAGAGACTGACACCACCACCAAATGTTGGCAAGAATGTGAGCCAGACAGAACTCTATTGTTATTGGAGTTGTGAAACTGTGTATCTACTTTGGCAATTTCTTATAAAAATACTCTCTCTATGACCCCAAACTCCATTCCCAGATGGATACAAGGGGTTGAAAAACCACAGGTCCACAGAGATTTGTGTAAGAAGGTTCACAGCAGATTTACTCATAACTAACATCTGGAGACAGCCTAGATGTCCATGGACTCTCGAGTGGATAAGCAAACTGTGGGCATTCACACAATGACTACTACTCGGCCACAAAGCCCTGTGTGCACAAGTGTTGGGTTTGACCGCATTGTGCTGAGAGAGAAAGATCAGAACAGCGGCTGTCTCTGGGAGGAGGGGGAGGCGGGAACTGATTGAGAAGGGGAATTTTCTAGGGTAATAATAATGTTTTATAGCTCAGCAAGAGTCACCTGTAAAAAGTCATCAAATGGTATATTTATGTTTTGTGAATTCTACTCTACGTACATTTTACCTAAAAAAGTAAATACATACTGATCTCCAGTTAATTGTCCTGATGCCTACACCTCACTTTGAAATGCATTAAAATTAAGATGGATTGATGGGTGGATAGATTAATAGATGGATATATAGATAGAGCAAAATGTTGATTATAAACTCTGGGTGGTGGGTATATGGGTGCTTATTGTACATTACTTCCAACATTTCCGTATATTTGAAAATTCTCTCAATAGCATGCCGGGAGAGAAACTAACTGATACTTCACGGTAGACCACTTTTGTTTCCACACAATTTTCATAATCAAGACATTACTTTCTCACAACTACCTTGTAAAAGAGGCGAGGCCGGCATCATTAACTGTGTTATAGCTGAAGAAACTGTCTCATGGAGGACCTTGCCCAAGGTGTTGGCAGCGAACAGTAAACTAGCAGTTCAGGAGACATCAGACTTTATCTAAAGTAAAGGGCCTGACAGTAGATATCTTAAGCCATACAGTCCCCACCACAACTACTGTACCCTGCTTTTGCAGTGTGAAAGCAGCCATGCATAACTTATAAACGGATGAACATGGCTATATTCAATAAAACTTTATTTGTAAGAAAAAGTCAGGGCCAGGTTTGACTCATGAATTCTAGTTTACTGCCCCTAGATGATAACCCTGGTTTTTTCACTGTAGTGGTGACAGATGAAATAACTGACTGTAGAGTCAGCTAAATCTGTTTCCCATGCCACGTGGGTTTAATATGACCATTGAATTAGATAACTCCTATGAAGTAACCAGGACAGTGCCTGTTTTATAGCAGGTATTCAATAAATGTTGGGTTTTTTCTTTCATTTACCTTGTTTTTTCTCATTTGCTGTTTTTGCCATTACACATCATAGCCTAGATGAATTACAACAAGAAAACAGCTGCATAATGTTGCTCACCCACATTAACTTGCCACAGTATCTTTCTGTGTAGTAAATCTGTAACAGCTGCGCCGTAAGTGGGAGTGCTTGCTTCTGCCTGCACCGTCTAGGCTAACTTTTAGACAGAAGTTCCCGGGAGCCCTCCAGGCTCCCTTCTCTGTGACATCGCATGGAGGTCCCCATTGTCTCCCTCACTCCTCACTAAGCACACCGGCTAACTCCTGCTTCTGGGTTTTACCTCTCAGGCCATTTCTCTAACCTGCGTGATCTCACTCATTTCGTGATGCCGAACTGTGTCCATAAACAAAGTCCCACCAAGATGAGCTTTTTTCTGAAGTGTGCGGTGCCTCTGTCTTTGGCCTCTCTTCAAGCACTATAAAGCTACTGAGGCAACAAAATACTAGTGATAATTCTAATTTATCCCCTCCCACAGAATTGTGAGGGTGCAAATTGGAGGGTCCAACCATAAGTTTATTAATGTACCAATGGGAAAAATTGTGAAGTTTAGTCAATCATTAGGTTATAAGGAAGAGATTATTTTACCCTCTTTAACAGCTTAGAAAGTAATACTGTAATAACAATAGAGCCATTAAAATGAGCATTTATTATGTGCCAGGCACTTCTTGTAACCATTTCATTCATTCGTTCTCACATGCATCAATATATATAAAATGCCTACTGTGTGCCAGGTTTTACATAAATTACCTAATGAATCTGTACCCAAATCCTATAAAGTAAGTATTAAAATTCCTGTTTTACAAATTGTGCAAAATGAGGGTAAAGAGTATGAAATTACTTTTCCAATTTCCCACGGCTACAGATTGTCACAGCCACTGTCTAGCACAGATGTAGCATTCTGGAGACTTTTAATAAATATTGTAAATATCCATGTGATATCACTTGTTGAAAGGGTTTCTGTATGGCTTTGCCTGTCCTCTTTCCAGACATTTCTCCTGTCTGTGCCAGGACTGAGTCAAGAGACTTGCTTTGTGTGACTGGCCTGCACAGCTCTGCGTGGCAGAGGACCAGTAACTTTTGCTGATTCTTGCCCTCAGCCCCCAGCACCATCTGCTCGGGCAACTCGTTCTCCAGCACACTGCTTACGTCAGGTTTTCTCACTTCATTCCTAGCTTCTCTAGAACTAATCTGCAGAAGGCAAGAGAGTCAGGGACTCCCTCTCTGACAAAACACTCTTTCCACTTTGAACTTTGCCATCGCACTTAATCAGCTCTGCTGCTCATGATTTCTGTCACTTTAGCAAGAAAGAATGTCTCTGGAGGGGTGGTCGAGAGAGAGAGAGAGAAAGTGTCAAGTGTAAACTCCCGTAGAGGATAATGTGCAATCTGAAGAGGTATTTCCTCCTACTGCATGTATGTCGTACACAGCAGCCACCGAAGCCTGGTGTGGAAGCATTCCGCCCATTGCTGAGGTTTCTTCTCTTTCTTTCTTCCCCCCAGCAGGATTTTATGCTAACTCAGATCCCTCTGAGTGAAGACTCCACCTTCTCAGATGTACTTCTGAGATCAGCTAATAACACTGGGAGCATTAACTAATTAACAATAGTAAGGAGTTCAGAAAACAAACAGGCATGGAGCAATGCTATTATTATGTTGCTTCTGCCTGACACTATTGTCCTCAATAAGCAGGCAGTGATGATGTCAATGTATCCAGGAAGAAAGGCAAATCCTGCTGCAAATTGCCAGCTGGGCTCAAACTCCTTTTCACTGAGATTACAGGCATGGCTACCGCTGCAGTGAGGGTTGCAGATGATTTCTCACCCTCCTTTTTTAAAATTTTTGTAAGTCTCCTTTTACTACTGTGCCATGCAGCCTCATTTTGCATTGCTTGAAAATTTGGTTCATGAAATGTGCAAAATACCAACTTCTTAAACTCTAGGAAGCCCAAGAGAAAGTGACAGTATTATTTTAACGTTTCTCATCAGTTGGTACTAGTGGCTCCTTTCTGAAATGCGCTTACTGCAAACACCCCTCTTACATCACGGTGTGGAGAATATGGGTCTACTTGCATGTTACTCATTAAAAAATGAAGTTCTTTTCTGATCAAATAAAAGATGAATATAGGAAGGCTTTGACTGATTTATTTCCCATTAGTTGCTTATTATTTCCTTTTAAAAAACTGAAGCTAGAAAGTGGCTTCTGTAAAAAAGTGTTTGGCTCCTTCTCTGTCCCCTTTGCAGAACCGGCCTGCTCTCCTGTTGAACACCAAAGCCTTTCGAGTCCCCATTCTGGGCCCTCTCTTCTTCTCACTCTGCAGCCTCTGCCTAGGCCATCTCATCCACATCCGTAGCTTCAGTCATCACCTGCACTGGATGACTCACAGGCCAGCCCCTCTTCTCGACCCCCAACCCCAAATTTCAACCATCTCTGACACCCAGGAGGGTAGGCATGGGAAACACTGGAAGAGCGCCCGCCCCCAGTTGGGGGCGGGGCACCTGTGTGCCAAGCTAAGCAACCTCGATAAGTCTGAACACAGGTGAATTAAGAGAAAGTTGCTAAAAAAAAGTAGGGCGTGAAAGTTCTCATCATGAGAAAAATAATGTAACTCTATGAGGTGATAAATCCTTAGTAAACTTACCACGGCAATCATTTTGTAGGGCATACATGCATCAAATCATTATGTTGTACACCTTGAATTAATACAAAGTTGTACACCAATTATATCTCAATAAAACTTGTATGTGGGTATTCCAGGGAAAGCACCACTGAGTTTTAGAGATAAACCCATGCTCTTGAATCAGGATCCCAGAGAGGCCACTTACTAGGATAATGGCCTCAGACAAGCGACCTAACCACCCGCATCTCGGTCTCCACACTTCCTGAGGATACAGAAGAAACTACTTTTAGTGTTTTTATGGAGATAGCATGAGTTAGTATTTGTAAAGCACTCATATCATTAAGTGCTATGCTGTAAGTGTGATTGAAATAAAATAAAGACTACAAGAGCCAGAGCCGTTAATTTCAGCTGTGTACCACTGACTCACAATGGGTCTTACAATTTTTCTTGAAGAAATTACTTTTGAATCTATAAAAGGCTTCTGAGCACCATAGAAGAGTCGAGAGATAAGAGCCCTAAAAGTAACATTGGTGAGAAGGTATGTGAGGAGGATCACTTCTCATTGGCCACTAGTTAGAAGTATTTGGGGAGATGGTGTAGCCACTAGGAAGCAAAGCTATGCATGTGTTAAAATTCACACTGACTGTTACTGCCCAGCCCCTGGGCCAGTGGAGGAGCCACAGCAGCTCCCGAGAGCTGATGCTGGGCCATTTCCACTACAGTATCACCATTGCTAACGACTGTACCCAGCACAGAGAATGTGTGCAACAAACGTCCAACTGACCGATATTACCTCTCTAAAGGCAAACTTCCTATTTAGAATTATGATTATTTTCATATGCATATCTTACCTCTCTCTAAAGTCACTTGAAAGCAGATTCCAGACCTCATGTATCTTTCCATTCCCACCTGGCACAGTACGTACATCTCATACATAACAGAGACTTCAAAAAAATGAAAGAATTCATTGATCGATAAAGGATGAATCAACCATGAACTCTACTCATTAATAATCTTTTCTCCAATGTGTAGAATAATAAAATCTGAGTTCACAACACTCAACTGTGAAGTACAAAACAGTTATCACCCTTCTGTGTTACTAATCTTGAGCTCATTTGTAAAATGGGATTGTAGCAATCCAGCTACTTATTTCTCATTAAAGTTTTATGTCTGGGAATGAAGACTTCATTTTAGCCAATTTACTAAAAGGAATGTTGAGTTCATAAAAGAAGTCTATTTCCTCTTCTGATTTTATGCCACAAAGCACCCAAGCGAAGAACTCATGACATGTGGAAGAGGTGGCTACTTTGCTGCTTTATGTCAGTGCCTGGGATACTTCCGGGCCAGGTGCCTCGGGTGAAGCTCTACAGAATAAGTTTTGGAAGGATGATAGACAAAATCATTATTATACTGACAAGCTTCTCATGGTTACTAAGAAAGGAAGGTTACTAAGTCATTTCTCTTTGGCAGCAATATAAAAATTTGTTAGACTCATTACTTGAATTCCAAAGCAACATTGTTTGCTATCAGATATAATATTAATATCTGGGAAATCTAGGAGATTCTGCAAAGTAAAAAAAGTATGCAATTTATTTCAGAATAAAAGGAGCTGGAAATGTTTTATTGAGAATTATTCAGAGTATTTAAGTATTTAATAAACTAAGATATACTCAAGTGCTATGTAATTCATGATGAAATTGAGCAAAAAAGAATATCAACATTATAATACAGATACTATCCTTTTACCATAATTTTTAAAACATTTAGCTTGAAGAAAATCATGGTTTTTATTATTCACACAGCACACAAACTGTGGCATTTTAATTTAGCAGCATTTATGTTCATCATGCAAAACCTGCCTACAAGAGATCAGTTCTGCTCAACAGAGCCAATCCTGTTCTCAGCAAATCCATAAACCTCCCCCCTGCTGGGCAGGGACACACAGAACTACAGCTTCTTTGTTTTCTCAGCTATTGAATGCGCTCCTCACTCTCCTGTGGAGGAGACTGCAGAACATGAAGGGAACACCCAAATCCATGTGCATTTCTCAGAAGTGTACAAGGTTATTTATATAACAGAGATCGATCTTCAGTGCAATTCAACACAAGGCATATCCACAAATAACTATAGTAAAAGACAAGCTCTTACAAGTCATTACAAAGAAGAAAAGGTGGTGCAAACAGGGAGCTGAGGGAGAACTCCTCTGGAGGTCAGGGAAGAAAGCCACTTGAAGAACTGGGCTTTGGGGAGTGGCTAGGGTTGAAAGTAACAAGGCAATGGACTACTGGAGAAAGGCTGATGCTATAATACTGGCAAAAATCGTAAGCATCAGATTCCATATGTGTATCAGGATGTTAACATGTTCCATCTTTCTTTTGGCTGAGGAATAAGAACTCACTGGCAACCACCTCCACCTTTCAGACTGAGGTATTAGACACTAAGCAGCATTTGCAGAGTGTCTGAAAGCCAGATTTACGACCTTACTTTACTCATCACCTCCAGACTATAACAGAGATTGGAAAGGCTGAGTGCAGACAATTGCAGATTAGAGAGGGAACATTCAAACATGCCAGTATACTGAGTAATCCCCACCCTTTCATCCACAATAACTGCAGAGCAGAGGTAGGGATTTCTCGGGAGGTCTTCTGGAGTTCCAGGAGCAGACTGACCATGGAAGAGGCTGTGGCAGCTGACTGAAGACGGCAGGCAGGGGAAAGAAAGTCCAGGCTGCACTGGTAGGTCCTGCAAGCCCTGCCCTAGCTGCAGCAAGTCCCAAGTGCCAGCGTATTTCTTGTGATCATCTGTGGGCCATTAGGTGGAAAACAGTCAGCCTGGAGCTACCAGAAATCCAGCCCAAAGGACTTTGGGAAGGAGCAGCCTGCCTGCAGTATCCTAGAAGCTGAGAGAGAAAATGTCAGTGGCCAGCCTGTGTCATGCCAAAGGCAGACATGAATATTTTCAGAGGGGGACTCCTAAAAACTACACCAGAGGCAGCTTTGATTATCTGCAAAACACAAAGAGAAGAACCTTTCAACTCCTCCAAGACAGCTGGAAGGAACCGCTGCCAGATTACATCAGCGGTAGTCCCCAGCTTCCTTCCTCTACCTGCTGCAACCCCAGAGTGGCCATAAGCTAGCTTTGGTAGCTGGGGGAGGGAGGATTAACGTACAATGAGAAAGAAGGAGCAAAATCCACACTCCTGCCCCTGCCAGGAGCTTCCCATCAGGCTCCAGCAGGCGGAGGAGAGAAGCTTTTTTAACTTTCAATAAAGTTCCATGTTTTAAAATTATTACAGTTCCATGAATGTATTAATTTCCTAGATAAATGTTGAATATTTGTGACAGAGAGTAACCAGAGGCCTTTTGTTATGTGACAGTGACCAAATGAGCCATGGGCAAGCCCTCGAACTTTACTGAGGCAGCAAAGACAACAGTCCCTGAGTGTGGACTGCAGTGAGAGACTGGAGCATGGACAGAGTTCTTTCTGATTCATGGCTCCTGCTCATTCAAACAATGCATGTGGTTTATATTTCAGCTTCTATTAAGGCAGAAAACAGATGAAAACAAACTACTATGACATGTAATTACATGGATAAATCTTAAACACTTATGCTGAGTGAAAGGAGTCCCACCTACATGCCTCTGAATATACTAAAAGCCACTGAACTACACATTGTAACTGTAGGCACTGTGTGGTATGTGCAATACAACTCAACAAAATCATCTTTAAAAGCCAGACATAAAAGGGGATGAGCATTATAACTCAATGTATATGAAGTTCTAGAGTAAAAAAAACAAAAATCTAGTACCAGTGGCACCTGGTGAGTAGGGATGGGGGGATTGACTGGGAAGAGGAATTAGGAAAATCTGGGTGTGGTGGAAAAGTTCTATGTCTGGGTTGCATAATATAGTGGCCATCTGTGGCTATTTCAAGTCATTAAAATTTTTAAAAAAGTAAACAAATTAAAAGTTCATTTTCTCAGTCACACTATCCACATTTAAAATGCTCAATAGCAACATGTGGCTAGTGGCTACTGTGTTGGACATCACAGAACAGGACATTTTTTATTGTTGCAGGCAGTTCTACTGGGCAGTAATGTTCTGTATCTTCACCTCACTGGGTGCTGCATCGCTCCTCGTTTGTCACAACTTATAAAACTTACTCTAAAACAGGGTACTTTGACAGGTATATAAATTATGCCATAATAGAGCAGACTTAAATAGTCTTTGAGAGAAAATAGCCCTGGCGATAGACTCGTCTGAGGTTAAGAGAGGCACTACGAAGGGAAGTAGACGGGGGTACAGAAAGGATGTCTGAGAGAAGTGGACGGGCAGGTCTCTAGAGAAGAGGGGAGGATTTGAAGTAGGATGCCTTGCAGCAGACCAGACTGAAATGAACTGTCTAGACTCAATGGAGTACAGATGAGTGGATGAGATCTCCAAGGAACAGAGGGGAAAGTGGGTTCTGGAGGAAAGGTATTAGACATAAAAGTTCTGAAAGGTGTGGAAGAAAAATGAATCCCTCGGCCAAGATTTAAGCAGTTTGAGAAAGACTAACCTTTCTGGGGCCAGGCGAGAAAACCAAGTGCCTCCAGGGTCCAGGGAAAAGTCATAAACCTGGCCAGGGCTTGAAACCCGGGCAAACACATTTATAAACAGATATGCTGGTTTAGCTCATCTAACAGTGCAGGCCCAGTTCCAAGGGACAGGGGAATTCTGTATCGGCTTGGTGTTTCCTGTGGTAGATTTGAACTCAGACACAGACATCTGAGCAGGCACTACATGAAAGAGGCTGTAACTGGACAATGGGTCCAGAAAAACATGTTCGGGAAAGGGTGGTAGGCCACCTATGAAGTGGTCAGCCCCGTGTAGAGAGAGGGGATGAAACGACAGAGGTTCATGTAGGTTGTCACATTGGAGGAGGCCAGGACAGCAGGTGGGTGATGGTGGCACGAGGACCAACAGAGATAAACTAGATGCTGCTTCTCATCGAGAACTTTGGTGAAAGAACGTTAGGAAAATGAATACCAGTGTCCTTTTCTTGAATACCCACAGACCGCTTCCACCTGTCCGGCAAGCAGGCGTTCAGCTAAATACACTAACATGATAACCACCAGAAGGAAAACTTACCCATTTGTTAATTACAATGAAAATGGTCTTTTAAAACTTGTATGTGTTTATGACATACACAATTCTTTTGGCCTAAAGTGAAAAAACTTGCTTAGTAATTGCCTGCTATTTGAGAGGCCTACATCTAACTAAAAGGCAAGGACTGGCGATCTTTACCTCTGAGAAACTGGTTTCAAATGACCAAATTTGCAAATGGGTCTGGTCTGTTCCTTCTTCAATTATCACAGCCATAGTCCTGACCCATCATTTCTGAGAAGAGAGGACTACTGTAGGAGCCTCCAAGCTGACTTCCTTACCTCCACTCCTGACACGTACCTTCCAAGTCACAGCAGCATGGTCGGTCCGAGGCGTAATGCTGGCTGAGTTTAAAGCTCTCCCCACTCTTTGCTTCTTACACCAAACACACATCCTGCTGATTCCTACTTCTTAGTTTTCACTGTTTCCATTGCTTCTGGCTGGAACAGGCTTCCTGTGTCTCATCACATGGTGAACTTTCCTTCCCTCATCTGTTAAACATGTGCCCAGGTATCAGTTACTGCAGAAACCTTCCCCCCTTGAATCACCAGGTTGACTGCACCCTCGATCTCTGCTCTCTTAGCTGCACTCAGTGCAGTATTTACTTTATCTGTTCAGATCCACTCTAAAATCCTTGAAGACAGGTTATTGATTTTGTAATGCCTAGCACCTAAACTGTTGATGATATAAATATTATAAAAAACAAAAATATAATAATATTGTCAAAAATTACAATGGAAATAAGGTTGCCAGATTTAGCAAGTAACATACAGGACTCACAGTTAAATCTGAATATCAGATAAACAACAAATAAAACTTTTTTAGTATAAGCATGTCCTGAACATTGCATGGGATATGCTTACACTACAGGGAATTATCGTTGTTGATTTGATGTTCAACTTCACGTGGGTGTTCTGTATTTTACCGGCAACCAAAAGTAGAAATTTTCAGAGAACTTAAATTGTTTTAGTTCTCTTTATTTAGGGTGACCTTTTCAGAGATATGAACTATTCTGAGTTTCCTAAAGTTTCATTTTCTTAAACTGATTAAAACCCAGGTCCTAAATCCATATTTTTATTAAGTCTTTTAAAGGTAAAAATGTTAGACCTTTATTTATAATAAGTATCTGAAGAAAAGAATTCTCATTGTTTTTAATTTGAAAAAAAACAAAGCACAAGTTTTAGATTCAAATAATAATTCTGAATTTGATTACTTTCAAGAGCTAATGTGTGAATTCAATCTACTGGATATTAACATCTGTGTTCTCAAATGAAGCTTGAAGTTTTGAAAACACTTATAAATGTCCCACAAGCTCTAAAAACACATACTTTGAAAAGAGATAAATTTCACAGAAACAGTACTGACCCAAGAATTTGAAAACTTCACTTCAGCCCTACCTCGGTCATTAGCTTGAAATGTGACCTTGGACATGGCACATAACTTATATTTCTCATGTGTGAAAATGAAGGGCAATTTTGTAACAATCTCAAAGGCCCCTTCTTCCAACTCTAACAGTGTATAACTATAGGTGGCCAAAGCCAGGGGACCTGGGAGGAAGGAATGAGCTCGGGCTCTGAGTCAGCAGACCTGGGCTTCCTCCCAAGTCTTCCAGGAAACTCTCATACTAAGTGCAGCTGTGTCCAGGCTTGGCTGAGAAAATCTCCATGCACCCTACTCTCTCTGCCACTAGCTTCACATTTCTCCGTCGGGCTCAGTTCACTTTTGCTAAAATAAAACATTACTAAAGACAAGGGAGCCCTGGCCAGTATGGTTCAGTTGGTTGGAATGTCAACCTATAAACTGAAAGGTTGCAGGTTCAATTCCTGGTCAGGTCAGGGCAGGTACCTAGGTTGAGGTTTGGTCCCCAGTCAGAGCATGTGTGGGAGGCAACCAATTGATGTTTCTCTCTCACATCGATGTTTCTTTCCTTCTCTCTCTCTAACTTCTCTCTCTCTGACTTCTCTCTCTCTTTCCCTCTCTCTCTCTCTCGTCCACCCTCTCTAAAATCAATAAACTTGTCCTTGGGTGAGGATAAAAAAAAAAAAAAAGGACAAGGGAATGTCAGAAGCAGAGGGAGAGTTTGCATCGGTATGTTGGGTGCCCTCTTGACCTGTACCATGCATGTAGGGGACAGAGACCCTTCTCTTGCCTACCAAAGCTTGCCTTCTGATTTCTGGTTTAAGCACCTGACTTTTTAAAAAGAAGACAGACTCCTGGAAGTAACACACACCTTCTGGGAAGACCACACTTTCACAGGCTGTAGACCTCCATGAGACTACAATATCAGAGCACAGTATGACTCTGCACTCCTTTGTGAAAGTTATCTAGTTACATCTAACCTCTTGGAGCCGTGTCTCTCTTTTCTCCATTCATTTTAGCATATATCTTCTAGCAGCCATTACCTTTGCTTGTCCATTAGGACTTCACTCTCAGAGATAGTAAGCCAATCAATGACCTCTCACTAACATCTCACGTGGACATCTCATGTGGACAACCTCCAACTAACATGTCCACCTTGACACTATTTAGCAAAACGTTGTACTGGCTGCTCCTGATGGCGGCAGCTCCAAGCACCAGAGCAATTCAGTTCATGCCCTTAGGGCAGACCTAAAGAGTAGTCTAGGATAGTCACCCAAAGTGTGTGGCTTCTCTTTTTTTGAGGACCACAGAGGCATATTTATCACCCACCTTATTAATTGTCTGTGTGAGGCTCCTTAGAGACAGAACACAATGTACACACATCACTGGTACTATGCACCAGCTCTTTACTGGTCAAACACCATGTTCGAGGTATGACCTGTGCTAAGAGCCTGGGTGCAAAAAGTTCTTGCCCTCAGAAGGAAGAGAGTGGAGAGAGAAGCAGTTTTGTGAATAAGCCCTGAGAGAGAGTAAATGACTCCAGCTCTATTCCCACCATCTTTTCTCTTTGGAGTGTGGATGGGACAGCTATGGAAACAGTTACTGGTCAGCTATTAAATGAACGGAGTGAAATTCCACCAAGAACAGATAAAGTAGAGTTTCCATAAAGTAATAAGTATGAAGAGAATGTTTTCACTACAATATTGTGCCTTAAATTAATCTAGGTCAGAATGAACTGTTACCTACTATCCTTCCCCCCTGCATAAGCAGGTTACACATATGACACAGATTCTGAGGTACAAATAAAACCATAGCAAACTTTGACAATGCATCTGACCATCTCCAGACTTGGGGAGAGGAGGAGATGATCCCTTCCCCAAAAGGTAATGGAAGGTTATAGTATAGTGATTCCTCAAAAAGTTAAACATAGAATTACCATAAGATCTAGCAATTCCACTGCTAGGTAGAGACCCAAAAGAACTTTGTAAGTTATATAAACCTCTAACCACTATGGTATCTTCCTGAAACTAATACAATGTTGAAAGTCAGCTGTAATTTAAAAATAAATAAAAGTATTTGCAAAAGAAGTGAAAACATGGGTTCAAGCAGATACTAACCACCATGGGAAATGTTCATTGCAGCATTATTGACAATAGCCAAAAGGTGGAAACAACTCCAGTGTCCATCAGTAGATGAATGGATAAACAAACCAAGGAACAGACATGCAATGAAATACTATTCTGCCATAAAAAGGAATACAGTTCTGAATCATGCTACATGGACAAACCTTGAAAATATTATGTCAAGTGAAATAACCGAATCCATAAAGACAGTATGATTTCATTTACATAATATATCTAAATTAGGCAGATTCAAAAATACCAAGTAGATTAGAAGTTACCAGGGGTGCTATTGCTTAATGGGTACAGAGTGTATGTTTGGGGTGATACAAGGGTTTGGGAAAGAGATAGTGAAGACAGTTATACGACATATTTAATATGTGCCTGACCTTTGAGCAACATGGGGGCTATGGGCAACGAGAGCCAGCACAGTTGAAAATCTGCATATAACTTAAGTCCACACCTCCAAGTGCACAAATTTCTAACTGCCAGTCGACCCTTGAATGATGTGGGTTTGAACTAAGCATGTCAGCTGAAAAAATCCACATGTAAGTAGATCCAAGCAGTTCAATCCCAGTTGTTCAAGGATCAATTATAATTAATGCCACTGAATAGTACACTTAACAAGGGTAACAACTTCTCAGCACTCCATGCAAATTACAGTGAAAGTGATAGAAAATGAGGAGGGCACATCTGCACCATGTACTGTCCTCTGGGACTGGAGAAATCCAGTCTTGATGTCCAAAGGGGAATCAAGTAAGGGACAATGAGCAGAGGACCTGCCCTTCTACAAGGCAGTTTCCACAGACATGATGGTGACATGGCCCTGCAACCTCACCTTTCTTCCAAGCCCACCCTCTAAGGGAAACTTACCTCTTACAGAGAGCAGACAGGCATCCAAGGAGTGTGCTAAACAGGCACAAGTTATCCCAACAGACCTTTAAAATGTATGGTTAAAATCCAACCACACTTTAACATTGTAAACATAGCATTTGTGCTGAAATTCATCGAAAGGTCATTGTAATCAAACTGCTTCAATCGGGTCTATGTGTAAAACCTGCAGGCTTCAATTAATTTAGGGAACATGCTGATGGCCATACAGAGTAAGTTTGCTAAAATACGGCTTTTGCTTGAAGGGCCCAGACCCCAAAGTGAATTGTCAGAACTAGGTAGTACATATTATAGAATTGCACCTATATAATGGAAACTGATACAATTTTATTAACAAATATCACACCAATAAATTCAAGAAATATAAAAATATAAATTAGTAACAAACTTGGTCATGCACTATTAATAGTTACTAGATTTATCAGTTTTTAATGGTAGGAATGTTTAAAAATTTTACTTTTACTTTTAATAAAAATAGAATAACAGCTCTGGCCATGTGACTCAGTTGGTTGGAGCATCATCCCATACACCAAATAAAGTTGTGTGTTCGATTCCCGGTCAGGGCACCTACCCAGCTTGTGGGTTTGATCCCCAGTCAGGGCACATATGAGAGACAACTGATCGATATTTTTTTCTCACATTGAGGTTGCTAGTGGTACAGAGTAATACTGAATGTAAACTGTAATTGCAAATTTAAAAATGAACTATTTAAAAAAATAAAAAAGTATAAAAATATAGAGGGCTTGGACAAAACTTCACTGCAGACATTGTAAGCAGGGTTTTGGAAATGGGTTGGATTTTGTTGATAAAGAAGTCATCTATTTTCAGATGCTGGTCTATACTTGGAGTATTTTTACAATGCTGACTTGTTTTACTTTTAAATTTTGAATAACTTTCACTAAAGTTTCCCCCAAATTATTCTACCTTTAATTACACTTGGCTATGGCTTAGAGACACAGAATCCTGGCTAATTAAAAGCCACAAGAAACTTACATCCATACATTCACACTTATTCATATAACCACCAACAAACATTGGTTGAGAATATTCTGCCTACAACATTATCCTGCTTTTGTATGCAATTAGAAGTGTAAATTTCAACTGAGAAAGACTGTTCTAAAGTTTGGGTAATTAGCCAAGATATCCAGACCCTATATATCCCTATACAATTAGCTGAAATAATCATAAACATCTGCCTAAAAGTTAAGCTTTCAGGACAAAATATAGAACACCTTTTTTATAAGATTCTTAACTTTTGTATTTTAGTTTAGTTTAAATTCAGCAGCACATTATTTTATTCATTTCTAGGTCACAAAGCTTAAGCAAAACAATTACTCTTTGCCTTTTGTTAATTTGTTTATTGTTTTTCCTTGTAATCTGTACTGGCTTTTGTATAGTTGTTGCAATAAGGGAAGTTTTAAAAATGCAAATAGGAAGCAGGTACATTACACAAATTAATTGAGAGTACTGCTAAATTTTTTTTTTAATGTTCTCAAATAATCACACTGACTAACAAAATAAAAAGCTAACTCAGGAGTAGCTTTCCATAGCTGTAAAGCCCAAAGACTTGGTTTTACCTCTTCCACGTCAGCAGAAAATGTTAAATGCTACCCAAATCCGAGTACATGCTCTCCCAGGCATCCCACAACAAAGGGGTATAGCACTGACTTCGGGGAAATACAAGTCTTCATTGTGCAGAACAATTCTGTGCATCGAAGGGTGGAGGCTTCTTACTATCCCTGACCTCCAGCTACGAATGTCAGTGATGTCCCTCCAGTCAAAGTGACAATCAAAACACTCCTGATGATTCCCAAAGACGTCTAGGGAGGTAGTGTTAGTCCAGACGGAAACCAACAGTCCCCCAGGTATCTGTTCTAAACACATTTGTAGGGCAAGAAGAGAACTAAAGAAGGTAAACTTAACTGAGACTGAAAAACTTGCTTGTGGTCTATTTCCCTCCCATGCATCTGCACATGACCGTTCCTTCATCACTGACAAAGTTGGAGGGAAAGAGAACCAGGGGGAAAAAAGTCCACAGCTGTCTCCTAGTAAAACAAAAACCTTAATACAAGCTGGCATAGAGCAGAAGGGAATTCCTACTCCGTAACAGTGCTTCTCAGTCTTTCTGTTCCCACAGAACACTCTGGTATTTCATTGCCAGACTTTTAGTGATCGAACTATAGTGATGCACTGGTTTACCATGACAATAATGTGTCTGTGGTTGTCCCAATCTTCATGTGGACACACTTCAGGTCGAAGTGACTATTTAAAGACACCTGCCTTGATCTCTTACGCACCAACAAAGCAGAGTTTTTGTACATCCCGGGAAAAACACTGTTTGCTAACGGCTTCATGTTGCCAACATTTTCTCCCTTAACTAAGAGCCGGTTGGTCCCTATTCTCCAATACATTTCATGGCCCATTAACACCAGTCAGGATGTCACCAGAGAGGCATTTTAGTAATGGCATGAAGACGCAGGATATACACTTTACATGATGATCCAAATTTGGCAATATTCCTGTGAAAGGCTTACAGTACACTGATGTTCTGTAGCATTGGTTGCACACAACTTTCCTGCCACCCTTTCATAAAAATTGAAAGGAGCTTCTTTATAACCCTCTGATGGGTGTTATAAAGAAAAATAAACTTTGCTGTTCATGCAAGCAGATTAATACAAGGGGGGACCCAAAAAACACAAAATTTATTAAAAAATCATGTATTTTTTCTTACATATTTCAATTTCAGTCACCTTCAAAGTACTCTCCATTTAATGCAGTACACCTATCGAGACGTTTTTGCCACTGAACCAAACAGTTTTTGAGCTTGTTGATTTTAGTGCCTTCTGCTGTTTTTTGTTTCACCTCTTCCATATCAGCAAAGCATTTCTCTTGATGATTTTTTCTCATTGGGAAAACAAACAAAAAAAAAGTCCCTTGGGGTGAGATCGGGTGAATAGGGAGGGTAGGGCATGGGGGTCAAAGCCATTTTTGGTCAAAAACTGCTGAACACTCAGAGTGGTATGGACAGGTACACCCATCATGAAATAGGCAAAGGCACTGATTGAAAAAGAATCTTCAAAAACAATTCACTGAAGCCAAACACAGCCTCTCACAACAATGCCAGCTGGTATGCTGATACAGGTGGGTTCCTACAACACTCATCTATTAGGGGAAAGCCTGTACTACAAAGGGCCTGCCCTTGAGAAGATAATTCTGGTTTTATTGTGCCCCGCCCCCATATTAGCATATATGTATTTCTTCCTTGGCCATTCCAGATTTCTCTCAGGAATTTTACCTTTTGAGAAGGTGTGATGGACTGCTCTAGCTTTTCTACAAGTTCAGAAACTCAAGATAACTCAAGCCTGATTTACAAGCTTACTCAAACGCATTGGATTAAATCTTTCCTGTGTGTGATTCAGTACGTTTAGGGTGACCACACACCTGGTTTGCCCACTACTGCTCCAGTCCCGTCTGTTCTCTTGATGTGATTATTAACAGCACTCCCTTTTATTCTCAAAAGTGTGACCAATTATATGGTCACTCATTATATTCAGAATTGCTGAGAGAGAGAGACGACAAAGTCACCAAGAAGAGGATCTAAAAAACTGATTTGAGGGGGAAAAACAAGTCTTTTTTGAATATTCATTGGTTGTAAAATAGTTTAAATCGTGGCTTCAGTATATATTCAAAGATAAAAATGTATCTACTCAAAGATAACACTGTACTTTAAATTTTTTAAATCCTCATAACTAAGTTTAGCTTATGGGCAGGACACAGAGTGGGCCCTTTAATAAAGCCTTGCTCAGGGTTTTGTGGACTCATCGAGGTCAAATCTGTCTGCATAGTCCCACAGGGTGCTGAAGATGAATGTGACGATATGCAAGAGGTACTTTCAGCTCTTGTAAGGAAGAAGCTCCAGCAATCCAAGAGATTATCATTTCAACCGAAAGGCCATCAAACAGCTTCCCACTATTACTTATTTATAGCTGGAGAAGCTTTTAGCAATGCAAAAATCAACATCTTTAATTAGGTCACCCAAGTTCTACATTTATGAAGGGAGCCAATATGTAAAGAAGAGCTGATGGGAATAGTAGCTGTGAAAAACCACAGGGGTCATATAACCATATGAAGGGAGAGGCCACAGCAGAGCAAAACCAGAGTGACTGATTCCCAGAGAACTTCGACTGTAGTGAATTTGGAGCCTCAGTTTTCCCAGCTGTAAAAATGAGAGGGTTGAATCTGACATCCTCAGTTTCTGTCAAGCTCTGACATTTTATACAACCAGGCTGGAAAAATACTGATAAAAAATATGTTAACTCATGGAAAACTAACAGCATTCAATGAAGGTCATTCTGAGAATAACCCATAGTCAGGGCAATATTTACTCCCAACATTCCAATGTAGGCAACCAAATCAACAAAATGCTACATATAAACCAGGTAAGCAATCAGAGACTGTCAAAGAAGGAGCCATGAAACAGTTCTTTTTAGGGCAAATTAACTACTGAAAGGCACTGAGAAAGAGACAGACAAACAGACACATTCAGACCTTGACCTGTACATCTGTGAGCATCTGATGGGAAAATCTAAGGCAGTGCATACCCAGAATAAAGTAAACAGTAAAGTGAGCTTTCCTGCCAGTCTTGCTGACAAAACCATACAGATAAAACTACAAGGCTGTCATTTAAAAGCACATTGGTACCACCACATCACATGGCCTAGAATGCAAGGTTTTAGAGCCCTCAGAAACCTCCAGAGTTCACATTTGGGAAGTGCAATAAATGGCATGTTGAGTTTGTCAAATATCTTTCAAAAATAATATGCCCAATATATTATTTTGATTGTACTCACCATGTGCATTTTGTGATTTCAAAACCAGCATGGGAATGAAAATTTAATGACTTTAAAAGGGTTCACGGGTTAATAAAAGAAAAAGGGTGGAAAAATATCAACAATACCCAATCGTCATGCCCAGAGAAGCAGAGTGATTTTTCTGAGGTCACCAAGTTAGTTGGTGGCTTAGATGGAGAGCCAGACGGAAACCAAGAACTTCTGCAAGTGCACAGAATAGGTTAGCATCACCCAAATTCTTTCTGGGAAGAACATACTTGCATAAGCAGTCAGACAATGCGGTGCCTAGTGAGGATCTTAGGCCTCCACTCCTCCAGGCACCCTTGCCTCTCTTTGGTGGCAGCCAGCACACAGTTCAGAAGGCAGCCAGCACTAACATGTCCTCCCCAGAGCCAGAGCCCCTGCCAGCAGCCCCCACCAGCAGCTCCTGCCAGCAGCACCCAGCTACATCTTTCTCCACCCGCTTTGTTTCCTCCAAAATCCAATTCTAAATGGCTAACTCAATTGTATGTTCGTGTAGTGAGTACAGGCAGTGAACTCTTGATAGCTGTTTATAAAGTGCCTCAAAATCCTGCTTGGACCATTACTGAATTAAACCAGCATATCGAGAAATGTAGTTCAAACAATGAGGCTGTCTGAAACACAACCAAGCATGAGGCGCACAGTTCTATCAAATTCTGCGTGCGGAGCTGTTCCTTAATTCTGTGCTCAGAGTTCCTTTGAAATATGGGTAGCTTCGGTAAACACAACTCGTCATTTCCAGGGTGCTGAGACTTGCTTTTGTGGCTCAGTTCCAAGACAAAGGAGCCTTAAGAAACCATTTATCTTAAACACTCTCTAAATAAGCTGCTCCTCAGTTTCCTGGCTCCTCACAGTTACCTTGTAAGTGACTTGACTGCCCTACCACTATATGGTAGCACCATTTCCAGTGGTGCCAATGTTGTAAGAATGACACCACAACCACGACCCTAAAAAACACGGACTTACTGGCAATGTCACGTGGCACTTGTTTCCAGAAACTCCATCAGTGTTGAAATCACATCCTATGATTTAAGAAGGGCCTGGAAATGAGATATGCCGAGTTTCCCTGAATAAATCAATCCTATTCTCTCCTTTCTACGTCCATTAGGAAGAGCTGGGTGGTTTCAACCTAGCTTCCATGCCACAGGATGGGCTATGTCATTTTGGAAACCACATCTGCCTGCACTAAATATGCACAAATAAAGGAGAAACTCTAACAGGGAGTTTCCCCTGTCTGGAAGGAGAAAGACATGTCATAAGTTGCCTTCCATGTTGTGAGAAAAGCAATTCAATGCCAATTCCTAATCAATCCCCAGGAACAAGCACTGATCTTTATGTGGAGACTTCTACATCTTTTCCTGGATAATAACAACTTAACAACTAACACATTTCATACTCCAAAACTTCAGTATTAAAATCTGCCTATAATTCCACTGCTAAAAATCAAGATTAAAGGCTCCCCATCTTCAAATATGAAGTCATGTAGTTTCGAAGCTATGATCCTGAATCGTCATGGTCTATCAGATCCAACTAATTGACAATTGTCGCATCAGTTGCAAACACTGAAACTTGAGGCGTTTTTCCCTTTTCTAAGCAGCCTATATTCCAACCTGCTTCTCTAAAACACTAGGAGAAAGTAGAGAGGAGGTAGAAGAGACTGATGTGACGAAATGATGAATTGAGAGACAGGCAGAGGTGTCGGGGAGACAGGGATAACCACTTCAAGTAGCACATGGTACACTCACTCCAGAGTGAGTGTAATCAAAGTGAGTGTGATCTGTAAGCTTTTGAGTTAACGTGCTGGTGAAATGGCAATGAACAGCCAAGGCTCACTTTGTTTTTGTGGAAGGGCCTTGGTTAGGGGGACAGTTGCTGGGTTTGGCCTTGGCTTTACTTGCAACTGATAGAAGTCACTTAGCCTCTCCCTAGCACACGTGCTTCCTCTATAAAACAAGTAAACTTACTGCTCTACTTTAATCACAGGAGCGGTAGAGGATCAAATAAGGTAACAGATGTAAAATCTCTTTGAAAAACTGGAAAAAAGGAAATATATTAATGGTATACATTATTTAATATTTTATTACTTTTGAGTTAAAATATGGGATGAAATGAAAACTTAAAAAAAAACTCTACTTTGATCCTCATACTCTTTTTCTCAAAGGCAAAGCAAGAATTTGAAGACTGCTAATGCTACTTGTCTGTGAAGACTATTAAAGGTGTTTGTTTATTCCATGTAGCTCCAGATCTATTTATGTACAAGTCACTAACAATCATATGAAGTTGTGTTTTTGGAAATATTACTTGAGCATCTTATCTAGTCCATAAGAATACAGTGTCTGTTAGAAGAGGTAGTACTTCAAGTTTTTCTGACCAATGCATTTGACTAGCACCCTTGATTGGTCAATGGCTGATGGGCCTTGAGGTCTGAATGGAAAGTTTTGACACTGCCAGAGGCTGATTAGCAAGGAAATCAGGAAGGGAGAACTGAGATGTTTAGATATAGAAGTGTCAGGAAATACTGCCAAGAACTCATTGATGTGCAGTGCATAGCCATCTAGACCCAAGACAGTCCAAAGACCAAAAGTTGCCATTTCTCTAAAGATGACTGAAGTACGTGGCAGAGGTGGCCTATGGGAAAGCAAGAGAGACAGCTAGGCATCTTCTCAGGGGCCCCAGACTGACCATTCCACACTCCTCAGATCTATTCTGGCAGAAATGAGGTTGTGTATAGGGTGACTATACTCTGATGTCAAAACTGGGACTCTACTGAGAGTGAAAGGGGGTGCTACCAATACGTACACCAGGACAGCAGATGTAAAAAGAGTTTGTCCTAGGCAATCCCTGGGTGCAGTCATCCTAGTCATATGTATTATTATTGTTTTGTTGTGTCCACTCCCAATTCATATGTTGAAATCTAATTCCCAAGAAGATGGCATTCTGAGGAGGGGCCTTTGGAAGGTAATTAGGTCATGAGGGTAGAACTCTCATAAATGGGATGAGTGTCCTTAAAAGAAGAGGCTACGGACCTAGCTACCTCCTGTTCTGCAGTCTGTGACCTCAACGACAGCCCAGGAAAATGCTATCATGGTTCTATAGAATTTCAAGAGCATATTTCATAACTCAAAGTCATAATTTTGGAATCAAAGATTTTGATTTGAATTCTAACTCTACTATATCCTACCTTTGTGACCTCAGGCTAAAGAAAACCCTCTCTAAGCCTTAGTTTTCTCATAAGTGCAGGGGGTCGGGGAGGAGTAAGCCTTATAGGTTTGTGTTGTGGACTAAATGAACTAATGCATGTAAAGAATTTATCATAAAACTTAGAACATAACAAATGTTAAATTGTAGTATAAGTATTATTAAAATGTAATTCTAGGACAAAAAACAATACAAAAATATCCAACATCAAACCATATAACTCTGAATGATTCTTTTTAAAAATATTATATTTATTTTCAGAGAGAGGGGAAAGGAAGGAGAAAGAGAGGAAGAAAAACACCTCATGAGAGAGAAACATCAATTGGTTACCTCTTATATGTACTCTAACTGGGAATTGAACTCACACCCCAGACAAGTGTCCTGACCAGGAATCAAACTGGCAACCTTTTGCTTTGAGGGACAGTGCCCAACCAACTGAGCCACACCAGTCAGGGCTGAATGATTCTTCCTGTGTCCCTGCCCTTTTGACTTATTCCTACCCATCTGCCTGTTAGCCAGTTTTCCAAGCCACCTGGATCACAGACTCCCTCTATGCCATACTCTATCCTACCTATCTCATGGATTGAATTAAAAATTCAGACCATTCAAAGAAGCCTAGAATATGTATAAAGAGGTGACCAATAAACACTGTTCTGGTGGCTATATGCAAAGTGAATGTTGATAACTTCATGTCAAGTAGGCCTAAGGTTCATAAGGGCAGAACAACTGTCCCTCAGGGTAGGGCTCTAGGGCTGCAGTTTTCACAAACTGTGAATTAGTTGAACAATTGCTACTAACAAATGAATGCTAGTTTTTTTTCAAACCAGCTTATCTCTACCTGTATTTCAGGGCCTTGAGAGATAAGTGCCCTAACTGCCCAGGACAGAACTGGTCTCTAAGGGATTTTGTATTAACTTTCAGTTGACTCAAAGGTGTCCTCTGAAGGTTATTAAGCCAACCGGATCTCACGCACTGTAACTAAGAGTTCCTGGGCCCTCCTTTGATTCAGGGTCACACTGAGAGAAGACCATCTGCTAACACATAAGAAGTCAACCCCCTTCATTGCACCCTTCACTCAGACATCTATATGATTCCTTAATAATTCCAGAACTTGACTAGACATGGAGGAGTATGGTCTCTCCCTTCTCGAATAGCAATGATGAACTAATAAAAATGGACAATGTTTAAAACACTGTGAGTGTGTTCAAAAAAGCTGGACAAGCATGAGACCAAATATTACAACTTATACATGAAGGCTGAGGCCTGGGAGGAGGCCCTGAATGTGTTTGGGAGTAAAATGTTTATCAGCATTATTCTAAGACTTCACAGTAATGAAGAGAGTGAAGCAAGTTCTCACCAAGCGAAATTATCCCAGTGTGGCTCCACCAGCATCCTAAGAAATCACTTACAGAATAAAACACTATAGCTTTTTGAATAAGTCGAGTATTTCCTGTATCAGGTAACTCTACCATCAAAAATACCCCTTTTTCCAGCCTTAGCCAATGGTTGGCCATGAAGATGGAGCCTCCTTTGAAATAGTGTAAGAATGACAGTAGAAACTAACCCTAAGGCTCTTTCAACTATTACCTGACTTGGAAGGCTGTGTGTACATGGGAGCAAATGAGACATGGAAAATCTCTGGACATTCCCCTTAATTTTGAGGTGAAAAATAAAGTCTACCATAAATTTAAAAACAAAATGCCACATTTCCAATATCAAACATAGCCCGGATAGCAAGAAATTGTAGTTCAAAAAAAAAGAAACATAAAAAAGGCAAATGAAAAAGAATGCTGAAAATGGAAATATAAATAGTGGAAACTAATCCTTAAGTAACCTGGGGGTAGTAAGGTAGGTAGAGGGTGGGAAGTGAGGGCAGAAACAGAACCAGGGAATACAAAAAAAAGGCTTGAAATTACTTGATTATGCTTATAGGCTGTTTTAGAAAAACATTCTTCATATAACACAGATATAACTCCATAGAATACACCCAGGTTCTTGATCTGTTTCCAAATTCTGAGTATACGTGTACGTTAAATGCAGCTGAGTATTGCTCTCCTTGCCCAATCCCACCACCAGCGGGATGTGCACATAAACAGTGATTCTGAATTTATCCAACTAGGTATTATCCCAGCTGATAAAACTTTCAAGACTTAATGTGTATCAAACAGGTTTTGTAGAAATTTACAAGTATTAATTACATTCATTGTTCATTAACTTAAAGTCAAATGTGTCATAAAAGTGAGGCAAATAGTATTAGCAAGTAATTTAAATATACCTTTAAAGCTATGTACAATAAGGAAAGTTTTGGTTAAAAATTCAAAATCTCTATGGAATATCAAAAACACTCTGTGGGAGGCGTCCAAGTTGGTGGCTTAGGCAAATGCTCAGCATGCCCCCACCCAAGAACATCTTGAATGTGTACCTATATTTAGAGCAATTCCTCCTGAGAGACAACTGTGAGCCAATTGAACAGCTTCTGCACAACAGCAAGAGAGAGAGAGACCACATACAGAAGGCAGAGGAACCAGCTTTAGGAGATAGGGGAACAAGCCAGGATAAAGGAATGAGTAGCGTTATTGTTTAAGCTTCCCTTACACAGCGATATCTGGCAGGAACTCTATCCAGGTTTGCTGACCAAACTGCAGGGCACTGTAGTACATCCATGGCTACCCCTACTGGAGTTGGATCTGGCAGGAATAGTAGGGCATCACAGCATGCACGCAAGGGGCACCTCCACCCAGAGACTGATTAAGCAGGTGCTACAGGGTACTGTTTTGAATACCCACTAAACTACACATGGGGTTCCTCTACCTGGAGAAAAGGCATAGAGAGCACATGCTGAAGTACTTACCTGCAGGACTATCCTGTTCAGAGAAGGTGGGGAGACAGTGGGGGTATTACTGTGTGCCTGTGTGGGGTTCCCCTGTCTAAAGAGGGTGTGATACTAGCAAAAGGCCATGGGATCTGCCTGCAGGGTTTCACTTAAGAGGGAAAGTGTAGAGATAGTGGGGCACTACTACATGTGCGTGTGGGCTGTCCCACTTCAAAAAAGGTGCAGAGTTAGCAAAACTCTGTAGTACCCACACACAAGGCTGACCCATGAGGAGTGAATGGGGTGCAGCTATGCACCTGGGCAGAGCTGGTGCACCGGGAAAGGGTAGAGAACTAGCAAAGTGCAGCTGTGAGCACATACAGGCTGGCCGCCTAGAGAAAGGGTAGAGATATTAGGGCTTTCAGACACAATCACCCAGAACAGACCTCACCCAGACCCTAATCTGACAACACAGTTAAAGCAATAGGGCACCTATACCAGCAGCCCCAGCCAGATCCAAAAGGAACACAAGCAGGCTCACACAAGGCTGGCCTGTCCAGATCCACTCCTTCAGACCAGAGGACACACCAGACACAGTATGCACCTGCCCTGATGACAACTGGCCTGCCAAAACTATTTGACACACAGTCTACACAGAGCCCACTTTTTTCAAGACTAGGAGAAAGAGCTATTGCATAAAACTCAGAGGAACAAATACAGAAGGTCAAACAAAATGGAGAGACAGAGAAATATGCCCCAAATGAACGAAAAAAAAACCCCTAATAAACAGAGATAAGTAATTTGCCTGATAAATAATGCAAAGGAATGGCCATAAGGATGCTCAACAAACTTGATATATATACCCCCCTCCAACACACACACACTCAACAAACAGGAACTCAAAAACAGGAACTTTAACAAATAAAAGATGTAACAAAAACCAATCAGAGATGAAGAATTAATAACTGAAATGAAGAATACATTAAAAAATTCATAACAAATTATTTAACACAGAAGAATGAATTAGCAACCTGGAAGTCAGAACAGTGACAATTACACAATGAGGACAATAATATAAAAAAGAGACTTTTAAAAAATGAGGACAGAGTAAGATCTTAGGATAACATCAAGTACACTAATATTTGCATTATAGGGTTTTCAGAAGGAGAAGAGAGAAAGAAACAGGAAGAATATTTGAAGAAATACTGGCTGAAATTTTTCCAATCTGGGAAGGAAACAGACATCGAGATCCAGGAAGAACAGAAAGTTCCAAACAAGATAAACCCAAAGAGACCCACACCAAGACATACCGTAATTAAAATAATAAAAGTTAAGGATACGGAGACTTTCTTGAAGGCAGCAAAATGAAAATAGCAAGTCCATACAAGGGAAACTCCTATGGTTATCAGCTGATTTCTCACAAGCAACTTTACTACAGGCCAGAAGGGAGTGGCAGAAAATATTTATAGTGCTGAAAGAAAGAATCTACAGCCTCGAATACCACTCTCAGAAAGGTTAGTTACTGTTCAGAAATGAGGAGAAATAGTTTCCCAAACAAGCAAAAACAAAAAGAGTTCACAACCACTGAACGGCCTTACAACAAATATTAAAGGGTCTTCTTTGTGCAGAAAACAAGAGGTCATAATGAGAAATAATAAAATACAGGAAAAAAAAAGTCTCACTGGTAAAGGAGAGTATGTAATAATCACAGTGAGTCAACCACATCAAAAGCTAGTATGGAGGTTAAAAGACAAAAGTAGAATAACCATAACTACAAGAAAT
Organism: Tonatia bakeri; assembly: GCA_004024845.1. Taxonomy (NCBI): domain Eukaryota; kingdom Metazoa; phylum Chordata; class Mammalia; order Chiroptera; family Phyllostomidae; genus Tonatia; species Tonatia bakeri. The sequence continues at coordinate 708,200 of PVIA01000078.1, forward strand.
AATGAGGGGATACACAAAACAAAAAGATATAAAACATGCAGTAAAAAACAGAGTGGAGGGGGGAGTAAAAATGTACTGCATTTATAATGCAATTGAATTTAAATGCCTATCAGCTTCATATGAACTGTTATAGATATAGATAGATATACATGAACCTTATGGAAACCACAAACCAAACACATACAAAAATACAGAAAAAAAAGAGAGATAAAAAAAATCCAATCAAAACACTAAGGAAAACCAAAAAATTGAAAGGAAAGAGATCAAAAGAAGAAAGGAACAGTGAACAACAAAAACGACTAAAAACAATTGACAAAATGGCAATAAGAACATAACAATAAATATTTTAAACGTAAATGGACTAAATGCTCCAATCAAAAGACACAGGGTGGCATAATGGATAGAAGAAAGCACCACCCATCTACATGTTGCTTACAGGAACTCACTTTAGATTGAAAGACAACAGACTAAAAGAAAAAGGTGGAGAAAGGTATTCCATGTGAACAGAAGTGAAAAGGAAGTGGAGGGAACAATACTCACACAAGACAAAAGAGACTTTAAAACAAAGGATGTAAAAAAAGACAAGGAAGGACTTTACTTAATCTTAAAAGGGTCAATCCAAGAAGATACACAATTGTAAATATTTATGTACCCAACATAGGAGCACACAAGTATATAATGTAAATATTAACGGACACAAATGTAGAAATTAACAGTAATATAATATTAGGAGAATTTAATACTTCACTTACCTCAATGGATAGATCATCTAGACAAAAAATTAATAAGGAAATAATGGCCTTAAATGTCATATTAGTTAATAGATATTCATAGAGCATTTCATCCAGAAACTGATTACACATTTTTCTCATATGCATATGGAATATTTTTTATGATAGATGGCATAAAAAGGCCACAAAGCAAGCCTCAATACATTCACAAAGATTGATATTACATCAAACATATTTTCTGACCACAACGGAATGAAAAGAAGTCAACTATAGAAGAACACTGGAAAAGCGCAGATACATGGAGATTAAACAACATGCTTCCAAACAACCATTGGATTAAGAGAAAATCAAACAGGGAATCAAAAACTTCCTTGAGACATAAGAAAATGAAAACACAACCTTACAAAATTTAAGGGATACAATAAAAGCAGTTATAAGAAGAAATTTTATAACTACACAGGCTCACCCCCCAAGAAGCTGAAAAAAATCCCAAATAAACAATATAAATTTACATGTAAAGGAACTAGAAAAAGAGGAACAAACAAAACCCAAAGTAAGTAGAAGAAACAAAATAAAAATCAGAGTGGAAATAAACAATATAGAAGGCAGAAAAAAATCAATGGATCTAAGGCCTGATTCTATGAAAAGATAAGTAAATTCACCTTTTAGCAAGACTTAAAATTTATCCTTGGCAAGCCTCATCAAACAAAAAATAGCAAGTACACAAAAATGTATTAGAAATGAAAGAGGAGCTCTGGCTGGTATGGCTCAGTGGATTGAGCGCCAGCCCACACCAGAGGGTCACCAGTTCGATTCCCAGTCAAGGCACATGACTGGGTTGCAGGCCAGGTCCCCAGTTGGGGATGTGCAAGAGGCAAGCACACATTGATGTTTCTCTCTCGCTCCTTCCCTCCTTCCTTCCTTTCCCCTCTCTAAAATATATAAATAACACCTTTTAAAAAAACATTAAAAAAAAAGAAAAATGAAAGGGGAGAGATTATACCACAGAAGTACCAGAAATACAAACAATCATTAAATAATACTATGAACAATTATATGCCAACAAACTGGACAATCTAGAAGATGGATAAATTTCTAGAAACATACAACCTTCACAGACTAAACTAGGAAAAAGCAGACAATCTGAACAGGTCAATTATTAGCAACGAAATTGAAGCAGTAAACACACACACACACACACACAGAAACTCCCAACAACAAAGTTCAGGACCAGATGGCTTCACAGATGCATTCAACCAAACATTTAGAGAGGAATTATTATCTATCCTTCCAGAAATATTCCAAAAAGAAACTGAAGAGGCAGGAACACTTCCAAACTTATTCTAACAAGGCAAGTATTACCCTGATACCAAAACCAAAGACACTCCCAATAAGGTAGAGGTGTAGGCCAGCATCCCTAATGAACACAGATACCAAAATTCTCAACAATATACTAGTAAAGCAAATATAAATCTCCATTGTGTATAATCTTGAATTATATAAGAGGATGCAAGGGTAGTTTAACATCTGTAAAACAATTACTGTGATTTACCACATCTATAAAACCAAGGATAAAAATCATATGACTATCTCAATAGATGCAGAAAAAGCATTTGACAAAATTCTACATCCGTTTATGATAAAAATCCTCAAAAAAGTGGGTATTTGAGGTAACAGCAGAACTTACTTCAACAGTTAACACTATACTCAATAATGAAAGCTGGCAACTTTTCCTCTAAGATGAGGAACAAGACAAGAATGCTCATTCTCACTGCTATTATACAATACAGTATTGGAAGTCCTAGCCTCAGTAGTCAGACAAAAAAAAAAGGCATCCAAATTGGAAAGAAGGAAGTAAAACTGTCACTATTTGCAGATAACATGGTATATACAGAAAACCCAAAGGAGTCTCCAAAAAAATTAATATAATTTTAAAATTCATTAAATAGCAGGATACAAAGTTAATACAGAAATCCACTGTGTTCCTAAACACTAATAATGAACAATCAGAAAAAGAAATTAAAAAAATAACTTATATAATTTCATAAAAAATAAAATACCTAGAAATAAATTTAATCATGAAGATAGAAGACTTGTACTCTGAGAATTCTAAGACATTGAAGAGGACACAAATAAATGGAAGTATATACTATGTTTATGGATTGGAAAACTTCATGTTTAAAATGACCATACTACTCAAAGCAATCTAAAGATTCAATGCAATCCCTATCAAAACACCAATGGCAGTCTTCTCAGAACTAAAGTAAATAATCCTAAAATTTATATGGAACCACAAAAGACCCAAAATAGACAAAGCAATCTTGAGAAAGAAGAACAAACCTGGAGGTATCATGTTCTCTGATTTCAACTATACAACAAACCTATAGTAATCAAAAGAGTATGGTACTGGAACAACAACAAAAAAACACATTAATCAATGGAATGTGACAGAGAGCCCAGAA
>PVIA01000079.1:0-232500 GCA_004024845.1 Tonatia bakeri
ACAACCCAGGCTTGTGCCCTGGACTAGGAATGGAACCATCAACCCTTTGGTTCTCAGGCTGACACTCCACTGAGTCACAGCAGCCAGGGATGGTTTGTGTGTGTTTTGTGCTCTCCTGAGAAATTGGCAGTTTCTTCCACTGCCCCAACCCTCACTGGGTTTACAGCCAGGATTTAATGAGACTTTTTTTCCCCCCAGGCACTGGGCAGTTGGCCTGGGGTTGAGCTTGCTTGCTCACAAGGTGATTTTTATCCACCACACATTAATGTGGGGCTGCCCATCCTGCAGGCCGCCACCGCCTCTCCACCCCTCCGCCCCTGCTCCCCGCCACACCGAGTCCTCTTTTCCTGGATTCCCCGCCTCAGCCCCTCCTACCCGTCTGGATGAATATAGCTTCTTTAAATCCTTGGGTGTCAGACTTCCACACAGTTCTGGGTGATTTTCTGGGAATTCTGGGTATTTTTCATTTTTAGTTGTGTTCCTTATGGTTGTGTAATGAGGTGAGTAGTGTCTACTTATGCCTCCATCTTGACTGGAAAGTCCTAAAGAACTAGCATTATTTCATATTTAAATGTTTGCTAAAATTCACTTGTGAAACCTTCTGGGCCTGGTGCTTTCTGTTTGGGAAGATTATTAAATAAATAAATTATATATATATATATATTCAGATCTTGATATAGATATATTTATTTCTCACCCTCCCCCCAGATTATCTGTTTTAAGTAGAGTGAGTTTTGTTAGATTGTCCTTAAAGCAATTGATCCATTTAATCTAAGTTCTCAGATTTGTGGGCGTACAGTTATTTATAGTATTCTTTATTCTTTTAAGGTTCATGGGATCCATTGTAATGGTCCCTTTTCATTCCTTATGTTAGTAACTTATGTCTTCTCTTTTTTTTACTTGGTGATCCTGGCTAGAGTTTCATCGGTTTTATTGACCTTTTGAAAAAAAAAACAAAACAAAACCCACCCAGCTTTTATTTATTTTGTTATTTATTTTTGTTGTTTTCTCCACTGCATTTACTCTGTTCAAGGTTCACTAACTTCTTGAATCTTTAAGATTTATTTCTTTTGCCTAATTTGGGAAGTTTTAACTGTTATGTTAATGAGTGCTTTTTCATTCCTGCCCTCTCTCTCTTTCCCCCCAGTGCTTGGTGATACAAGTGTTAGATTTTTGGTGTAGTTCCACAGATCCCTGAGGCTATGTTCATATTTACAGTCTATTTTCTCTGTTGTTTATACCAAAATTAGACAGTTTCTATCCTATCTTTCAGCTCAAAGATTCTTTTTTCTGTCTCCTACATTCCGCTCTTGAGCTCAACCACTGAGTTTTTTATTCCAGCTGTTGTTTGTTCTACACTTTCTATTTGGTCCTTTTTTTGTCCTTTCTTTCTTTCTTTTCTTTTCTTTCTTTCTTTCTTTCTGACACTTTTTATTTTTTGGCCAAGATGTTCTATTTTTCCAGTTTTTTCAAGCATGTTCTTAATTGCTATTGAAGCATTTTTATGATGGCTGCTTTCAGGTCCTTGTCAGAAAATTTTAACATTCTGTCATCTCATTTTTGGCATCTATTCATTATCCTTTTGCATTTATTTGATGTCTTTCTGGTTTTTGGTATAAGTAATTTTTTATTGAAACCTATACATTTTAGGTATTATATTATGAGTCTCTGGATTTTATTTAAACCTTCTGTTTTACCTGGCTTCCTCTGACATCTCTCTCTGTCTCTGGTAGGGGAAGGGAAAGGTGGCATCTCATTGCTGCCAGGTCAGTGTAGAAGCCCAGGTTCCCAAACTGCTTCCATTGATGCTCATTACTGCTGGCTAGCAGTGGGAGTTCCAGCTGTCCACTAGACCTCACTGGTGCTTACCTGTGGGAGGCATTGGAGTGCCTCGATACTGCCTGCCATGGCTTCCACTGGTATCATGAGGGATAGAGTGGCCTATTAGTGTTCCTCAGTAGTGAGATTTTCGACTGACTACTAGGGCTTCTCTGCTATCACCCAGTAGGGAGGGTGAGGGTTCTCCTGTGACTGCTACAAGTCTAGGCTCCACCTGTGGTGTCTACTGCCCCCATGCGGGCTTGGTTGCTTACCACGTGGCAGGGATGAAAGCCCGGGTCTCTACTTGTCTTTCTCTGAAATCTGCGAGATGCTAGAGCATCTTGGTTCAATAATTTGACAAGATTGGAGATCTACCCTTCATTACTGTGGATTTACCTATTCTGGACATTATTTCATGTAAATGGAATCTGTGGCCTTCTTAAACTGGCTTTTTTCAATTAGCATAATGTTTTCAATGTTGTGGCATATGTCAATACTTCATTTCTTTTTATTGCCAAATAATATTCCATTGCATAGATATGGCAGATTTTATTTCTCTGTCAGATGATGGACATCTGGATTCATTCCACTGTTTAGTTATTATGAGTAATGCTGCTGTGAACATTCATGTTCATGTTTCTGTGTAGACATGTTTCTGACTTTCTTGGGTATACACACCTAGAGTGGGATTGTTGGCTTGTGTGGTAACTCTTTTCTTAGCATTTGAGAACTCCATTTCTTTTCTGTTATTCTTTTTTACCTTACTGCACTGTGAAGTTAGGAAAGAGGCCTGAGATACCATGCTGTCTCTTTGGGGTTCTTAGAAAGAACTGTCCCCAGGCTTTAGATTTATTTTTTCTCTTATTCTTTGCTTACATCTCTACTCTTACCATTGAAATTATAGGTACTGATAATTAAGGTACTCAACAGATGTTTAAGTTAGATGAGTATTAAAGTGCTTTAAACCATTGTTCATTATGAAACATTATGCATGCATAATTATTCATAGTCATGATGTTTATATTCATAAATTTACCTGTGCTTTTAATTACTTAGAAAAAAGAAAGTGAATGCCTGCAATTAAAAATTTTGGTGCTTCGAAATGAACTGGAAAGACAAAAGAAAGCTTTGGGACGGGAGGTGGCGTTACTGCATAAGCAGCAAATTGCACTGCAGGACAAAGGTGAGTAAGAACACCTTACAAATAGTATAGCCTCCACGTTTACATTTTCCTTCCTTCTTCCTAGGCTCAAATAGTCATCTTTGTATAAATGTGCTGGCATGACTTAAAAATTTTTGAAGTATTTTGAAGTTGATTCACACAGAAAAAAGTACAAATATATGCACACACACTATATTTCAGATTTCAAAGTGAGTACACCTATATAAGCAGAATCTTGATCAGGAAACAGCATTACAAGGACCCCGGAGTCTCAGAAACTTCCTCATAATCCCATCCGTTCTGTACATCTCGAGCCAGACTAACTGCTGCCTTACTCTACCAAAGATTGTTGGGTTGTTGTCTTTTTGTAAAGATTTTGTTTATTTATTTTTAGAGAGGGGTGAGGGAGGGAAGAAACAGTTGCCGGCTGCCTCTTGCAAGCCACCAACTGGGGGCCTGACCTGAAACCCAGGCATGTGCCTTGACTGGAATTGAACCAGCAACTCCCCGGTTTTCAGGAAGACGTCAGTCCCCTGAGCCACGCCAGTCAGGGCCAAAGATTGGTTTTGCCTGATTTTGAGCTTTGTACAAATAGAATCCTATAATTAATATATACATTTTATGTGCTGGTTTTAGTTTAACATTTGTAAACTTCATCCCTACTTGCATGTAATGTAGTTTTAGTTTATTCTTACTGCCAATAGTATTCCATTGTATGAATATGAATTTATTCTTGCTTCTGGCATTTCAGTAATTTAGGACTAGTTTAGGACTAGTTTAGATGTTGCTTCATGAATGTTATAGTATATTTTTATTAATGAAAATTTTTTTCTTTTCTTTTGCATTTCTGTTGGTTATAAATCTAGGAGCAGAATTACACAGTCATGGGATACGCTTATCTTTAGTTTTCGAAAGTTGTGTCCAAAGCTTTCCAAAGTGGTTTTGCCAGTTTACCTCCTTTCCATCCAGCGGTGTATCGGGTCGTTTGTCTTCCTTGTCAGTGTTTGGTGCTTCCTGACTTGTATTTTAGCCTTTCTGTTAAGTATGTGGTAGCATCTCCTTGCAGTTTTAATTTTGATTTCCCTGAAGACCAATGAAGTTGAACAGTATTTCATGTGTTTCTTGCTGATTGGGGTCTACTCCTTCGTGAAGTACCTGTTGAAGTACAAGGCCAATATTTTTATTGGCTTGACAATTTTTTATAGGAGTTCTTCATATATAATGGATGTGTGTTCTTTGTTTGAATATGCATTAAACATATATTCTTCCATTCTGTTGCTTGCTAGTTCGTTCTTTAATGATACCTTTACATGAGCTGAAGTTCCATTATATCAGGTTTTTTAAAAAAATATTTAAGGCTTTTTGTGACCATTTTGGGAAAGCGTTGCCTATTTTAATGTCATAAAGATGTTGCGCTGTGGTTTCTCTTAAGTGCTTTACTATTGAACTTCTTACATTTGTAATTTATATATTATATAATATTTTATTTTTATAATATATATTTATAAAATATATTTATATTTAAAAATATAAAGTAAAATATTTTATATTTTATAATTTATATGATTTATCATTTATCAGGGGTTGATTTTGTGTGTGTGATGTAAAGTAAGGGTCAAGATTCATTTTTTTCACGTAGACAGTCAGTTGACCCAGCACTGCTGAGCAGAGACTTCCTTTCTCCACTGCACTGCAGTCGCACTTTTGTCGTAAGCAGGTGACCACATATTTGCGTGTCTGTTACAGGACCCTCTCTTCTGGTCCATTGGCCTATTTTTCCATTCTTTTGCCATTATCTCAGTGTTTTAATTTTTCTCAGGTTATAATTGGCCTTGCTATCAAAGTTCTGCTTAGTTTTTCTTCAAGATCACCTTCATTATTTTTGTGCTGTTGCATTTCCATATGAATTTTCTTGCCGAAAAGAAAATCTTGCTAGGATTTTCAGTGGGACTACATTTAATACATTTATCAGTACAGTTGGGGGATGATAGATGTCTGCAATGTGTCTTCTAGAGCCAGGGGATGGTATATGCCTTTATTAGATCTTTGTAAGGCACCATTGATATTAACTAACTAGTATGTGGATGTTTCTCATGGTTTATTGAATTTCTTTCTTTCTTTTGATGTTTTGTGATACTACAGTAAACATCTTTAGATTTTATTTTCTACTTGTTTATATTTAGAAATACAATTGATTTTTTTTCAGTAGTATTGATTTTTATTATATGTGGACAAATTAGCAGTTGCTGATATTAGGGTCATGGCCCTGTAGCTTCAGCTCTAGCTCTGGTTATTTATTTACTCACATTGTAAGTCAGTTATATTTATAAATACATCTAATATTTAATGAATCATGAGCCAAGTTAAAGTATTTTAAAAGCACATGAGTCCCTGGTATTGGTACATTGGGGAGAAAAGTGCATTTTTCACTTTGCAGCTTTGATGCAGTGTGCATGCTAGCCCGTAGTGAAATGATTTGCTAACGTGAATATTGCTAGTGACTTCTTACATATTAAGACTTTTCTTTGGCACTTGGTGCTCATCTCGGCACTTGGTTCTTAGCCCAAGAGTTCAGTTAAGATACAAAGTCAGTAATATGTGGTATTTAATCTTTGCTACTGATTTTCCTGAGTGACCATAAAGGAATTACTTCGCTTCTGCATCTTTTTTACACATCTGTGCAGTCAGGATAGCTAGCAGCTCATAATATTGCCATAGGGATTAATTTGTGTAAACATTTGGGAAGAAACCAGGTGCCTGTTATATATTTTATATTTTTGTTTATAAAAATTATTGCAGTGGGATGATTTATTGGAAAGAGCAAAAAGATAATTTTTATCCATGCTGCTGAGTGGCCGCATAACTCGGAGGGCCTCATTAGTCCGTAACCATTAAGTTTCCCGTTCCCGTCCCCCAGAGGCGTTGGTTCTCAGCTTGTGGTCTACGGCAACTTCCAGCTGGGTCCTGAGCTGGTCTTTTCAGTATTAATGTTTATTAATGTATATATTTTCATTTCTGGTGGATATTAGTAGTTTAACTTACGCTATTTAATAAAAAACAGATTTCCCCTCATTAGTGTCTTAAGCTGGATAACCTTTCTATTGAATAATTATATGTTGGTTTACCGGATCTTGTGCCCTAACTTCACCCCACAATCTTTGAGAAGCAATAACACCCTATCTAAATTAGTTTGCTTGAAATTTGGTTTAGAAAACGGTATGAAACATTGATCCTGAGGAAACATGTTTAGTAGAACCTAAATAAGTTTTATAACTGTTTATAAAATTTAAGAACTCCTCAGTGGTGCCTGCATAGTGATACTAACTTTATAAAAACAGAATTCCCAAATCTTTGTAGGAAGAAGCTGCTGTTTAGTGCAGTTAGTGTCTTCACGGTAACAATAACATATGTAGTACTTTGTAGTTAGACAGTGCTTACACACAGGTTATGGTAGTTGACCCTTAAAGCATTCCTGGAAGCTGAGTCTGGCAAATATGTTACTTCATTCCACATACGAGATGTTGAGGAGGTAAGTGGCCAGCTCAGACAGATAGACAGAGACATAGTTGAGGTGCAGACCCAGACTTTTGTCTCCAAGTTCTGTGCTTTTCTCACTGTTCCATACTATTAAAAACTTTGCAAAATACACTTATTTGGATCTTGCATAAATCCCGTGAAGCAGATAACTTATTGAGATCCTGTCATATGCCAGATATTTCACTTAAGGTATATCATTTAATTCTTAAGACAGTCCTTGAGATAATAACTTTTACCTCTTTTTTCTTGGAGTAAAAGAACTGGAACTCAGACACTTCCCAGTGTCGCATGAATAACTAACAGATCCAAATTCAGGTTTAGGTTTCTTTGATTCCAAAGCCTGTCTTGTTTCTACTAAATAAAATGTCACTACTCCTTTCTCGAGTATGTGTCCAACACACAAACTGATGGTTCGCGAGTTTTCCATGTGGTCTGCGGGCTTACAGACGGAGGACTGTGTTCCGTTCTGTTTTTATTAACAGGAGGGGTGGAATGGGTTTGCTTCAATCATTTCTTTGATTAGGTTTCATCTTAGTTAAGAAATTAGAATTGAAGATATGCCATCCCCTCCGTCTGTCCTTAAACAAGTCGCTCAGCTTTTTTGGACATAGTTCCTCTTCACAAGCCAAACCAAAGTTTGAGTTTTGGAGTCAAGATTTCCTACAGCTCGTCTGGATTTAGTTGTCTCAGGAGGATGCGGGCAGAAGGGGGGGTCAGTTCACCTTTTGCACAAATGTCTTTATTTCTCAAAGTTTGATGACAGTGATATACTTCCCATCAATGAAAGACAGAAAATTCTCTCACCCAAATGTGCCTATAAATGCTATTTGTTAACTGAAAAGTCATTTGATGGGATCGACCTCTTGGAATTCTGTAACTAGCTTTATTCAGCTCCTGTTTTACAGGTTTTTACATTTGTTTTGGTAAACATTGTGTATAAAAGATGGAAGCTTTCATCGCTCAGATTTGGAGAAAGAAATTCCTTTTGGTAATTCCAGTGAATGAAAAGTTTTAATTTTTTTATTGCCAAAATAACAAATGTTTTATAAGATGTTCCCAACAGTTATGATTTCTTTTGTCATTTTATAATAAAGTTTAGTAATCAAGGTCGACTATGTATCTAGTTTGTTCTATTTGATTAACTTCTGTCTTGGTCAATAAATTATTGTGTTCTTTTAACCTGCATTTCAAATAAAAGATGAATCACACAGTATATTTACATTGGTACTTAAAGTTCCTGTCAAAAGTCCCAGATTTTTATTTGAAGTTATAAAGATATTTTATTTAGTATTATGTAATAACTTTCTCCTTTTAGGTCCTAAGGTCACAAATTGAAAAAATTACATCTCATGGATTTTATACTTCAAGATATACTTACTTGAAATGATGGTAAAATTTAAATTTTATTAGTCTGTGTGTGTGTTCTGCTTTTTTATAGCCATCTGACAGCAGTCCCTAAACAGACTTCCTTCGAAATTGTTACTATCTGCCTTTCAAACGTTTTTTGTGCCTGAAGACAATTTTCCCCTGGAATTCACGCTGTTAAAGTCTCTTTACTTTCAGCAGTTGGCATTGCGTGCAGCTCGTGACGGGCAGTGCAAGCCAGACAGCTCGGCAGCTGTGAGAGTAAATTTGGGTCCTGAGTAAGCCTCAGGTTTTCTTCTCAGAATGATTCATCTTTTATATATTTGTAATGGTTTATTCCAGTAGAATCTCGACTAGATTGTAGGAAAGTCAAACTGTCATATTTTAATCTCCCTCTTTTGCAATGGAAGGTTTAAATGTGTATAAATAAGACACCTAACAGAATTTTTCTTCGGTTTCTCAGCACTTTTTTCTCTTCTTGCTCCCCCAAAATACTGTAAGTGACATTTGCAAAAAATGCATTTACAACCAGACGGTTCAACATAGGAGTAAAAAGAGATCATTAGGCATATAAAGGAAGTGAGAAGAGCACCGCACACGTGTGTGTGCGTGTGCGTGTGCATGCGTGCCTTCATCAGCTCTTTTACCCATCATTTGTGGAGCACTCGTAAACAACCGGGCGCTGTGTAAGAGGTTAGAAACAGAACGACAGGCGTGATAACTGCAGGACAGAGAGATGTAGGGGTGCTACGGGAACACAGGAGATGAGCATCTGAACGTCAGAATACCCAGTAAAGGAGGTGACAGGCTGAGTCTAGAAGAATATGTAGTAGATGGCTAGGTGGGGAGAAGCTAGGCCTTTCCAGGTAAAGGGGACACTTTATAAGGAGACATGGAAGTAAATTACAGAAGTGCAGGTCATTTCAGTAAAAGTTCAACTAAGAAGACATTTGAGTCAAGGGCCATAGGATTCCAGAGAGCTAAAGAATTACCTAATTATCCTGGCTGGTATAGCTCAGTGGATTGAGCGCGGGCTGCGAACCAGGCATCGCAGGTTCGATCCCCAGTCAGGGTACATGCCTAGGTTGCAGGCCATGTCTCCCAGCAACCGCACATTGATCTCTCTCTCTCTCTCTCCCCCCCCCTCCCTTCCCTCTCTAAAAATAAATAAATAAAATCTTAAAAAAAAAAAAAGATTCTGCTTCAAATGTCCTCTTAAAAAAAAAAAAAACAAATTACCTAATTATAAAGGAAGTTTATGTTGAAAGATTTGAAGATCTGTTTAAATAAGCAAGTTTTTCAAAGACAAAAAAATGGGTAGGACTGTTTTCATGACTACAATATAAAATGGAGATTAGCCCTGGCTGGGTAGCTCAGTTGGTTAGAGTGTTGTCCCGCTACACCAGGTTTGTGGGTTTGATCCCCGGTCAGGGCACATACAAAAATCAACCAATGAATGCATGAATAAGTGAAACAACAAATCGATGTTTCTCTCTCAAATCAATAAAATGAAAAAATAAATAACATGTACATTAGATGTACATTTTAGAAAATTCTCTTTGAAGAGTTGAGGATAGAGAATTTTCATTTAGGGAGCTATTACAGTAATCTAAGAAACACACAATTAAAATCTACACAGAACAGGAATGTAAAAGGAGGAGGGAGTGTGTATGGGTACAAAAGGCATTTAGATAATAGACTGTGGGAGACCGTTTTTACAGAGACTGCTCAGAAAAGGTCTGCTTGAGGAGCTCAGTCCTGTAAGATAGGGATTTCTGGAGTACCACCTGAGGGAACAGAAGGCCTGAACATAGGAAGGACCTGGACCGTAGAATAGGAAAGAGGCCACTTTCCCTGGAAAATAATTTGTTAGGAAGAAAGTAGTATGAGGTGGGGTTGGGATGAGAAGGAATTCAGAATATAAATGAATATAGTTGCTGTATCCACTGACCAGGAGGAGAAGGCTGAGAGCATGGCATAGGTACAGGTGAGTTTACATGTTAGGTAGTGAGTAGGACTATGAAAAAATCCTGTTTTTTCAGGGTAGTATGAGCCAAGGTAATTATGTGTTGGATTTAGGGGAGATTTAAGGATTTGGGGTAATGAATGGCATAGTACTCTCTAAGAGTGGGAAAACAGACTAAGGAGGAAATTGTGGAACTGCTGGATAGTGTGCTTATGTGTGCTTTGTGTTATTACTTTTAAAGCAAGATCAGTCATGTCAGTTACGTAATTTTCTCCACCCACTTGGAGCTCATGGGGGTAGGTTGAGGGGCAAGCGCTGAAAAACAGTGAAATTATCCCTGTTTTACAGATGAGGAAAATGAAGTTCAGAGAAGTTGAGACTGGTCTAGAGCCCTGATAGTAGCATAGGTAGGATTTTAACCCAAATCTTTCTGGTTTCCTAAGTCAGTGGGCTTTTCAGTACAGTGCGCTGCACCCCATAGGCTCTGCCTGCTGCATTTGCGCACTGAAATTAGATCTGACCTTTATAGCTGTCAGGCCAATTGTGTAGAGTTATGCAAAGTATCATTTGCTTCTCATTCCTGTAATAAGGAAGTGCATGTATCAGTTCTTTAGACAGAAAAAAATCTCTTGGCACTAAATTCTGAGAGGAATTTAGCATGTAGTTTCTTATGTGCTAGATATTAAACATCATAGTGAAATACAGTCAATTGCAATTTTGCAAAAGTTACGACAAGAAATATCTATTAACCCTTGAGAGAGGCAACTTCATAAATCATAGAACAGAAAAGACATTTCTGCAGGGGGGAAAACTAAAATAGTCGAAGTATATTGCTTTTTGGTTGTCTGACTTGATGTAGAAAATGCAGAAGAAGGACAGTTTATTGGTTTTAACTGTAATTTTTGACTGGGACTGGACATTGGCCAGTCTGAGACCAAACTCTCTGGTGAGAGAGAGGCTATAGAGACTGTATTTTGTTTTGTTGATGGAAGCAAAATTCATATTTCCTAGCTTTAGATGTACAGGAGACAGCACTGATGTTGGTTATTAATATTAAAGTACCTGCTTTCAGTTCTTGCTGAACAGAGAAGCCATCTTAGCAGGGTGGAGCATTGGCGTATACAGGGCCAGGCATTTCAGAGAGCAGTTTTGGAATACTGTAAAAGAAGACATGCATTTTCTTTCCCTCTCCCAACAATGCATAGATGTGATAGTAAAGAACCATGCATAAAGAATAAATCTCTGGTGATAGTGAGAGTAAAAGAAGTTGTCATCAGGATAGCAAAGATTTTGACTCAGGTCTCGATGACACAGAGTAGACAGTAGTACAACACTGATGAACTAGCTGGAGCAGAGGAAAACCGCGCCTGGAACACACCAGGGCAAGGCCGCAGCGGGGCTTCCCGGTCGGGCTCTCAGGGGCCTCAGCTGGAAATTGAGAATGGTGCAGCAATAACTAGAGAAGCGGGACTTACTGCCTCATTCTCTTTCCTCTAGGAATTTAGAGTAACTTCCTATAACATCTGCTCCTATTGCTTTCTAAACCTGATGGATTCTTGACCTGGCGCGGTCCCGTGGTGTGAGTGTTGGGCATGGAAAGGTGGGGCAGAGCCTGACTGTTGACGTTTACAGCCCACCCAGAGGGAAAGCATGAAAGGCAGCTCTACTTAGGAGCGAAATAACCTAAATTTATACAATCCCAAAGTAAAGTCCTCTTATTTGACAGTCGTGATGATTTAAAGTAAAGGTACTGCATTCTCTCAACATACGTACCCTGAAGGAAAGCCTAATTGTTAACAGGACCTGCCCACTTACACTGAGCTGGCACTCAGGAGTGAAGCCTTCTACATAAATCTTCATCGTGACAAAGGAAAGCTGCATTACCTATACTATTCAATCTAATAATGTGTTAATGGGTTTGAAGAGAAAAACAAGGGTTATCGTATGTTTGACGGAAACAGTATGCATGAGAATAAATTGAACAAACAGAAACGCTGACCCAAAACAAAATACAGAGATCCGAGAACAGTTTTAAAACCCTCAAATTAATGTCCTCAGGTCTGATTTCCAGCCTCTGCCTGGGACGTGGGAAGGTATGAGGAGCTTCACTTCTATCCTAATAACGAGAGAAGGCTGCATGGCGTACACTGTCCTAACTCTCCTCGAATCTGTCAGAGGACTGAGATTGCCGGGCAACCAAGTTACGGTACCTGATAAGTAAGGACAGATGGGCATCTCCAAGTAGAGGCAGGACGTGAGGACTGATTGACCAGTGGTAGAGCACGGGGAGAAATCGGGGACACTGTGTAAAAAGGTAGAATGATTCAGCTATGGTTTTTAACAAATTGCCGGTCACTATTGTGGGCTGCTCTGAGACCGTAGCAGATAAAAGGCAGTTCACACCTGCTCTCAGTTTATTCTGTATGGACCTAACTCACATGTTCACAACAAAAACTGGAGTCAGGGCAGAAAATTGTGTAAAGTCTCCCTTGGCGGTGTAGGTCTAGAGGAGAAAAGTGGATGCTGTTGCAAGAAAGTCATACCCTTTTCCCCTAAGAACAAAAGCATTAAGCCTCTGGGGAAGAGCCTGCAAACCCTGCAGTCCCCAGGGCATAGGGGAAAACCTTTTGTGACTACCAGAAGAACAAGTAAAAACCACTGACCTTGGGGATGGGACAGAAAGTGTGTCGGACCTAGACTATTAGAAATCTTCTATCCTTAGGGGAAGGAGAGTATTACTGAGAAAGTGTTACCTTGATAGACAGGGACACAGGGTAAGCCTGGCTCAATTAGGACAACAGAGATACTCCCCAACCAGACTAGAAAGCACAAAATAACAAGCCACAGTAGTTAACCACTAGAGGAGAGGCAAGAGCATGGTGAGACAGCCTTACTTAGGTACAGGTGCACAGGGAGTACTTAAATCAGAGCATAGAACAGCATCATTGAAAAAAAGAAAAGAAAGCCTCCAGCAAACCATCTCTGCCGCCACCATTGCTACAAAAAGGAGAAGTCAGAGGAAACTCAAAGGTTATGGTACACTCAAGGTAACCATGGCAGCAGCAAAACCCAAATACAGCTCAGTTCCTGACTTTATGGACTCAACCCCTAAACTAAAAGTAGAAGAAAAAGTGTACCCTTTTCTCTGTTGCCATGAAAATACTGTTCAGGATTCAATCAAAAGTTTTGAGACAAAATAAGCAAAACAAAAAACCATCACTACCACCTTTACCTTTTCCACCGCCAACCAACAACAAAATGTCAAGAGAAGAAGTTAACAGAAAAAGACTCAGAAAATGACTCAGATGTTGGGACTATCAGAGAGGGAATTTAAAATAACTACGATTAATGTGCTTCAGGTGTTTGTGGAAATGTGGCTAGCTTACACAAACATATGGTCAGTTTCAGCTGAGAGACGAAAACTATAAGAAACAGTCTATTGGACATACTATAAATAATAAAACACCATCCCAGGGATAAAGAATACTTCTGACAGATTCATCAGTAGATTTGACACAACTGTGGAAAGAATCATTGAACTTGAAGATGGGTCACAGAAATTGCCTAAACTGAAGCTCACAGTGACTCTTTCAGATAAAACTAAGATAATTCATTGTCAACACTCCTGCACCTCAGGAAGTGTGAAAGGAAACTCTCCAGCAGAAGGAATGTGATACCAGCCAGAAACATGGCTCCACACACAGGAAATGAGATTCCTGGAAGTGGTTGAAATAAAGGTATTATAAAGCCATTTTTTCTTATTTTCGCTGTTCTAAAAGACAATTGGCTTTTTAATATACAAATAGCAATGTTTGGGGGCTAATAACATGCAAAAAGTAATATATGAAGAATTTTAAGAGTGGAGAAGGGAAGAATTGGGGTACTATTTTTATGTCTTTACACTCTACATGAGTTGTATAATATTATTTGAAGGTAGACTTTATTTTTTTAAAGATTTTATTTATTTATTTTAGAGAGGGGAAGGGAGGGAGAAAGCAAGGGAGAGAAACATCAATGTGCGATTGCCTCTCATGCACCCCTTGCTGGGGACCTGGCCCACAACCCAAGCATATGCCCCGACTGGGAATCAAACCAGCAACCCTTTGGTTCTCAGGCCGGCACTCAGTCCACTGAGCCAGACCAGCCAGGGCGAAAGTTATTAATTAAAGTTATATACTCTAAACTCTGGGGCAACGACTGAAAAAATTAAAATGGAGTTAAGAATAAGCCAATAAGAAGGAAGAGGAAATCATAAAAAAATCCAAAACATAGAAAGAGGGACAAAGAAACAAAGAAAAGGTGGAACACATAGACAACAACCAGCAAAATGGCAGGCTTTAATCTAAACCTATCGATGATTATATTAAGTGCAAATAGTTTAAATACTTCAATTAAAAAACAGAGATTGTTCAGATTTTATATGAAAAAAAAGCTTAACTAAATGCTATTGACAAGAAACCCACTTTTAATATAAAGATTTTGTTAGATTAAAGGTAAAAGAATGGAAAAAGTACAAAGTGCCAACACTAAGCAAAAGGAGGCTGGAGTGGCTATATACAGGGAGGGGCAAATGTAGGTTTATAGTTGTGAATATCCACAACAGTTTATTCTTGTATTATTATTTATTAATTATTGTATTATTTTTCATGTGAACAACTGTAAACCTACTTTTGCCCCAACCTGTAAATATCAAGCATAGTAGCCTTCTGCATAGAGTATTACTTACAATAAAGATGGATATCACAGTATCATGAAGAGATCAGTTCATGAAAAGACGTAACAATTCTAAATGCGTATGAATATAACAGTAGCATAGACATTATATATATATATATATATATATATGCATATGGGTTTGATATATATATCAAACACTAATAGAACTGAAAGGAGAAATAGCCAAATCCACAAGCACAGTTGAAGCCAAATCCACAAGCACAGTTGAAGCACAGCATTCATCTCAGTAATACATAGAATCAGTAGAGAGAGGATCAGTAAGGATAGAAGAACTTAACAGTACTATCAGCTAACTTGACCTAATTGGCAGTATACCTACCACTCCACTGAGCACCAGCAGAATATACATTTTTTTTAAGATTTTATTTATTTATTTTTAGACAGAGGGGAAGAGAGGGAGAAAGTGAGGGAGAGAAACATCTGTGTGGTTGTCTCCTGTGCCTCCCCACTGGGGACCTGGCCTGCAACCCAGGCATGTGCCCTGACTGGGAATCGAACCAGAGACTGGTTCACAGGCCCATGCTCAATCCACTGAGCCACAGCAGCCAGGGCTTAGAATATACTTTTTTTTTTTTTTTTTTTGAAGTACATGGGAACATTCAGTTAGGTCATTTTTGGTATAATAAAACAAATACAGAAGAATCAGAATAATACAAAGTATGGTCCCTCACCAAAACAAAAATAGACTAGAAATCACTTCACAGAAAAATAACTGAAAAATTCCAAGTATTTGGAAATTTACAACAAACACATCTATAGAAATCATGGGTCAAAGAAGAAATAACAAGGAAACTTGGAAAATCTTTTGAACTGAATGAAAATGAAAATATAACATCGACATTTGAAGGGATACAAACTTTGGGAGAAATTTATATTATTTGATGCTTACAGTAGAAAAGAAGAAAGGTTTTCAATCAGTCATCTAACTGTGTATTTGAACAACTAGAAAAGGAGAGCAAAGTCGATCCAAATCAGACAGGAAGAAAAGAATCAAGGGCAGAAATCATTGAAATCACAAACAAAAAGAAAAGAGTAGACTGTCAATGAAACCTTTTAAAAGGCGTTCATCCAGAAGATCAATGAAATTGACGAGTCCTTCAGCCAGCCTGACCAAACAAAAAGAGAAAGCACAAATCACCGGTTTCAGGAGCGAGAGGAACAGCACTGCAGATCCCACAGAAAGTAAATGGTAAATAATACTTTGAATAACAAGCACATGGTGGCATGTCAGAAGGACAGTGGAGCAAGGCTGGTGAGAGTTCCGACCAAGTCTACGATCACCTGAGCACCAAAGTAATTCTATCAAGTAACAAATTATAAATCATTGAAAATTAAAATAGAATGCATGGTTCCGCATTGATAATAGATTGCTAGTGGAGAAGGGAGGTCTCTGCTTAGAGAAGAATGCTGAGTGGTGGCTGGTAAATATGCAGGGAACACTGGAGTTGGAACGTTGTTACTTTGCAACCATAGTAAAGATTGATTCAAAGAGAGGACACCAGTCAGTGTTAAATTTGGGTGGACGTTTAGATGAAAAGCAGGACATATGCATGGTCTTCAAGATGGACGTCAGTGATATGCGCTGTCCTTAGAAGTACACAGCACCAATCAGAGGGTACTCAGGCTGGTGATGTGTAACCTGAACAACGTCTAAGGAGACTGAGCACACCATTGCCTCATTATGATGATCATTCTCACTACAATGTGACTTCTGGAATTCAGGTTAAGTTCTCTGAGGTATCTTCAAATTCTTACCTCTTCTCTGTATGAGTCCAGTTAAACCAAACTCACTCAGTTTTTTTCCGGAGCCCACCTGTAACCAGTGAGGTGTATTACCTTTTGACAGAAATGAGCCTGATGTGTCTCGGAGAGATGGTGCCAATGTGCATCCCAAAGCCTGTGGGAAACCATGGCCTCTCAGGTGACACCGCTTTCTGGGTTTGGATCTGCTCTTTAACTTTCCATTGAGAAGTCAGCTTAGACTTAGGGAAAAGTTGTGAGAATAAGAAGAGTACAGTGAGCACCTATGTTCTTCATCCAGATCTACCTGTTGTTGGCATGTTACCTTGTATGTTAGTTGGCTAATACATTTTTAAAATTAAATTTTTCTTTCTTCACTCTACAAGGGTATTCCACCACCACCACCACCACCATCCCCTGCCCCCCGCCGCCACCTCTTGGTTATGTGATACATTTTAGAGAGTCTTCAAAACTGTGGAGGGTATATATGTTTTCATTTCGAAGCCCAGATCTGTCTTGCCCTTGTGTGTGGTTTCACCAGCAGTGTTATAGTCAAGGCAGCCTCTAATGTATCTGTGAATGATAATATTGAGAGTTTCTGTAGTGGTGGAAGAATTTATGTGCATTCTGGTAAAAAGTACGTGTTGTGGGGGGTGGAAGTTGTCAACTTAAATGTCTTCTGAGTTCATTGGGGGTGAAGATTTGGGGAGGAATTATATTGGGGGTAAAGAAGATAAGTGGCGTTCCTTTATTAAGTTTTACTTTAGAGACAGGGCTGGTCATTTAAGTGCAGTTGAGAAAGAAGAGCAGGGTGCTTAGAACTATGTTGATAAAATTACTCAGGTTGGTAGACTTAGTGCAGACACACAAACTCCTTTGGTCAGTTAACCTACTTGCTCCTCCCTGTAGGAGATGTGCTGTAGAGTCTGGGGCACCTTTTCTACTGGGTCCCAGTTCATGAAACTCAACACCTCTGTAGGACCTAGGACCTAGTGTATCAGGGTCCAAGACTGCTCCTCTGTGCTTCAGGGCTGCTGGGTTATCAGGCCTGGAGCGTCAAGAATGTGGGACTCTCTCGCTTTCTTAGAGTAGAAAGTTGTAAAAGGATTTTATGATCACATAAATAGACATGGAAGTTCCAAAACTTGATATAAGTACAAAAATCAGGCCTATTAACAGAAATATTAATCATTGCAGTGCTAAAGCAAACACTTAAAGGAAATTAAATGTCCTGTAATGGGATTAAGTTCTGGCGTATCAGAATGTGGAATAGTCGTATAATTCACATCCATGGAGTTGAATTTTATACAACCATTAAACATTATAACTCAGACTACCTGTCGACATGTGAAAATGCTTGTGACATAATGTGGAAAAAGCAGAATATACATTTCTTGCACACTGTGATTGTAACTAAAACTACTGATACTTACGAATAAGGTACATAAAAAACTACTTATATATATATGAACTATATTGTAGTAGTCAAATACAAGTAAGTTTTCCTGCTCTGCTTTTTATATTTTTAGTAATGTTGCACTATAGCATTTTTGGTTGAACAGAAATTAACCCCTTTTAAAAAAATGAACTTTATCTGTTCGAGCAGTTTTAGATTCACAGCAAAACTGGCCCCGACACGTGCACAGCCTTTCCAGTGTCAGCATCCCCCACCGGAGATGTGCATTTGTTACAGCTGATTAGCCTTTGGTGAATTGTTATTATCATCCAGAGTCCATAGCCAGTGTTTTAAAAATGAAGTTGTTCGAATTACGAAATCTCACCACGGTTTATTGGTCAGCAATCCAGAACTCTGAAGGCAGGGAATCTTAGACTCTTACTTTCTGACACCTGCTAGAGGCTGGACTTCTGTAACAATTGAACCAATAGGTAAATTTATTCTAGTTAATCCCCCTAGAAGACCTCTGTACCCAAACCACTTTGCCTTTTAGCTCTTTATGTCCCTTTCATAGTCGGGCCGCTGGGCTGTGCCTGTCGGTGGTGACGGAGCATCTCTCTCTGCGCTGTTACATCAGAAATTGTCTTCTTCCGTCTCTCTCCAGGAAGCACATTTTCAGCGGAGCACCTGAAGCTTCAGCTCCAGAAGGAATCCTTAAATGAGCTGAGGAAGGACTGTACTGCGAAAAGGTAAACAGAACTCAGAATACTTGTTGTGAGTGTCGAGTTTACTTTGAGGATAGGGTTTGGAAAACTAGGACTCTTTGAAAGTCGCTGTCACTATTTATATTCCACACAGCCCAACGCCATATTCATTTTTTCAACAAATATTTATTAAGCACTTACTATGTGTCATGCACTGCGCTGGACATAGTTCTTAGAGCTCCTGGTATATACTATAGTCGGAAAGGAGAACCCTGTTCTTCTAGTTTTCAGGGCCAAGCACCATGATGTGATGTTTGAATTTTCTCCTCTTCTTGTCTTCCACATGGAGTGTAGTTTACCCTTTTTTCATCAGTGATTTCTTTAGATTTACTCCTCGTTAGTGTCGGCTCCTTTGAGTTACCGCAACAGCTCCTAGATTATCTGTGACTCGTTCTCTCAGTCTTTCCATTTTATCCTCCGTGTTGCTATCGGATCTCTCCTCTTAAAACCCTGTTGTTACTGTAGTTTTTTCTTAAGAGCCCATGGTGTTGTTTTGCTTAACTTTCAAATAACCTTCCAGAAACTGCCACTATACAGCTGTAGCTAATTTCAGTTGCTCCACAACATTCACTTAACAAATGCTAATGGCTTTTCTGCTTATTTTTTCCAGCATGTGCTTAATTTCTTGCCTGCTCTGATCTATGGCTCATCCTTACTCATTTTTTTGTTTCAGGGAAGTCATTTCATCCTACATTTTCTTTCAAAAAATCCTTAGCAATTGAGGATTCAAAAGC
The DNA here is from genome assembly GCA_004024845.1 of Tonatia bakeri. Lineage (NCBI taxonomy): Eukaryota > Metazoa > Chordata > Mammalia > Chiroptera > Phyllostomidae > Tonatia > Tonatia bakeri. The sequence continues at coordinate 19,223 of PVIA01000079.1, forward strand.
ATTAGACCCTAGAAAGGACCTTGGATTTCATCTAGTCTGATCCTCTCACTCTGCAGATAGGAAAGCTAGGCTCTGGGAAGTTCCTCTTTGTCCAGCCCTCCAGGATAGCAGGAGTGGATCCCTGAACATCTTCCGTGCCGTTTGCTTTATATTACACAATTACGTTTATGTTCCGTTTTGACCTACAGCTTCTCCTAAATTCCTTTTTTTTTTTCTTAAAATTGTTAACACAGTTGAGCAGATAATTTGTTCTGTAGGTATTTCATCTGTTGTTTATGTTTCTTAAGTGGTTCAAGAAGTGGTTCATCTCTTGCCACAGGTTTTTGCCTGTTTGCTCTTTTCTTTTGTTATTTTCCTAACATGGCAGCAGGTGTTCTTGAGGTAGTTACAACTGTAGGTGTAAGTAAAAAATAAGATACTTTTTCTGAAATCAAATGGCATCGGATTAAGTGAGGCACTGGTTAGCTTACTGATCTCCTTTAAATCTTGTTTCCTTGTTTGTAAAATAGATATAATAATATCAGCCTAATAGTGTTGTTAGAATAATTAAGCAAAGCCATTTGTAAAGTTTCCAGATATAGTACAAAGGTAGGTGCTTAGCCAACGATGATTCGTACCCTTTACATCTCTTATCCTGGTGCTGGGCCCACACGCAATAGGCCTTAGCATACATCTAGTTAGCTCCATTGACAGTATTTAGAGATAGGTCAGGACTCAGGTTAGATACTGTTCTTGCGGCTACTTCTCAGTTTCTGTGGCCTGCTGCGGACCATGTGATCTTTTTCCGTGTCAATTATGTGGAAATAAACATTTGAAAGTGTGTAAGCATATTCTTTAATAAATGAATTTTTTCCTCTTCTCTTTAGAGAACTCTTTCTGAAGACTAATGCTCAGTTGACAATTCGCTGCAGGCAGTTACTGTCTGAACTTTCCTACATTTACCCCATTGATTTGGTAAGTTTCACATTTTCTGGAAAAAAGGTTTTTTTTAAAGGTGATTTTTATTTGAAATTTTGTCTCAGTGAAAAAACTCATTGCTCTAGTCTTAGTTCTGTGCTGTGTCATGGATTCATTTGGGAGGTAATATCTGGTTTAAAAGTAGATTTAGACTGAGTTGGTATTAGGTTCCACCATTTGAATTTTTATACCAATTTGTTGAAGGGATACACTCCTTTTCATCTGAAAGAATACCAAATTTGGGTTTCTTTAGGATCTTTCCACTCAACCACATTATCAACTACAATAATTTCTGGTGCATAAATGCTGATACATGTGCTCTGCTTTAAAAATACAACTGCTGATTAATTTATTAGTATTACTTCAGATATTACTATCAGGATGTTAAGTTTTTTAATCTAGTTTCTTTGAGTAAGTGCAAAAAGTAAAACTTTGATAAAGCTGATTAGACCATTTCTTAGAGAACCAGATCTGCTAAATTTGATTTTTTTTTAATGAAGACACAAATTTTTAGTTTAAAAGACTAATTTTCTCAGAGGAAAGTTAATAGGATTTTAGGTTCCTCAGAGAATCTTGTTAATTCTATTTAAAATTTTTTATTTATAGGTACCAATTGGTCAAAGGATATTTTCATGATAAAAAGTTTACATGGCTTGTTGCTTAGATATGATATGTTATAGAAGTTTCAAGTATAGAAAATTATAGAAAAATCCAAGAATATATATATGTACAGATAGTAGCAATGAATCATCATGGACTCATCATCCAGCTTCAACAGTTACGGAAATATTTTAAATCTAAGACAGTATTATCTTTGAGTTAACAGTGACCTGCTGAATTCTTTGAGATTTGACTTAGTGTTTCTTTGCTTTACACATAAAAAGAATTAATTGAATTTTTTGGTCATCTTCACAGAATGAACATAAGGATTATTTTGTATGTGGTGTCAAGCTGCCCAATTCTGAGGACTTCCAAGGTATTTTATTTCTTTTTACTGCCGAAGACTTGGTGCCTGTAGTAAGCACATGGCATGTGGCAGGGAACAGAGAGGCACCTTGAAATGCCGGTTGCCCAGCACTCTCCCTAGAAGGGTGTTTGGCCCCTCTGTCCCTTCCCAGTTGTAAGTACATAGAGTCAGTTTCCCTGATAGGAGACTTAAAGGAATAATTGGTCTAATCATGGAAAAAAATTATTGGACTTCATATTTGAAATTTAAAAGAGAATAGTTTTTAAAGGGGCTTTAAGAAAATTAGACAGGGGGGTTCTTAAGAATACTAATAACCTCCCTATCCTTTGGTTAGATTTTCATGAAAAATATGTGTGTGGTTAGAAGCAGAACAACATGCATTAATCTGTTCTGTTGTTATTTAGGAAATCATATTTCCACTAATGTGAAATGTATCTGAAAAATCTATTTAATTTTGTGACATTCCCACTACAACCAATTAAACTTGTTGTTCTATTATTTTTGTTCTCCTTTAATTAAAAAATTATATTAAAGATATTATAGACTATGATTCATAGTAATTGCTAAGTTTAAAACATTTTAATTTTTCTAGTCTTTTTACCAGGATGCCAAAGAAAACAACTTATTTTACTTGGCAATAAAAGTTTTTGTTTTTGTTTTTTTACTTTTTTGCAAAGTGAGTTTTTTCCCCCTTAGTCTAAACAAGGCTTTGAGGACTGTTAAATAGCTATATAGATTATTTTCAAAGCTAGCATGTTATCTATTTGGAAAGAAGTTATTCAAGAATAGAGCATTACCAATTTTCCCATTTTGATTGGGACTTTCTTCCAACTCCCTGTAAAGAAAGTGTTATTTATGGTCCTTTAGCATTTAAGACTGTTTTAATTTACTGCCTCTACTGGCCTGTACAACACCCCTTACAACAAGTAGCTGGGACACAATAAAAAAAGAGCAATGAAACAGGAATGGGGAAACCTGCATTCACTCCTGGTTCACTGTCTAAAATCCATGTGATTTGGAGCAAGCCATCTAAACTTTGAGTTGATTTCCTAATTAGTAGTATGAACACATTAATTCATGCCCTGTGCATTTTACATGGCTGCTGTGAAGATTACATCTATAAAGTGTGACATTTTGTCTTATCTTTGATCCTCACAAAAACAAACAAAGCGAACACAGAAGGAAGGTGGTATAATCTCATTTTACGATGTGTAAATGAGCTACTTAGTGACTTGCCAGAGACCACAGAGCTGGGTGACTGTCTGGCTGGGGTCCGTCTGGTTCTCCCTGTGCGGCGCTCCTTCCCGTCTCCGTGAGCCGTGCAGGTGTGCTGCAGTGTGGACTTCAGGTGGAGTCCACACTGAAGCACGTCTCATTCTTCGTTCATCTGTGGAACAAAGCTACTGAGTACCTCGAGCCCTGCACCAGGTTCCAGGGGTACAGAACATTCATTCATTGAAAAAAATATTAGTTGAGCCAGGCACTGTGCTGAGTTTTGAAGATATGATGATGGAAAAAACAAGTATGTTCTCTCCTTTCATGGAGCATATGCCGCCTGTTGAGTCAGTAACTAATAAATAAGTACATAAGAAGAAAATATGCAATCATAGACAACAGGGGAACCTGCTTTAGATAAAGCAAAGAACCGTCTGAGGAGAAACATTTGACAGAAAATTGGAAGGCTGGAAGGAAATAACTATACCACAGTTGTGGGGGAGCGTTGCTTAGAAGAGGGAACAGCACGTGAAAAGGGCAGGATGGAGGAATGTGCTGGACGTATCTTTAAAAAAACTCACGGTGTTGGGGTCATGGGAGGAAAGCCCTGTATTTCGGGCAGTCATGTAATGTCTCAGCTTCATTTCTTCACCTGTAAAACGAGGTAATATCTATATCTCCAACTCATTGTGACGATTGAATGAGATAACATTTGAAAATGCTTTTCATATAAAAGGCGCTCATATCAATGCCACTGAAATTAGTTGTGAGAGAGAGGAGGGGAAAGAAGGACAGGACAGAGCAGAGCCGGCCGCCGTGTCCGGGGCACGGTGAGCCAGAGCAAGGGTTGCATCAGAGGAGGCAGGAGAGGGCAGCCAAGGCTGTGAGGCCACTGTCGGAGTTTACATTTTGTTCTCAGTCGAGTGGGAAACTCCTCAAAGACTTCAAGATAGGGGATGATGTGCACTGACTGATGTTTTTAAAAGTTACTCTGGCTGCTAAATACAGAAGGCTTTGAAGGGAGACTGTGAGGGAAGCAGGGGTATCAGTCCCAGTGAACTGTCACCTCAGTCCACTTTGGATGTTTCTTGATTCTGGTTTTGTTTTCTTTGAAGTTGTTTGTTTCCTAGATTTTATAGCTTTTATCAGCTGTCTGTGCTTTGTGTATACTTAGCGAGCTGAGTACTCCTACTCTTTAAGAAGTAGGGTTGGCTTTTCAGTGCAGTTGCTGAAAAGTGAAATGGGAGATAAAATGAAACAAATGTTTACTTTTACTCTAGGCCCTATTCCCCATGACTCCTGGGAAGCAGAAATTTTAAGTAGCACCTAGGGTAGCACTGGACTTGAAAATGTTACATCAGCATTCGACAAGGCCTTCCGCACACTAAGTTTGCTGAGTGCCCGTGTGTGTCACCTCCCGTGTGGGGGGCACAGGGCCCACAAAGATGATTAGGACCTCGATCCTGCCCAGTGACGTTTCAGTCCCCGTGAGGCCGTCAAACCTGTAATGGAGCCAACACGAAATGTGGACTGAATTCATACTCTGCGTCAGGCACTTAGATGTTTATACCAGGTACAGGGGGCTCAGAGAAGTGGGAGCAATCCGTTCTAGAAGGAGGGACTTGGGAAGGCCTTGCCAGCAAAGATGATGGTTGAGGTGTCTTAAAAATGAAGCATTATTTCCCTGTTGAGAGAAGGGAAGAAGGACGTTTTTAGATTGGGCGAGTAGAAATATAACACGAAATATGCACAATGCTATCTTGTTTATTAATTCTTCTGTGAGGCAAAGAATACACTCCATTTTTTTCTAAAGACAAGAAAATCAAGGCTCAGCAAGATCAGTTTCATTTTTGCAAAGATTCATACCAACCAGTGTCCGAACTCAAGTCGTCCCTGGTCAGCCCGGAGTGAAGGTCCGCGATATTCCCGCCGTGATGCAGTTTTCCCCTTGTTCTGCGTCGTTACCTCTTCTGGACTCCTGATGGCTTTTCAGTGCTCCATAGCAGACCCACTCTTGGTGCGCCTCTAGTGAAGGAACTCCAAACCAGTTATTCTGTGGTACTAACGAGACCATGCTGGGGTGTACTCTGCATCGCGTCGGTTAACAGTACTGTTCGGGGAGCTTCTCCATAATGGCCCAAAATTTACTGCACTCTTCTAACTGGGGGAGTTACTGTAAGGGTATGTCAGAGAGACCTGGACCCAACTGGACTAAGTTGTCTGATGAAGGGTATTCATCTGAGTTCCTTTGACAGAGACATTTCTTGAAAAAAAAAAAATGTTTGTGTGTGTTGTTAAGTAATCCATAACACCAGAGCCTTTTGTGTTAATGAGACCCAGATTTCCTTCTGTGTCTGTATCCCTTTATGCAGGCGTAATTTCTTGGAAAGGAGAGTCCATATGTCAAACAGTGTCTCATTGAGAACATGGAATGATTCCATAGATGCTGTGGCAATGATTAGAGTCTTAAATATTTTATCCTGTCTGGATCAGTGGGTGCTTGGTTCCTTAACAGATCAGCTGCCTCAGGGATTGGGAAGGCAGGATGGTAAGAGCCTTTAGATCACTTATTGTACTTGGATGCATTTGAATATTAATAGTTTGTCCAGCATATAAGCCAAAGGGACGTTTGAATTAATTTAAAATGTTGTCACAGAGATTGTGTGTTTGTGGAATTTATTATCGAAAAAGTTACACAAATCCTGCAGCAATGAGTACCAGCATTTAAAAACCAAGTCAGAAATATTTATCATAAGGAAACTGCAGATTTTTTGTTTTGAAGCCACTTAAAACATTGTTTTAATCAGGGTTTGTTGTTGTTGTTGTTTAACATACCTGAGTCTTAACAGGTTATTCCTGTTCCTCTGAAACCTTTCGCCGGCCTCCACCTGCTCACCAACAAAACCCTCACCTGTGACCTTTCTAACCCCAGAACAACGTAGGGACACAGGCCTCTGCTCTGCATTAGGTGTCGGGGACGTCATTAGTGCTTACTGGAAAAGTGCACCCCAGAGAGCCGGGTTTGGGCTTTGGCAGGTAAAAAGTCTTTTAGATCTTGGAATGCTGGAAACCTTAAACCTTTTGGTTTTTTAGCTAAAGTGATTGGCAACAGAATGTGACATCTGAGGTTTTGTGGCCAGCAATAGCCATAATTAACCACATGAGCTCACATTTTCCCACTGGAGGCTCAGTGGTCTTGGGGTGATGAAAGTGACTTCCCTACCAGGAGGTGGTTTTCCTTTTGAGGATATTGGAATACCCTTGGGTCCTGTAATGCCTCACCCGTGGTCCCTTTAAAATGTTTTTTAATATAAAGCTTCAATATTGGAAATCCAACACCACGGTGTTTAATGGCGAGGCTGTGACTGAGCACTACGGCCTGGAAGGGGAAACAACCTGGGGTTTTAATAGGTGGAACCAGGGGTCTTGTGGTGGAAACGATGATGAGTGTGAATAACTGGAACCAAAGTGACTTCCAATGTTATCCAGTTTCCAGTTCTTGCCATTTTGTTTTGGTTTTTATTTACATGTACAGGCTTCTCAGAGATACCTTTTCATCATGAAATATGAGCAAAATTGTTTTGAGCATTGAAAAGAGGTGATGTTATAAGACCAGTGTTTGTTCTTTTAGTAGATAGGTGGATGTAGGCTCAAAATATGCAAATGTAGTTCTTTAGTATTACCCCTTTAGTGATCTGGAAAAATGTAGATGCTCGAGTGTTTAGCACTGCATTGATTTTTAAAAAAAAACATTTATAGCTTGCATTTGACCCACTTGGGAGACGAGTTAAGAGGCCTTCCCTAGCCTCTGTCAGGTCACATAGGAATGGAAAAGCTTAGTGCGAACGAAGCGCATGCAGGAAAGTCCAAACCCAGAGTGTTACTAGCCTTCATTGCCGTCAGTCCTCCTTACCTGCTTTCCTTTCTAAAGAAGGTTCTTGAAGACCAAGGCCTTAGGGTATTTTAAACTTGATAAGCCTTCCTCTTTACAGAAAGTAGGAGGCAAGATTCAGCCACTTCTGTTCCAGCTGTGACCCCAGGGATAGGTATTTTGGGGGCCAGGGTGTAGGCACAATTCTACCTCCTGTTCCGTCACTCATGGTTTTTACCTAGATGGCTCTGACCGAGTCACTTTTATTACCTAGGTCTCTCTCTCGCTCTTTTTTTTTTTTTTTGTCTCTAAATGGACAGCATTAGACTCAGTGATTTAAGGCTTCTCCTAGTTCTAATATTAAATGAGGATTAAATTGTAACGTGATGAGTTTACAGTGTAATGTAATTTTAGTCTCTCAGGTTGTGTGATATACAGATTTCAATAGAAATAGTGTTGTAGTATTGGAGGTACTTGGGTGGGCCTGGAGCAAGAGGACAGGGCCTCTGAAAACAGGATTCAAAGGTAGCTGGATTCTAGTCAGTCAGGGCGTGACTCAGTACTGTCATTTGAATTGAGCGCTGTTAGATTTTTTTCATTAGTTTGATTTGCGAGAACATCAGACGTTAGTTGAGGAGGTCGTTCTCTGCCTGACACCATAGAAGTCGCTGAGGCCTCACAGAATGTGTTCTTTGCCGTTACTAGAAACGAGTGAAGAAACTAAGGTAGCACGTGTGCGTCGTATGCTTGGTGTGTTCTCGGCTTCCAAAGAAAGACAGTTACCCATTCTGCAGTGAAGTCTCAGGCAGTGTGGTAGAATGCCCGAAGGCGGAGGCAGTGCCAGGCCAAGCAGTGTACTTGCTGGGTTACTTGGACAGGTGTCTTAACTTCTTTGCCTCTTAGTTTCTTTATTTGTAAAATGAATGAAATAGCATATCAAAGGTGCCCAGTGTAGTCATTGGTGCCCAGTTTAGTAATGAATGAAGGACTGTCGTAAATAAAGAACTGTGGTCAATTCCTGGTGGGAGAAAAATAGATAATAAAGGCTACCTGTTTTACTAATACGATCGGAGAGAAATGGAGAGTCTGCTGTGGTATCACGGGTGGAGAGTTCGCCAAGAACCAGGTGGCTCTAACGGCATCCCTGCAGTTGGGAGGTGAAGTTAGGTAACTGACTATAACTGTAAAAGAAGAATGTGAAAAATATTACTAGTAGTTAAAGTTCAAGGTACCCTTAGAATCAGGAAATACAAGCCAAGGTCGTCGCAATCATTTCAGCCTTTCTTTAGTTAGAGGTGCTCCTGATGATGCACTAAATCTTCTGGTGTATGTGCACACGTGTGTGTGTTTGTGTGTGAACTGTTTCAAGTGTTTTAGGAATATTTATACCAAGCAGTTACTTTTTCCTTCCTCCTAGGTCAAGCTTAAATTTTTTGTTATATTACTCTTAGTTTTGCATACCGAATGATTATTTTTCACTTGGTAGGTGGTAGCAGAAATCTGGGTGGTGAGTCAAAAATGTATTTTTCCATGGCTTCTTAAAAAACAGTTGCTTACGTTTGACTGTAAAATACATGCGTTTTTTCGACAGTTGCTTCCACCTAAATTGCATAAGCAGGATATATTAACAGTGCAGTTTTTTACGTTTTTGCTTTCATTGTTTAAAATGGTCTTCCTCCTTATTGTGTTTCTTTTTTTTTTTTTGGTTGGTTTTTTTTTTTTTTATTTAAATGAATGTTCAAGGACAGTGTTCACCCCCTTACTCACATTCAAGCCCTCCCACCCCCCCCACCTCCCTTCCTCACAAACTTATCTATGCAGCACTGTATTAATATTGAGAGCATACCCCATAAAGGATTATGCTATTTTACTTCACCTTAGAATTAATAACATTGTACAGTAATATAGCGATACAACTGTATTGCTTATACGTTGTTAATGAATAAATGTGCAGTGCTTCTATAGTGTGTTATGTTTAAACCTCTGTAACTAATTTTCACATTATGTAATAGACTCAACTATTATTTCTGCCTTTAAAAATGCTGGGAAAGAAAGTAATGGATATTTGAGTGTACTAAGAATTCTTTCTTTAGATATGTATAAAATGTTAATCTCACCACATTAGTTATTGGGAAATAGTTTTAAATGTATGTAGTAAATGAAATTTTAAGTCTATTAATGTTTTTAGATTTATATAAAATTCATATAATTGAAGTAAGTTTATAATGTAAATATATAATTGAGTTTAAAATTATAAATGTAAACTATGTGATTTAGATAAGATTAATATTTTATTTACCAGGTACTTTCTAATAAAATCTCCTTTGAAATTGATTTATGATGATCTCACCACTACATTTGTAAGGTAAATAGTTGCTTTCTTCTGCTTTTAATTTACAGCCAAAGATGATGGAAGCATCGCTGTTGCCCTTGGTTACACTGCACATTTGGTCTCCATGATTTCCTTTTTCCTGCAAGTGCCCCTCAGATACCCCGTCATTCATAAGGGGTCTAGGTCAACAATCAAAGACAATATCAATGACAAGCTGACAGAAAAGGAGAGAGAGTAAGTATCTTTTTAAACTATACTTTTAGCTTTAGTATCAAGCTACTGTGAAACATGGAATGGATTAAAAATATAAAATGTGACCTAGAGTGTGGAAATTTTTATATATCTTTTGTAAAGCTCTGTTTCTTTTAAATAGACTGTAGTCATTCGTTTAGATGATAATGGACCAACTCCTGGGCTTGTTAAAATTGCTAATGATAGCAAAATTGACTCATTTAAATTTAATTTGTTTTTGTGAGGACAAGTATAATAACTCTGCAAATATTCATGTAGCACCTGTTTCCCGTTAGTCAGCAAATGAAAGAAGTAGAAGATTCGTCAAAAAGACAGCCAGGAGAAGGACCAGAGACTTAGCACGAGATTGCACCTACCTGAGTAATGGGTTAGTGGACTGGAAGGTGGGTCAGCAGACTGTATCCTGACCAAAGCATAAAGAAGCAAAAGAGATGGATTGCATAGAAAAGTGCCAGATGTGTAAGACACAACCAAAAGGACTAACACACAGGACAAATAATTAGAGTCACAGGGAAGAGATAGAGGACATGGGGTAAACACAATATTTTAGGAGTTAATGACAGAACTTTTCAAATTGATTAAAAACTTCAAACTACAGGTTCAGGGAGCATTAAATACAATAGAAAATAAGTATGAAGCCAAAATACTAAGGGAGATTATTGTGAAATAACTGCAGACCAAATACAAAGTGAGAATATTTAAAGTACCTGGAGAAAAAAGACAGATAAAGCATCTAAAGAGCAATAATAAGACTAAAAGCTAATTTCTCAACAAAAACATTGGGAGCCAGAAAGTAATGCAGTGACATTTTAAAAGTACTATAAAACAATATTGCCAATTTAGTATTTGATATTCACTGAATAGATCCTGCAAAATAAAAGCATTTCAGACTATGAGAACTGAGAAAAATTGCACATCAGTAGATCAATGCTAAGGGAAATGTCTAAAGGCAGAATAAAAATAATCTTGCACAGAAATTTGAAATTCAAGAAGAAACAAAGAATATCTAAATTAATTTTGACTAAAAACAAATAGTAATATCTTATTAAATATAACATACATATACATAAAATGTATTCAGAATTGTAATGCATAACTAACAAAAAAGTTTAGAAGTAGAAATGCAATTAAAGATTATATCCTTATCTGAAAAGGTGTAAAATCCTAATTTATACTAATAGATCAAGAATACATGTTATTATCTCATAACCACTGAAAATTATTTTGTCCAAGCAACAATATTAATAGAGATAAATGGAAAAGTTTAAATACTTTAAAAGTTTAAAGTATAAATTTAAATACTTGATTAATCCAAAAGAAGGCAAGAAAAGAAAGGAAAATGAACATTAATTTCAAACCAAAAACAAATAGTAAATTTGTAGATATGAACCCAAACTTATCCTATAGTTACATTAAGTGTACATGTTATTGATAAGTATTGTCAAGCTGAATAAAGAAACTGAATTTATTCTGCCTTAAAGAGACACCTCAGATAGAAGGACACAGCAATACTGGAGATAAAAGAGCGACTGAAGACGTGTCATACAGATATCACCCAAGTATTGGAGAGCTGGTAGAACTGCGCTATGTCAGACAAAGGGAAACTCAAGGCAATCTAAATACAGTGGGACATTTTATGATAATACAGTCAGTTCTAAATACATTTGTACCTAAAACTATAATTTCAAACATGTAGACTAAAGTTAACAGAACTGTAAGGAAATCCATAGTCACAGCAGAGGACTTTAAATTTTCTTTCGTAAACTAGAATTAACTACCAGAAAGTAGAAAAACAAAAAATAAAACTCCAGAATCTAAAAGACCTGAACAGTACAATTAATGAACTTGATCTAAGTTATAGATAAAGAATATTGCGCCAGAGTTACAGGATGTACATTCTTTTCAGGTATGCATGGAACATTCAAAAAGATTAAAATAATTCGCTTTATGTTTACTGACCACATTGGAATTTACCAAAAACCAATAATAAAATCCCCAAATATATGGATGGTAAACAGTATCAAAGGAGAAATTATAAAGGCAGTTTGATATTATTTTGAACTAAACGATAACAAGAATATAGCACATGAAACCTTGTACAGTGCAGCTAAATCTGTGCTCAGGGGTCATTTATACCCTCAAATGCCTATATTAGAAAAAAAATGATTTAAAAATTAATCATGTAAGTCTCCTTCTGAAACAGCTAGAAAAAGAAAAGTTAGTTAACCTCTAGGAAAGTAGAGTGAAGGAAATCATAAAAGCCGAAATTAAATGCATAGCTGTATGTTGGAAAAAATCATATAGGCCAAAGTTCTATTCTGAGATAACTGGAACTTGATAAGCCTTTAGAAAAACTATTTAGAAAGAGAAGAGAGGCAAGATAGCTAATGTAAGTGAAGAAAAAAAGATGGTATACAGATATACAGACATTAAAAGATAAGGTCTTATGCTCAACCTCATATAAATAAGTTTGAAATTCAAATGAAATGGATAAATTTCTAGAAAAACACAGCTTTCCAGAACGGAAGCGTGAATGACGGGAGTCCAGAAAGCCTTGCACACTTGGCTAAAGGGAACGATACAGAATATTCAGGGTAAGTTATTCTCAGCCCTGGCTGCACATCAGTGTCACCTGGGGAGTTTTGAAAATGAGCTCCTGACCACCGCATTCTTGGCCTCTCCCCCAGAAATTCTAATCTAGTTGACGGGGTCCAGGTATGAGTTAACTTTTTTAAAGTTCCTGGAAGTGATTCCTATGTGCAGTAGGGTTGAGGTCCACTGTTGCAGAGTAGGAGATTGTCGTGTTCGTGGGTGTGAAGAAATGGACGTCCCCAGTGTATTTAAGAAACTGTGAGAGGAAAGGCAGAGGAGGCAGGCCCCAGTGGGACGGTTTAGCAGTGTCTGTGGCGAGACAACGGCTCAGCGTGGCAGTGGGAGGTGGGGAAGCACAATATCGTGTAAGCCAGTACCTTTTTAAAGACACTGATTTATCAGTTTAGAGCCCAAGTATTCTTTTCAATGTTAAAAACATGTAGAGAGAGCCTGAAACGTATGTGTTTGACAGAAGGAGATGTGGGTATTTTTTTCTCTTTTTAAAAAATTGAGGTTAAATTCACTTAAAATTGATGTTTTTAGTGTACAGTTCAGTGGCACTTAGTATATTCACAGTGGGATGCAACCACCAGCTCTCTGCAGTTCCGAAACACGTCATCACCCCCACAGAAAACCTGCCCCCATTGCACAGTCTCGGCCCGTTCCCTCGCCCAGCGCCTCAGCTCCTCGGCCCCTGACAGCTGTGGTCTACTTCCCGTCACTATGGATTTACTGATCATGGGTACTTCATACCGTATGTGACCTTTTGGTTAAGGTTTCTTTCACATAATCTGATATTTTCAAGGTGTATCCACATCGTAGCATAATTAGTACTTTATTAATTTTTATGGCTGAATAATACTCCATTGAATGCACATACCACATTTTGTTTGAACATTCATCTGTTGGTGGACATTGGGATTATATCCACCTTTTGGCTAGTGAACAATGCTGCTGTAAACATTCAGGTAGAAGTATTTGTTTGAACATCCATTGTCAGTCGTTTTGTGCGTGCACCTTAGAGTGGAACTGCCGGTCCTGTGGTGATTCCGTGTTTAACTCTGAGGAACCGTGGGACCTGCCCACAGCGGCTGCACCGGTTTACATCCCCTGGCGTGAAGTGGTGCATCGTTGTGATTTTGGTTTGTATTTCCTTAACGACTAATGAATGTTGAGTGCGTTTTCATGCACTCGCTGGCCATTTATACATCTTCTTTGGAGAAATGTCTGTCCAAGTCCTTTGCCCATTTTTTAATTGGGTTGTTCATCTTTTTTGTTGAGTTGTAAGCTCTTTATACATTCTGTATACTAGACCCTTATCAGATATATTATTTGCAAATATTTTCTCCCATTCTCTGGGCTTGACTATCTGGTGAAGTCCTGCCCCACTCTGCTCCTGTGGACCAGTTCCCTTATTCAAACAACCTTCCCTATCCACCAATAAGCAGGTGTAGTTCCTGCTGATTCCCGAGTTGTGAATTTCAGTTCCTTTTCATCTAGGAAATTATGGAGACAAACCAATCACATTCTCCACAGGAACCAGCCATCACCACGTCCTTTTGGTACTACAAAGCCTGCCTCTCACAGCCCCTGGTTGTTCAATAATGTTGACCTTAAATAGTCAGATACTTCTCCAGCTAAGTGGGTTTATTCGAGTACAACAAAGAACTGCAACTTAGGAGACGTGGTATAACATTGAACCACGTGCAAGTGCAGAGAAACAAAAAGGAGAGGAACTCTGTTTAATGGGCCTGGGAGGGGCTGTTGTAAATGCAGAGTCCCCTGGAAGAAATTGGAAGGTTGAAGTATAGTGATTTTTTTCATTTGCTCAAATTAGGGCAGTTTTGCCCCAGTTGAGCTGTTGCTGGACTATGAGGACTCTTTTCCTCCTCCCGCTGAGCTGGCCATGTAGTAACGCTCCCTGCCGGAGATGCGGAGATGTGAGGAACCTCTGCTCCTGTTGGGGCAGCAGCGTGTGTCAAATGACACATGCATGGGAGTTCTCTCTCGTAGGCTTCCAACTCCGTCCTAAATGAAATTTCCATTTGTTAATGTTCATGTTTTGTTCCCAGTCATGACCCCCATGCGACACTGCATAGCATGCGGTGTCCTCCTCCCCTGGGCTGTGAGTAGATGTGACTGATGAAGTGCTCTCAGTTGCATCTGTCCCGTGTCAGATACCCAGTGTCCAGCCATCCCCATGCCCCTGGCAGTGATCCCTCTCTTGTCAATGAGGTAGATAAGAAGTAATTAAAAGAGTTGTCTCTTTGTAGTGTCCTTTGATGCACAGAGGTTTTAAATTTTGACTAGATGTATTCTGTCTCTTTTGTTTGAAGCACATTTGGTTTCATATTTAAATCCAATGTCAAATCCAAGGTCATGAAAGAGCTACCCCAGTTCCCATGTATAATATGAATTAGTACTGCCCATGTATAATGCTCATCCTTATTTTTCCCTCAAAAATTTGGGCAAAACAGTGCACATTACACATGGCAAAATACGGTATTTATACTTACTATAACTATTGGTGTGAAAGGACTTATGCCATTTTGCTATTTGGTTTTCATATTTATTATACCTTTTTTTGTATGAGATAATGTTTTCTGCTCTGCTTCTTCATTTCCTTCTTTACTGACTTTTTTCTTAATTGATTTTTTTGTAGTGTACCATTTTGATTTTCTTATATCCTTTTCAGTATATTTTTGAGATATTTTCTTATCGATAACTCTGGAAATTATAATAACATCCTATATTCATAACAATCTAGTTTGAATCGATACCAGCTTAGCTCCAATAGCATGTACAGACTGCTCCACTCCGCCTGTCCTCCCATCTTTATGTCGCTGTTATTGTGACAAATTACGTCTTTATACATTATAGGCCGTAGTGCTCTGTGTCGTTACTTTCATTGGAGGTCTTTGTTCCTTTGTGCAGCTTTGTTATCGTGACAGATTACACCTTTATACAGTATGAGCCTATAGTACTCTATGTAGTTACTTTTATTGGAGATCATCATTTCTTTGTATACTTTTGTGTAACTGTGTCATCTTTCCTTTTCATTTCATTTCAACCTTGAGGCCTTAGCCTTCAGTGTTTGCTTGCAGCTAGACTTCCTGTCAGCCAGCGGTGAAAAACCCAGAGTCTTCTCAGGTCTTTTCCGGGCATGCATCATGTTCTGCACATACGAGTAACTTCTGTGTTCCTCAGTATAGATGGGCACTTGTGAATGCACTAGTTTCTCAGAGAAACTCTCCCCAGCTTTTCCGCCCAGGCTTTAGACAGCCTGTTGTATTTCTCCACCCTGGTCTTCTGCACAGTGAGGCTGGCGGTTGGCTGATTGCTGTGCTCCTTGAACAGCGCTGTACTTTCGCCCCTGAGCAGTTCCGACCCAAAACAAAGGCCGCCACCGCACACTGATTCTCCAGGTGGCCCCCAGACAAGTCAGAACAGACAGACACTTTTTTTTTTTAAGAAAGAACAGGGACCAGGGCCCCTTGTAGGCTGCTGTCTTCAAGACTACTGCAGGCTCAAGAGGGGTTGGCAGCAAGTTAAGTAAAAATGCTCTGAAACTTTCCTCCCAATTTTGAGTTTCCTTCTTCTTGATTCAGTGAGTTCATGTGGTTGTTGTCAACCTTTGACAGCCTAGTTTCCAGAGTTTTGGCAAAGTTGATGCTGACCATTTTTGCTTAATTTTTTTTTTTTAATATTATCTCTGGAAGGACAAGTCCTTAGATCTGCCTAGTCCCTCATTTTCACTGACATCAATCCATTTGTTTAATGATGAAAAACTTTCCTTTTGAGGGATAAAGGAAACTCTAGATGATTTTAAACAGCAGAGCACCGTGACCAGATATGTCCCTGACAAAGAGCACCTTGTGGGCGTGGGAGGAATGCTCCCCCCGCCAGCCTTCGAGGTTCCATATTAATAGAATTATCTCTCCAGGTTTTGATCACATTTCTGCATGATGATCTGACTTAAAATATTAGCTATGTAGGAAAATCCCTTTGGGAGTGTGAAGGAAGGGAGTCCCTCAGAATGATAAATACTCGTTCTCCTGCACCCTTTCATGTGTGAGGGGGCAGCTTCACCTGCCACAGCTCCGAGCAGTGTGCCCAGTGTGAGTGGTCGTGATGGTTTGCTTATTGATTGATTGGTTTTCCTAAGCACTCTGGGAAGGCCAGCTAGCTTTAGGTGATTATGTTACCTGTTTTTCTTTGGCAGCCAGTAGAACCGCAGGAACTGCATTTTTGTGAAATAATTTTATATTCTATCTCCATCTTCCCCCTTCTACAGAAACACGTTGTACTTTATTGATTCTATTATACATATTTTGACATTTTAATATTGCTAAAAATGAAATGCAGTGTACAATTAATGGTATGTCATGTTATGATCGGTACCATTTATGTTACTGGTGCATCAGCTTAATGATGCATTTCACAAGTGACGTTGTCTTAGATGTTATGAACTGTCTGTTTTTTTGGCTGGTTTTATACACTTTAATAAAACACTTCAAAGCTCTTTTGGAACAACATAGATGTGTACATAAATATATAAATAAAAATACATTTATTGATTATGCTTGTTGACTGAATCAACCTTGTTTTTAGCCTGGATCCCTGAAAGAGCTTAGACATGGTTTCTTTTTCTCCTGAGAGTGTCAGTTTTGATGTAAGCCTTTCCAGGTTATTACGTGGAATCAGGTCTTCATGGGAGATGGAAAATAGGAATTGAATGACTCATTGGACAAATTATACTTAGTGTAATAGACCTAGGAATCCTCAGCCTCTGCTCTCTCTGATTACCTTCCTCATCTGGCTATTGGCACGTGAAATATTGGAGTTCAAAGCCCTGTTTCGCTAGTTTTGCTGGGGGCTGGGGGACTGGTTTTTTCCTTTGTCTGGCCTGTTTGGAACATGGTCTGGACCGCTGCTTTGCGTAAGCCATTTCTCCTGCACCTGCACGCTGTAAAGGGAAGCTCGGAAACCTTTGCTGCATTTCATTTTAAGGCTCAGACCACAAAACACGAAGGAATGTAACCAGAGCCCAGCTGCAAGGTTCTTTCCCCCATTATTTCTTCTTTTACTGAGGACCGAAAAGTAGGTTTTAAAGTGATATTTTAAATGAAATATATTAGTCATTGCTATTGTGCTGCTTAACTGTTTGTTAGATAATACATTCAGAGTGGATTAGTAAAACAGTCATTGAACTAGGATGGAGCTGGTCAGAGCATATGGCTTTTTCAGGCCCTCAAAAGATGCCTGAAATGTTTTGTTTTATTCTCAGGAATATGCCACTCAGGGAGTGGTATAATTGGCAGACACCTTTGAAACTTCCTGGCCTGTCTAATGCACAGCATCTACAAATCGCTAAAAGATGGCCAGCTCTTCTATAGTGGAATTGTTGGAACCTGGGGAAATGTCAATGCTGCTTTCCCATTTTCTTGATTTTTTTTGTATTTATGTTTGTTCCGATGGATGATCTTGACAAAAAAAACCCTTTTTTTACTTGATTGATTCTAATTTTTATAAGAGACAGACACTGTGGCGTACAAAAAGAAATTATGATGCATCCAAAATCAGGTAATATTGGGTCCGGGTCACAGCTGTTGCGAGTGGATGCGATGCTGACGGGAGAAGGGACGGGTGTCGTAAAGGTCGTGGCAGTCATGCACACTTGTGTATGAAGGGGCTGGCCAGGCAGCTAGGTCCCTAAACTAGCGGCTTGAGTCTTTTATTATTTTTCTTTTCTTTTTTTCTTTTTATTTTTTTGCAGCAACCTTGGCGTATCTGAGTGTTTGTGGAGCTTTCTCTTCAGCATAGCTAGGTTGCGTTTTGCCAGGAATGGAGACACAGAGGAATGTGCCGAGTGGCAGTGAGCAGGCTGACCTGTCTGTGTTCCTTCGGCCTGCCTCTCCGGCCTGGCAAGATTGCCTTCTTGAATAACTGAGTGAGATTTTTTTCTAATGGTGTCCTCTTGGAGTAGTTAGGATATCTTGAACATTATTTGTATAAGAAGTGAATTCTCTGTAGAAGTAGTGACTGGCACCTGGGATTTTGTTGGCATAAGGCTTATATCGAAAACATAAATGTTTGCAGGCTGTTGTAATTCTGACTCCTCATTTATGTTATTACCTGCTTAAGGCATACTTAAAACCTGCTGACAGCGTCTTATATTTAGAATTACAGATTTTTTTGTCCTATAAAAAGTCTCAGCTTCTGTTTGTTAATCAAGCTGTGAGCTCAGAAATAGTTGCTGTTTTCCCTAAATTAGCATCTGTTTGCTTTCATGGTGTCCAATTAAATCTGATGACTTCCTTCCAGGAGTGGGAGATTTTCATTGTGCTTAGACTTCGATTTTCCATTCTTCTACTGTTTATCCTGTAAATCCGAACATTTCTTACAACCTTTCATCTTCGTGTTACTTTAACTCGCTGCCCAGGTGCGGGCATTTAGAGCACCAGAAACCCAACCCAACCTCACACCTTTAAACTCAACAGGGAATGGAATGGCTTGAGGCGGTGGGTAGACCTGATGAATGCTTTGGTGGTTTGCTTTTCCTTGCTGAGCAGTTTAAAAATATAATCAAACTAATATTTTTCAGGGTGAGTGATTAATATTCCTGAAATTAATGAAAGTATAAGTTCTTTCAGATTTTCCATTTGACTACAGGAGTGTGACCTAATTGAAAAATCTCTTTGTGGGAAAACTCCCGAAAGGCTGTAGTCCAGCTCCATTGTAACTACCTAAGGGTACACTGTCAGGCAGAAATAAGGATGAAAAATAATGTATGTTCATGCAGAATTGTAGACTTACTGTGTTTTAGAACCGGACAGGGTATTATTAGGTCACAGGATTGATTTTTCATTTCACAAATGGGGAGAAAGCAGTTTGAAAGATGAAGGGAGGTTATGTAACATGTTAACTAAGCATTCACTTTTGTATGGCCCTCTGAGCAAGGCAAGCCCAGAAGATGGTGTGCTTATTGTATGTGTGGTGCTTTTAAGCAAGCATTTAGGAGATAGAAGAAATGTGCTTATCAAAATGGGTCTGAATATGTATCTGGAATACTCCTTTTTGTGGTCAGGGAAAGCTCCCCAGTGAAAAATGACGTGACGTGTGTCCCCCTGTGCTAAGCAGAGTCACTATGTTAAGTTCTCCTTGAAAACGTGAATCACTTAAATCTCATTTACCAGTTGGTTCACTTGCCAGTGTTTCTTCTCTAAAAGGTACAATGCAAAATGCCTCTCCTTCTTTCTTGCATCCATTTATTTAAAATTGGTGGAGGTTTTTTTGTTTTTGTTTCTGAGCCATTTTTATTTATGTATTTTTGTTTATTTTTTTATTGTTGTTCAAGTACAGTTGTCTCCATTTTCCCTCCACCACTTCCCCCACCCCACCCACCCCCACCCACCCCCACCTCACACTCGTACTCCTTTCCCCCTTTGGCTTTGTCCATGGGTCCTTTATACCTGTTCCTTGACAACCCTTCCCTTCTTTCCCTCCCCTCTGGTTACTGGCAGTGTGTCCTTTATTTCAATGTCTTTAGTTATATTTTGCTTGCTTGTTGGTTTTGTTGATTAGATTCTACTTATAAGGGAGATCGTATGGTATTTGTCTTTCACTCTCTGGCTTATTTCACTTGGTGGAGTTTGTTTCCTATTTTTAATTATTTAAGACTTTGGAATTATATTGGCTTTAACTCTTATTGCCAAATGACTGTGGAAATGTGCTCCCTGAGTCTTGGTTTACCTAGTATAATACCCTTTCCATTCCATCAATATGAGGATGAAATGAAGCCCAGTGCTTGGCATATAGAAGATGCTCAATAGAATTTTGCAACTATTATGTGTGTACATTAAGTTTTGCAACAGGATTCCTGGCAGCCATGTAACCTTTTACTATTTCTAGGTGCTTAAAGGAAAGGTAGGCCTAAGGAAAGGTTAAGGAAATTTTTAAATGCAACCCAGTGGCACAGTACTAGGTTTCCTTTTGTAGTCATGCCATGAGATACATCAACTTCCAGTCAGTGGTGACGCAGAGGACGAGTGCAGTTTCCCAGAGTTCAGGGGACAGAGGCTCTTGCAGGTCCGAAGGCTTGTCTCTGTCGCCGCAGCCACTCCGGCTGATCACTGCCTGACTGTTTGTATCTCAGAAGTTATCACGTAGTGAACGCTGAAGCCCTTATTCTTAAAATCTAGAGCGTGTTCCAACTAAGTAGTTCCCAGCTCGGCCTGCTGCTTACTTTTTTTTGTCCTGTCCTAGTTTTCTCCCAGTTCATAACCTGAGCTCAGTCACACTTTTTCCCCCTGAACACGTCACGTCATTTCCCACTTCGATCATACTCTTTGTCCATGCTATTCTGCTTCTCTGGAATGCCTTCCCTAGGATCAAAATATTGTTTGAACATAAAGCCCTTCCCTTGTGATCTAAACTTGATTTCCCATAGTTTGGTGTAGTCCTATGGCCTTCTGTAATTCTGTCAACAATTCTCTCCATGTAGTATCTCAGAAATGAAGTGCATTTATATATATACTAATTTCATTTTAACAACAACCTGGTGATATAAGTGGTGTGTTCCATTTATTTGTCTTATTCTTGTCTGAAATATTTTCAGTATAGAAACTACATCTTATTTAGCATTTATTTACGCCACTGCTTTGCAGAGAGCCTAGGATTGTGTAGATACTCAATAAAAAATTTCTTGAATTGAAACAGGAGAACAAAAGGGATGTTCAGTTTTTGCAAATGCTATTAGGTAATCTGATGCTCCAAACTGTAGCTCGTAGTTTTAACTCTAGATGCTCTGGCCAATCATTATTTCATATAGTCTCTTAGGACCATGGCAAGCTATTAACTTCTCCACCCGTTGTAATCCAAGGCACAGGCAACAGTGCTGATGGGGTTGTGTTCAGGAGGGAGAGCAAAGAGCATGTTTTAAAATGAGGAATCCCTATGGAAATTTAGGCAGGAGAGATCAACAAAATAAAACTGCAGAAGGGGGTTGCTGGGTGAGACAGGAAATGAACACCTTGTGAAGATTAGGCATTCCACTGAGAGAGAGGGAATGTGGAAAATGAGTCACAAGTAATTGTGCAGCTATTTCATCGCTGACACTTGGAAGCATATTGTTGTGCGTGTTGTTTTTTAATGAAGTGTGCTTTTACAGTGCTGATGTTATTATCTGGAAGAGGAAGTCTTCCCTAGTATTATTGTCATCTCAGCTTTCTGCAACCAACTAAATTAAAATACAGTAATGTAATGGGACAGTGGGGTAAAAAAGAAAACCAGATGACTCTGACACATGACCCCAACTTGAACTTAACTGCTTTTCTGGTTTGCAGTGTACTCAAATCAGAAGCGAGGTTCAGTGTAATGCTTGAGGGTTGGAGGGGCAGAGGAATGATACACAGGGATGGGCAAAAGTACGTTTACACTTGTGAGTACGTGAAACGCAGCTTACTCTTGTGTTGTCATTTATTAATCATGGTATTATTTTCCATACGAACCACTATGAACCTACTTTTGCCCATGCCTCTACTTAGTTAGCAGTGGGATAAAGATTGTTGCATTATTAGGATACGTGAGATCCGTGTTTCTCAACAGGAGGCCCCCAGAGCATCAGGGAGCTCTCCCAGGGGCCCACGGCCTGGCTCTTTGCAGTTTGCTGATGTGTATCATGCGGCAGCATAGATGCTTTGGGTTCTGATAGGAAATAATCATTTACTTTAATAAGTAAGATTTAATTTCGTTGATGTCACATTGAAAGTAGCACCATTCTTTCCTTCAGTTCTTGTATGTTGGGTTTTTTTGGTAGGCAACAGTGAGGGATATGAGAATAATTATATCCAGCCAGGGAGTATGGAATGGGTGATTTGTGGAATCATTTGGTTCTCTAAAGATATGCATGGATGGAAAGAGTAAGAAAATTATTTTTAGGTAGATGTGAAGTTATTTTAACTTCCCAAAGTATCTTATAATAGTTCTCTAGACAATTTTCTAGTGATGACATTTATTCTGAGATTATTATGAAACAAATTATGTCATTCTTTTAACCAGATAGTTGAAATATGGCAGATAATCATTGCCGTATTTTTACATCTCTCCCTATTATAATATACGATTAATAAGATCATCAAATTTATTAACTTCTGAGTCTGATTAAATCATCAATTGATTTTTGTAGGGTTTTTCTCCTCTAATTCCTTGAAACCAAAAATTGGTATGAAAATTAATTTATATATCGCTAAATCACAAGAGATTTAAACGACAGAAGGGTTACATCACGGCAAAGTCAAACCATGTATTGAGGACTCACACATACTAGTCACTGCACAGGATGCTGGCATCAGATAGAACCACTCATCTGCTGAAGTGACAGCCAGAGTGGACAGCAAGGCAGCAGACAGTCACACTCAGCACTTTAAGGGCTACATTCAAGATCAGCATCGGGTTGAGTTGAGGGTTGCCTACAAATGCCTGTTCCAGGAGATGGTCCCTAGATATGCCAGCTGCTGATGTGGAAGATTGGGAGCTGTCTGAGCAAAGGCTAGATGCCACGGGATGTACACACTGGCGAAACACACAGTCAGGTATTGTACCTTTCTATCGACCAAAGCCCTAGTTTCTCCCTTTGCCTGGTAAGAGACCTCACCTTAAGGTACTCAGTGATTTTGTTTTAGGCATACATAGAAGAAGGATACGTTTATAATTTAATTTTTTTAAAGTTACTCTCAAAGATGATTAGCTTTAAGTAGTTAATATTAACACACATTTATTCATTCATTCAAAGCATAGTAACATATCTTTATAAAGTGTTTTAGATCACAGAATGGTTACAGTAAACATATGCCTTAAACATATATTTGCTTCCATATATAAGTAGGTAACAGGGCTAAATCATATTTGCACTGAAACAATAAAAGCTGCATGTTCTCAGCTTGGGAAGGAGACATGGTGGCTTTCCCGTGGACTGTGCCGAAGGGAGTTCACCGTCAAACACACTGCACGCCATTAGTCTCGCTCACTGGCTCTTCCGCACTTACCTGAGACAGAGGCAGTGACTTCAGAGAAATGCGAAGGCTAAAAGATAACTTACATGAAATTATTGCATATGATATTCACTCAGAAATGCCCATACACAGAACAAATACACATAGTAACCATAATATTAATTTCTTTCTCTTCCGCCTGTACTTTCTGATCTTGTTTCATTCCAGTGGAAATGAGAGAAAGGTTTTTAGATTTGGAAAAGTCCATGGCTTTCCATTAAGAAAGGATCTTTTTAATAATTGCAAAATGCACAGACCATAACAAAACAACTAAATGAAAAGGCAAGCCATGGGTCAGAAGATATTTATAGTACATAGATTAACCAAGGGTCGGTATCCAGAACTCACAAGGAAAACCTTTATATATCAATAAGATAAGGAACAATCAACCTGATAGAAGTATGGGCATAGTGTATAAAGCTGTTACAGAGGCACAAACACTAAATGTCTGATAACATTAAACACTCCCCAAAACTAAGCCTCACCAGTAATCAAGAAAGTGCAAACTACCACCGAGAAGATAATATTTTATGTTCATTACCCTGGTTTAAAAAAAAAAAAAAAAAGGATGCCTGTTTAAGTATCAAATTTGGTGAGCATAGAGTGGAAAAAGAATTCTCATCCTTTTAGAGACTTTTGATTAGTTCATCTATTTCAGAGCAATTTGAAAATACAGTAAAATCTTCACAAACCTTTGTCAACCTAACTACCTCACTTCTGGTTACACGCTAGACTCTTGAGTAGCTTTTACATATACATAGTCTACAAATATCTGTTGTGTCTGTATCGTACAGATAATTAAACAAATTATCTCTTGGGTGCCTTTATTGTTCTGTATTGGAATTATTCTCAATTATATTGCTAGTGTTAAGTTTTGAAAAGTGCCTCTAGTCCTTTTGAAAGACTGGTATTTCTGTCTGAATACCCATTCCTGCAAAACATTTTCTTTAAAGCTGCTTCCTTTAGGGCTAGAATATATGTTCCTTGGTACACAGCTTTCTGCTTTATTAACACAGAGTTGATGTGGGTGATTACTTTTTCTCATAATTCGTATACTTTTTATACACCAGCTATTGCTTCTTGATTGGTTTTAAATTTATAGTAGTTCTCTATATTTCCTTTTGAGCAAATATTGATGTTAATAATGCCTTCAATTTTGAGTGCTAGTCATTTATATTATTGGAAACCTTTTAGAAAGACTTACAAAAGAATTAATTCTTCCCATGCTGCTTGTTAGTAACTCCTGTTAATATAAAAGATGGCTCCCAAGTTCATGGTGTGGAGACTCTAGTGACGAAATACGAGAAGCGTTAACTGTGCTTAGTTATAGGAATTTGCTGCTCAAGTTAATTAAACACACCAGTAAGCAACTGGAGCATTTTATTATTTTAATTTGTATAAATATAAGGTTGGTAAGGTAATGAGGAATGACAGGTCTCTTGGAGTTTGATTGACATCTATACTAAAACACTTTTAAGTGTGTAGATGACGAATGAATTTATTGAGACAACTTCTGTTGTAAGATATTCCATACAGGGAATATTTATTTTTGAGTGTGCAGTAGCATAAATTTGTCATTTCCGGCTTTAAAAATTACTTATTAGAGGAAAAACTTTTTAGAAGCCACCTCCTAGTATTGAATTTGCTAAACAGTGTTCCATGGAAGGAATATAAGAATTTCTTCTATTAATTTTTGGATTTTTTTTTCTTAGTTTTTTTTTTTATTTTTAATTTTGTTTAAAGATTTTATTTATTTATTTTTAGAGAGGGAAGGGAGGGAGGGAGAGAGAGAGAGAAACATCAGTGTATGGTTGCTGGGGGACATGGCCTGCAACCTAGGCATGTGCCCTGACTGGGAATCGAACCTGCGATGCCTGGTTCGCAGCCTGCGCTCAATCCACTGAGCTACACCAGCCAGGGCATAATTTGTGGATTTTATATTATTGGTGATTTTGTATAAATCATAAAATGGGAGATTCATAAGTTGGTTGAAAAGGAATTTAGTAAATAGCATATTATTTTTGCTCAGAGATTTCCAGGGGAATGTTTGATCTCTTTCATTCTAAGATGACACAGGTTGGTCATGTGTAATTGAAGGACGTTTCCCTTCCCATTTTTATCATTTTCATGGGGAACCTGCATGGGTTTTTTTAGCATAGAATTTGGAATACACACTTAACTCAGTTTTCTATTATTAAATGCTAATTTAAAATCAAGGGTTATGGTGTCAGAATTATAAATGCACACACGAACCTGATGAACTACTCATCAGTTCATCAGGTGTTCAGCAAGCGTGTACTATGTGACGGACATTGTTCTAGAGCTTTAGAATATAGTAATGACCAACATCAATAAGTAAAACAATCTTTTTTCTCTTTAAAATTAATAATTAGTTTAAAATAACTTCTGTGATTGGTACTGAGTACCTACCTTATCAATAGACTTTATGCTAAATGTTTTTAGAACAGACATAAAGCCAGAAAGTTAGCATATTGCCTAAGCTTACTGTCTCATTTGAGAGGTAACAAAAATTACCTTGTATCATTCCTTTTATTCAGTGGCACTCCTTTTCTGCCTGGCATGCCCCTGTCTTGTGAACACATCAGAAGATTTATTAGGTACCCCCCCGGGAGAGCAAGAAGGACAATCTGAGCTTGAACAGAGAAAGATAAGGTTGGTTGATAGGTGGTTTGGGACTGGTCTTAACCGTTGTTTTGCTATTAAGAATAAAGGCCTGATAATTGACTGAAAAGTACATGTTAGATTTTTTGCACCAGCTGAAAAGTTACTTTGCTCAGAATATTTATGAGAAGCATAAATGGTAGGTACAAAATAGAAAGGGGGAGGTTAAGAATAGTATGGGAAATGTAAAAGCCAAAGAACTTATATGCAGGAGCCGTGGACATGAACTAAGGTGAGGGAATGATGGTGGGAGAGGGTTACAGGGCTTACAGGGTACAGGGTACACAATACTAAGTTTAGTATTTTAGCTCTGGAAGTGAAAATAACATTATTAAAGTTGAATGACCCCACGCTCATTCCCTGAAAAAATATGCTAACATCAGGATCTGTTTGTTTGACAAGATTAATTTGGAGGAACAATAAATAGTATTTATTCATTCAAAACTAGCCAATGAAACAGATACTAAATTAGAAATACCACGCATGGCTCATTGTCATGAGTGTCACATGTGGGCATGCCTGAGTGCATGCATACATGCACATAGGGCAATATCAGATCATGTCAGAAAAACATAGGGTTTTCAGGACTCAGCTGATCATTATGTTCACCAGATGTCTTTTGAGGAAATATCCTTCTTTCCTCAATGGTGTTCCAGATGCCTGAACTCCCATAAGATACTAACAAACACTTTGGCTATAGATACACTTAAGGATTGCCCAGTCTGTGATCTCCATCTAGGAATCAGGATTGTTTATGGCTCCTTCCCTTGACTCTTTTCCACTTTAATCTTTTTATAAAACATCTTGGGATAGAAAATTTCAAAGCAGAAATCTAAGGACAAGGTGGGGGAAACAAAATAATAGGAGAATATACACCTAAGGAAATTGAAATAATAATCTGAAGAAAGACTTTTAGGTATGTTAAGAATTCTCAAGCATAAAGAAGGAAATTATAAAAGAAAAATGGGACTTTACAGAACAGAATTAGGCAGTTGTAACTCAAAAAAAGTAGTTATTTAAAAATAATTTAAATGGTAAAGGAAAATTATTTATTAAAAACTCATAAGATACATAGTAGAGTGGCCACACTTAAAGATAGAACTTGTGAAGAGTAAAATAGAAATGAAAACGTCACCCAGAATGCAGCACAGAGGATGGACTGAAAGGTGTTAACACATGTCTAATAGGGATTCTAGGAATAGCAATGAGAAGGAAAGGAAAGGAAGAAAATTTTTTTAATGATTAAAACATGCAATGAGAAAATTTATGACAACAATAACAACAAAAAAGAAGATACTTGGAGATTGAAAAATCCTGAGAACATAGTATATGCTCCCACTTATTTTGTCTTCTTTAATTTCTTTCTTCAGTGGCTTATAATGTTCTTTTAAAAAATACATTTTATTGATTATACTATTACAGTTGTCCTGTTTTTCTCTCCTCTTTATTCCCCTCTGCCCTGTATACCCCTCTCACCATCATTCCCTCACCCTAGTTCATGTCCATAGGTCCTGCATATAAGTTCTTTGGCTTTTCCATTTCCCATACTATTCTTAACATCCCCCTACCGTTGGTAGGTATTTTCTACCTACCATTTATGTTCCTCATTCCCTGCACCTTTTCCCTCATTCTTCCCCTGACCCCCTCCCTGCTGATAACCCTCCACGTGATCTCCATTTCTGTGATTCTGTTCCTGCCCTAGTTGTTTGCTTAGTTCATTTTTGTTTTTATTTATTTTTTTAGGTTCGGTTGTTGATAGTTATAAGTTTGTTGTCATTTTACTGTTCATAGTTTTGGTCATCTTTTTTTTTCCCTTAAATAAGCCCCTTTAATATTTCATAAAATAAGGGCTTGGACTCCTTAAACTTGACCTTATCTGGGAAACATTTTATCTGCCCTCCCATTCTAAATGATGGCTTTGCTGGGTAGAGCAATCTTGGGTGTAGTCCCTTGCCTTTCACAACCTGGAATACTTCTTTCCAGCCCCTTCTTATCTATAAGGTTTTTTTGGAGAAATCAGCTGATAGTCTTATGAGAACTCCTTTGTAGGTAACTGTCCCCTTTTCTCTTGCTGCTTTTAAGATTCTCTCCTTATCTTTCATCTTGGGTAATATAATTATGATGTGTTTTGGTGTGTGCTTCCTTGGGTCCAACTTCTTTGGGACTCTCTGAGCTTCCTGGACTTCATGGAAGTCAATTTCCTTTGACAGATTGGGGAAGTTCTCCTTCATTATTTTTTCAAATAAGTTTTCAATTTCTTGCTCTTCCTCTTCTCTTTCTGGCACCTGTACGATTCCGATGTTGGAATATTTAAAATTGCCCTGGAGGTTCCTAAGCCTCTCCTCATTTTTTTGAATTCTTGTTTCTTCACTCTGTTCTTGTTGAATGTTTATTTCTTCTTTCTGTTCCAAGTCATTGATTTGAGTCCCAGTTTCTTTCCCTTCACCATTGGTTCCCTGTACATTTCTCTTTGCATGGCCTTCACTTTTCCTCCATTTTGTGACTATACTCAATCATTGCTGTGAGCATCCTGACTACTAGTGTTTTGAGCTGTGCATCAGATAGGTTGACTATCTCTTCATTGCTTAGTTGTATTTTTTTTTCTGGAGCTTTGATCTGTTCTTTTATTTGGGCCATATTTTTTTGTCTCAGCGCACCTGCTATGTTGTAAGGGACGGAGCCTTAGGTATTAGCCAGGGTGGGGCTACCCATGTCACTGTGTTGCCATGCTATATGTGAGGGAGGGGTCTGAGAGGGAACAATGCCACTTGCTCAGCTGTCTGCTGGCTTTCAGTCGCTTCCTCTGCTACCCACAAACAAATTGGGCCCTTCTGGTGCTGATTCCCAGGTGGGTGGTTTTGTGTATATTCTAGGACCCTGTAGGTCTCTCCAATGAACTCTCCTGTGAGGCAGGGAGTTTCTCCTGCCGCTGCAACCTCTATAGATTTTTACCACCAGAGGTTCTGAGGCCTTATTTCCCTGCGTGGTCTGTCTCACGGCCCAGTTGTTTATACACATGCAAATGTGGGGCCACCTGGTCTGCCAGCTGCCACCTCACCAGCCCAGTCCTCCAGCTACCACCTTGCCATGGGTCCTCTCCATCCTGGCTTCCCGTCTCCGCCTCTCCTGCCAGTCTGAATGAATGTTTTGTCTTTAACTCCTTAATTGTTGGACTTCCGTACAGTTTGATATTCTAGCAGTTCTGGTTATTTTTGTTTTTAAATTTGCTGGTTATGCAAGGAGGCAAAGTTTATCTACCTACGCCTCGATCTTGGCCAGAAGTTCTCTCTAATTTTCTAAGTACAGGTCTTTCACATCCATGGTTAGATTTATTCCTGGGTATTTTATTATATTTGAAGCAATCATAAATGGGATTCTTTTCTCAATTTCCCTTTCTGATAGGTCATTATTGGCCTTTAAAAATGTAACTGATTTTTGGATATTAATTTTGTATCCTGCTACTTTGCTGAATTCATGTATCAGTTCTTGTAGTTTCTTAGTGGTATCTTTGGGGTTCTCTATATACATTATCATGTCATCTGTAAATAAAGACAGTTTTACTACTTTCTTTCCAATTTGGATGCCTTTTATATCTTCTTCTCTGATTGCTATGATTTCCAGTACCATGTTAAATAAGAGAGGTGAAAGTGGACATCCCTGTCTTATTCCCGATCTTAAGGGGAACACATATAGTTGTTGCCCCTAGAGTATGATGTTGGCAGTGGATTTGAAGAATTAACATCATTAAGATGTCCATGCTACCCAAAGTTATCTATAGATTCAACACAATTCCTGTCAAGATTCCAATGATGTGTTTTACAGAACTAGAACAAATATTTCAAAAATTTACATGGAACCAAAAAAAGCCCTGCATAGCAACAGTGTTCCTGAGAAAGAAGAACAAAGTTGGAGGAATCATGGTACCTAATAAGGAACTATGCTATAAAGCCATAGTCATCAAAACAGCATGGCACTGGTATGAAAACAGACACATAGATCAGTGGAACAGAATAGGAGCCCAGAAATAAACCTATACCTTTGTAGTCAATTAATATTCAGCCCGGGAAGCAAGCACATATAATGGGCTAAAGATAGTTTATCCAATATACGGTGTTGGGAAAGTTGGACAGATATGTGCAGGAAAATGAAACTAGACCACCTTCTTACACCACTAGAATACATTAAAAATAGATTAAAGACCTAAATGTTAGTCCCTAAACCATAAAAATCCTAGAAGAAAACATAGGCAGCGAAATCTTGGACATTGCTCATAGCAATATTTTATCCAATATATCTCCTCAGGCAAAGAAGACAAAAGAAAAATAAACAAATGGGACTACCTCAAACTAAGAAGTTTTTGCACAGCAAAAGAAACCATCAACAAAATAAAAAGACAACCTGCAGGATGGGAGAACATAATTTGCCAGTACATCTGAAAAGGAGTTAACTTCCAAAATATATAAAGACCTTATAAAACTCACCAAAAAACCCCAAACAATCCAATTAAAAAATGGGCAAAAGACCTGAATAGACACTTATCCATAGAGGACATACAGATGGCTAATAGACATATGAACAGATGCTCAACATCACTAGTCATTAGAGAAATGCAAATTAAAACCACAATGAGATATCACCTCTCAACTGGCAGAATAACTATCACCAATAAACTAACAAACAGAAAATGCTGGTGAGGATGTGGAGAAAGGCCCTTCTGCATTGTCAGTGGGAATGCAGATTGGTGCAGGCAATGTGGAAAGCAGTATGGAGATAAAAAATAAAAAATGGAAGTGTCTTTTGACCCAGAGATCCCACTTCTGGGAATATATCTGAAGAAACCCAAAACACTAATTTGAAAGAACATAAGCACCCCTGTGTTCATTGCAGTGTTATTTACAATCTCCAAGTGATGGAGAGAATGAGTGGGTGAAACAACTAGGGAACATTTACACAATGAAATACTACTTGACCGTAAAAAAGGGAACTTTACCCTTTGTGACAGCATGGATAGACCTCAAGAACATTATACTAAGTGAAATAAGCCAGTCAGATAAAGACAAATACCTTTTGATTTTACTTGCATGTTCAATCTAGTGAACAAATTGAACTAACAAGCAAAATAGAGATAGACTTATAGACAGAGAGAAGGATGACAGCTATAGGGGGTAGAGGGTGGAGGGATCAAGCAAAAAGGGAAAAGGCCTCATAGACGTGGACAACAGTGTGTGTTTGTGGCAGAAGGCGGGTAAATGGTAATGGGAAAAAATATAGTACAAAATGAATTAATTAAAAAACAAAATGCTAGGTTACAAGAAGGAAAGAAAGAAAAGAAAAATTCTGAGAACATACTGTGAACAAATTTCTAAAGTCGAGAACAGAAAGGAATTTTCTTAAAAAGCTAGAGAATGGTTATTAACGGTTATAGCAAGCCTTAGGCTCAATGGTGAAACTATTCCCATTGGAATCAGAAAGCAGATAAGGATGTCAGTTATTATATTTATAATAAACATTGTACTTGAGTTCTTGGTCTACATAATTATATGGAGAAAAAAGATGAGGTATAAATATTTGAAATAAAGGGACAAAATTGTCTTTTGTAGATATGAAAGTTATGTTAAAATGAGAGAATCTACAAACTATCATAATTAGGAAATTTAGTTCATTTGTTGGCTATAAGATCCACATGAAAATTGAGTAGATTCTGTACACCAACATAACCAAATAGGCAATAAGCGCAATATAATTACCTAGTCACAAAGTTAATAAAAACTATAAAAGACCTTTATCAGTGAAAAATAGAAAGCATTATAAAATGCAAAGGACATAAAATATCTAAATAAATGCATGCACACACATACCTGGTTTAACTATGCCTTACACTACTCTTGATTTGTTGTAACACTATTTGTAACGTTTTTCTTTAAATTTGTTTTGAACTTGAAATAATCTCTTACAGTATATTACAGGTCTTTTTTCTCCCATGTGCTGCTGTCAGATGCTCCCTGCCAGTAGCCTTACAGGAAGTTTTGTCCCACAGTAGCTGACTCCAAGTGTGCAAGTGACAGAGTAGAGCTGCAGCAAAGAAATGGGAGCGTGTAAAGGACTCATGGATGTGCACCTCCGGGTGCTGATTGCTGGGGAGAGGGGGTTGTAAGGGGACTAAATGGTAATAAAAAATATAACAAAGATTATATATTTAAAAATAAAAATGCAGTGTTAAAATTGAAATAGCGAGGAAACAGAACAACGATCAGTAGGCAACTAGGGACTGATGGAAGTTATTTGACATTAAGGAGATCATAAACATTAGTGCAACCGTAGGAAGATTGATCAGTTTTATGAAAGCATAGGAGAAATTAGTTGGGCTAAAAATAAATAGGATACCCAAATGATTTTTGGAGATTTTGTATTTTTGTCTAGAAAATCAGGATAATACTCGTTCTTTCTGCCAGAATTCAGTGAAGTTATCTTTCATAACTTAGTTTAAACTTTAGCACATAAATAGCACAAAATAAAGAAAGGGAGGGAGGGAGGGTGGGAGGAAGGAAGGAATCCCAACAATGTAAAGAACCTTGTGGTTCAGTAGTTATAAGAAACAGCTCAATTGAAAAATTATGAAAGCATATTACCTCAGTTAGATTTCAGCCAGGCAAGTACTCTAAGGGATTTATTATAGGACTAAGTTACCACCCAACTGTTGGAGGAGCTGGAGAAGAGTCCCTAACCAGCCCTCCAGAAGCTCCCTGCAGGTGGACCACTCTGGCTTGCAAGTAGGAAGCCAGGTCTATCCAGCTGCTGTGCGGAACCCCAAAGGGGAGCAGGTGGAGACATCTGTGGAAGACGGATGCCATTGTATCAGGTAGTGGGCCTGGAGCCACTCTTTGTCAGCAGGGCCAGCAGTAGGGAGCAAGAGCTAGCTGCAGAACAGGAGCGCAAAGACCGAATGGAGTGCGCAGGCAGCCTATGTGTCTGTCTCCCTTACTGTGATGACCACCACTGCTTCAGAGTGTAGTGGCTGCTGCTCCACTCCTGTGTCCACATCTTGTGCAGATTGACTTCCATTCAGCTCTAGCCTGTCTCTGTATAGGCGATGGTATTCTGGGAAGTAGTTCCAGCTTAGCCTATTGAACACAGTAAAAACCCACAATAGACATGAGTATGCCCTGAACTCTATTTTAGGAATATAAAAATTAATAACAGTTCTAACCAGAAAATTGTAGTTGCTCTGTCAGTTCCTATGATTCAGATACTGTTGTAAATTAATTATCACAAAAGTAGCATGAGATTGATGCTATTGTTGTTTCCCTCCTATTGCTGTGTAAACTGAGTCGAGAGGTCAAGAAATTTACTTCCAAGGCTACACATTGTTCTTTAGCGCTAGCCACAGCAACATTTTGGCAGAATCTAGTAAAATGAGGACATACTTAGAAACTACATACATACTAGAGAAACTTGGTCAGAGGGCTTAAAAAGATGTTAAATATATCATTATTTGTATTAGTGAAAAAATAAATACATTAGCCCTGGCCAGGTGGCTCAGTTGTCTGGAGCAATGACTCCTGCACCAAAAGGTTGCAGTTTCAATTCCTGCTTAGGGTACATACTTAAGTTGTGGGTTTGATTCCCGGTCTGGGTACGTACAGGAGGCTGCTGATCAATGTTTCTCTCTCACATAGATGTTTCTCTCACTTTCTCTCCTCCTTTCTCTCTCTAAAATCAGTAACTGTATCCTCAGGTGAGGATTTTAAAAAACATAGAATTAGGAACAGCCTAAATTTCAGTCAGTAAAGGAGTGAAGAAATATAAAATAACTGTGAAATGGAATACTAATTAGGAGTTCAAAAGAATGCATTAGATATGTGTATCAGCAAAAAATAGCTCTCAAAAAACAGTATTGAGGGGAAAGTGAGTTGTAGACTGATGTGCATGGTCCATTAGTATTTATGTAAACATTTGTATTTTAAAAGTGTAAAGAATGACACACACAGATGTTCGCCAGATACACAGAGCCAGTGGCCTGCGGGAGAGGCTATGGCAGATGCAGTCAGTGGTTTGCCCACAGCCATTCTTGGCTGCCCTTCTGTCAGCAGAGCTCTGTTTTGTTAACTATCCTTTCTCTTCACTTGCTATGTGAAGGCGGGCCCTAGTCCCAGCCCCAGGGAATAAACTACAACTGTCTTTTTAGCAATCATGGTAATCCCGTTCCATATTCCACTCACCAGTGATTGGTTTAGGCATAAACTCTGGCACAGTTCTGGCTAGTTCTACAGTGTGTTTCAGGGAATGGTTTTTATGCACTGAGACAGACATGGCTGGGGTGCTACTAAGTAATATTCTGTTTCTTGATCTGAGATTCTGTTTCATGGGAATGTTCTGTGAAAATTCAGTGGGTTTGCACTTTCTGTATGTTATACTTTAATAAAAAGTTTATGTGCATGACACACAGGAGAAAGTCTGCCATCTTCTCCTAGTGTAGCAACCATTGTATGACCATGAATGGACCTAAAACAGTTCTGTAAGGACGGCAGGTGGAAAGATAGCAAACCCAAGTCCTTGAGAAGATCCTTAAGCTCCTGAGTTAGCCAATTCTGGAACTAGTTTGTCTTCATTCTTTTTCTCATTTAAATCAGTTGATTTGGGCTGTCTGTCACTCTCAAGGTTGAAAGCATGGCCAAGATAAGGAGGTAGTGTGGAGGTGGGGAACAAATGAGACTCTCTTTAAAGAACCTGCAGTGTTTTATTTTAACTAAATGTTTTATTTAACTAAAAATGCAAATATTTTATTTTAACCAAAAATGCAAAATAATATCAAGTGTTAGTAGTAGGTATAGAGTTATTTGTTCAATCTTTGATTTAAAAATATCTTTAAAAATAAAAGAGGAAAACGAATACCAGATGAGTTGTATAAATATCAAGAACAAAGATGTGGAATGATTATTTTAAGTTGAGGGCAACTGGGAAATATTTCTCAGCAAATGAATCAAGAACCAATTTGTATTCATTCAATAGACACGCACTGGGATTTCACTGTATGGAAGCCAGTGTGATGTTCAGCTGGGGCTTACTTTTGAAATCACTTCCTGCATGTCTGAGTTAAAGTCTACGTTTAAAAGTAGATCATCTCCAGCACTGTATCCAGATTTGGTGAAACCTTTTATAACCACTTTTACATGATTCAAAAACATGTTTGTTCCCATCATTTAGCTAAGTAAAATTCATAAAATAAATAATTCTTGCCTCTGGTGAAAGAGTGAGCAGAACTCTGGCTCCTAAATTTTTATTATTTTTTCTTAGGATAGTAATCATATCATACCCAACCCTCAAATTACAACATATATGTGTATGTGGTCCTAAGATCTGATCGTTTTCAGAAAGCCTGTGGTTAAAAATACGGACTTTGGTGTACGACCTGAGTTAGCTGTCCTCCTGCTCTCCCTAACCTTGGGCCAATCTTCCAAGCTTCAGTTTGGTGAAATAGGATCAATTTGGAGTTTGCCTGTAGAAACAAATTGACAATGACTTAAACTAATAAAATTTCATTTTCACACATAAAAATCCAGGGATCAGTAATTCAATCGTAGTTCCATAAATGCTTCAGAAAACCCAGGCTCCTTCCAGCTCTCTGCTCTGCCATCTCTAGGGTGTGGTCCCCATCTCCAAGATGGTTGTTGGGGTGTCAGCCATTACTCATCTGGAAGGAAAATGGGTGCTCTTTCTTCTAATGAAGACTTCTCTGCTCTCCAGCCTCCACAAGAGACTAAGAAATGTGTTCTCCTGAGTAGACTACTAAACTTTAGGGGCTCTGTCAACCACAGAAAAAGAGAATGGGTATTGGGTAGCAATCAGCAGTCTCTGCCAAAGAGTTATTTTAAAAAATAAATAATACACATAAAGCACGGCACAAGAGCCAGACACAAAGAAAAGCAAAAGGTGCTATCTTAACCATAATTAATGAACTTTAGACTTCTAAGCGAACAAGTATACTTATCTTTTCCTACATGACACTCAAATAAAAGTACAGGGATTGAAACTTAAAAAGCATAAACCAATAGTGACATACAATATGAGAAGCAACCTCCAGTGAAGAGATGG
This sequence comes from Tonatia bakeri, assembly GCA_004024845.1. Lineage (NCBI taxonomy): Eukaryota > Metazoa > Chordata > Mammalia > Chiroptera > Phyllostomidae > Tonatia > Tonatia bakeri. The sequence continues at coordinate 55,234 of PVIA01000079.1, forward strand.
CAACACAATTGTGAAAATGGGAAAACAGATGGGGGAGTAGCAGCTGGCTTAGCCAACTAGACAGACTAAAAGCTGAGAGCCTGCAAAGGGGGAAAGCTTTAAGAGGCAAGCAGATTTGTACTGTAAAAATTCAGAAAAGCTCAAAACTGGGGGCTAGGTATCTTTGCAGATGAGGCAGGCATGGCTGGAGGTTTGTGTCAGAAGTCCGTGTGCCCCAGCAGCTCCTCATGCCCCTGCTTCTCCCTGCAACAGCAGAAACCTTGAGGTTTACTCTGAAGAGGTTGAACCAGACTAACCCTGGTTTCAGGGACTGCCAGCAAAACCGAGGGTGGGGGTGCCAGCCAAAGAGGAATTAGGTAGATGCCTAAATACTGAAAGACAAAACTGATAAGAATGTGGAAAATCGATTGATCTAAGAGAAAACACCACTTTCACAGTTGTGCGTCCCCCAGGGAAACTGCAGTCCCATTCGTGCAGCTCTCAAATAGCTGCTTTTGCGCCTCGGTGTCAGCAATGGTCAGCCAAGGGGTATCAGATATTTGGGGAGGACTCTTTCACAAAATACAGAAGCCAAAACAAATGATGAAATAAGAAATGTGGAGGGAAGAAAGAATATAGGGATCAATCAAAAACAAAAATTACAAAGACTTTTCTTATACTCTAAGAGACAAGAGAAAGTACTACATCCAAGAACAAAAACAAGGTATTAAAAATGAACATTCATTAGAAGACAAACAAAGCCTGGAAATAAAAATGATGAAATGTTAAAAATTGGACAGAAAGATGGAAGGTAAAGTTGAGGAAAGCTAGCGGGGGAGGCCGAAAGGCAGACATGGAAAATAAAAAGATAAGAAACGAGAGGTTTTCCTCAAATACCTGATGATCCAACATCCAAATAAGAGTGAGCACAGAAAAAGAACAGAGAAAACAGGGTAGGAAATCCAAGAAATGGTATAAGAAAATTCTAATAATTGAAAGACTTGATTTTGGATTGAAAGAACTGGTGATATTTTGAAACACCAGAGATAAAAGACTGTGAGAGCTCGCAGAGGGAGAAAAATACAGGGAAAGGAGTAGGAGTCGTGATATCTGACTGATGAAAGGCAACCCTAAAGCTAGAAAATCAGTGGAACAATGCCTTCCAATACTGTGGAAATTCTAGGGTTATTTCGGTCAAACTATCAAATATAGGGGAAGAAAAAGACTTTTTAGACATGAAAGTCCTAAAAAAAAACCTACTGATGCACCTGTCCTAGGAAGCTCTTGGAAGATGTGCTGTATTAATACCAGGGAGTGAACCAAGGGAGAGGAAAACATCACTGAAGGAGAAGAAGGGACCTCAGGATGATGGTGAAGGGAAATAAGTCACAGAAGGCCGATTCTTCGACTGTCCTGAACAGCAGGGTAACGAAGGACGCTTAGGGAGAACAAAATGGATAGATTATTTTACGCATGTAATTATATTGAGAGGTAATTTTTATTGCTTTCAGGAAATCAGGGAATGAATTAGAGATACGTCAATAAATTAAGCAAATGAAGCAAGTAGATAGTTATAACTCCAGGAAGAACCAACTTTAAAAGAAAAAATATATAAATACTACACATTACCTGGCTGGTGTAGCTCAGTGGACTGAGCGCGGGCTGTGAACCAGGCATCGCAGGTTCGATTCCCAGTCAGGGCACATGCCTAGGTTGCAGGCCCTGGCCCCCAGCAACCACACATTGATGTTTCTCTCTCTCTCTTTCTCCCTCCCTTCCTTCTCTAAAAATAAAATAAATAAAATCTTTAAAAAAGTACTACACATTATATTGCTCAGCTCAAAATAATTATTACATGGTTATATTGTAATGTTGCATATTTTTAATCATTTATTTTTAATTATAGTTTACATACATTATTATATTAGTTTAGGCATACACCCCAGTGATTAGATATCACACGACTTACTGATCATCCCAATAAATCTCGTACCCATCTGACAGCATACATAATTGTTAGGTAATTATCAGCTGTATTCCCTTTGCTGTATTTACATCCCCATGACTACTCTGTAACAACTGATGTGTAGTTCTTGATCCTTTCACCTTTATCACCCATCCTTCCAAACCCCTGCCCCTTCCGTCTGGCAACTATCAAAATGTTCTCTGTATCTGTGAGTCTGTTTGGCTTTAGATTCAATTTTTTTAGATTCAATTGTTGATATATATTGTATGTTTTTTTAATTTTTCCTTCTTAAAGAAGACCTTTTAACATTTCATAGATACTAGTTTGGGAATGATGAACTCCATTAACTTTTTCTTCTCTGGAAAGCTCAGATAAAGATCTGTCCTTCAATTTTAAATGACGGCTTTTCTCAGTAGAATAGTCTTGGTTGTAGTCCCTGCTTTTCATCGCTTTGGATATTTCTTGCCAGTCCCTTCTGGCCTGCAAAGTTTCTGTTGAGAAATCAGTTCCCAGTGTTATGGGAATTCCCTCGTAGGTAACTAGCCACTTTTCTCTTGCTGCTTTTAAGATTCTCTTTGTCTTTTACTTTTGGCATTTTAATTATGATGTGTCTTTGTGTGGGCCTCTTTGGGTTCATGGTGTTTGGGACTCTCTCTGCTTCCTGGACTTGTGTGTCTGTTTCCTTCACCAAGTTAGGGAAGTTTTCTTTCATTATTTTTTCAAACAGGTTTTCAACTTCTTGCTCTCTCTTCTCCTTCCGGACCCCCCATTGATGCAAATGTTGATATGCATGAAGTTGTCCCAGAGGCTCCTTACATTATCCTTTTTTTTTTCTCCTTGGATTCTTTTTCTCCTTGCTCATTTGACTGGGTGTCTTTTGCTTCCTTATAGTCCAAATTGCTGATTTGATTCCTGGCCTTATCTAGTCTACTGCTGATTCCCCATAATTTTTTCTTCATTTCAGTTGCTGTATCCTTCATTTCTGACTGGTTCTTCTTTATACTGTTGAAGTTTTCACTAAGTTCATTAAACATCCTTATGACCAGTGTTTTGAACTCTGCATCTAATAGATAGCTTATCTCCATTTTGTTTAGCTCTTTTTCTGGAGTTTTGATCCTTCTTTCATTTGGGCCATGTTTCTTTGTCTTCTCATTTAGGCAGCCTCCTTGTGTTTGTTTCTGTGTATTAGGTAGAGCTGCCATGTCTCCCAACCTTGTTGGAATGGCCCAATATAGTAGGTGTTCTGTAATGTTCAGTAGCACAGCCTGTCAGATACCTAAGCTGGCACTTGAGGTGTGCTCATTATGTGGACTCTGTACCCCCTTCTCTTACAGTTGATCCTTGATTGCTATTGGCATGTCAATGGGAGGGATTTACCCCCAGGCTGATCAGCTATAAGGACTGGTTGTGACCACCCACCACTGTGGAGGATCAGGGGCGCAGGGCCCCACCCCACAGAGAAAGACTTCCTTCAGCACAGCCCTGGTGCCCGCTGAGTCTGCCCCTTGAGTGTGTTGCTCATGGAGGTGGTTGGGTAGTGGTGCTTCAACGTGGTCTGACACTGTCCACTGGGTGTGCTGACTCCGGGCCTCCTAGGAGGTACAGACTGAGGTCAGCCATTGCATGTGCTCTGCCCAGGGCCACACTGGCATGAGCTACAAAACAATCTGCACCTGGCTGGTGTAGCTCAGTGGGTTGAGCATGGGCTGGGAACCAAAAGGTCGCCAGTTAGATTCCCAGTCAGGGCACTAGCATGGGTTGCGGGCCAGGTGCTCAGCATGGGGTGTGTAAAGGACAACCACACATTGATGTTTCCCTCTCTTTCTCCTTTTCTTCCCCTCTCTCTAAAAATGAATAAATAAAACCTTAAAAAAAAAAATCTGCAAATGGCTTCTACTTGTGTTGGACTTGGAAGTGCCCAGGCAAGGCCAATCTGTGAGCTGAGGCTGGCTGCTAGTAGTGCTGGACCTGGGGCCATTTATAGAGAGGTACAGGACAGGCTGAGGCTAGGTGCTGCTTGTTTGAGAGATTTTAGAATAATCTGAAGCATGAACTAAGACAGATCACTTGTATAGAAAAGTCGCTGGAAACAGCTTGGGTGGGCCCAAAAGTTGGCCCCAGGGAATCACCAAGGCCGAAAACAGTGTGAGCCAGGTTCATGGAGCCAGATGTGATGCCCACCTACTGACTCTGTGACATGGAGGCCTCCTCAAAGGAACAGTGGCCTCTGTCTAAGAGAAAGCTTCCTTCTCAGCTCTCGCCCCAATGCTGGACAAATCAGTTCTTCCCCATATGTCTCTGGTACCTTCGGAGCTGCTGCCCCCAGCACTGGAGCTCAGAGGGAGCGAGTCCCAACAAGTTCGTGTGCGAGCCCTGTTAAGCAGAACTGCTGCAGACCCCAGCAGCCCTCCATCTCCCTCATTCTCAATCCTGCTGATTTTTGCAGCCTAAAGTTGTGGGGTCTTTTCTTCCGACACTGTAACCCTGGGCTGGCCAGCCTGTTATGGGACTGGGACCCCTCGCTCCTCAGGGGGCACCTCTACAGCTGAGATATCCCTCCCAATATTTATCCACCACACGTGGGTATGGAACCAGCCTTTTATGTGTCTCTGCCCCTCTTTCCAGTCTCTGTGGCTGTTTATTTAATTCCCTGTTGGAGGACTTCCATTCAGCCAGATTTCAGGCATTTCTGAATGATGGTTGTTCTGTTGCTTAGCTGTAGTTTTGACATGGTTGTGAAAGGAGGTCAGTGAGGCATTTACCTGCGCCACCATCTTGCCTGGGCGTCCCTGTGCCATACTGATTTAACTGGAAACGGCCAGGTTGGCCCTACTGAGAGAACGGGGGAAGGGGGAGCACAGATGCTTTGGGATGAGACGGAGAAGCAGTGTGTGAGGGAGAAACCCTCATTCTCCCCAGTAGGCTGTCAGTGGATTGTTTTTAAAACCATAGTGTTTAGAAGCAGGAGTGTAAGATATTGTTAGCGATATGGAGGGTCAATGCAAGAAAAAAAGCAGCTTAAAGTGTTGACAATAATTGGTTCTGGGGTGAGGAATTGAGGTAGAAGGTATTAATTAATAAACATGTAAACTGACTTTTTAAACCTGTACATATATTATTTTGATTAAAAATAACTACTAATTTTTAAGTGTGCTTCATTTTTACAAAACCTTTTTATTTATAAACCAATTTAATACAACTCAGTGGACATTTATTCAATGGTGGTTGTGTTAGATCACTGTACGGGAGAGGCATGTAAACACACCATTGGGAAACAAAGCCTCATGTGGTCACATGCTTCTCGATGATGGATAAATACTGATAAATCTTATGGAAGCACCATCATTTCTGGTTTGGGAACTGCAGAATGGACAGCGTATTTGCATTGGGTCTCAAAGGATGAGAGGAGTTTGAATGGGAGATTAAATGCCAGCTGTGGCCAGTGTTGTCCCGCCACGACTGGAAAAGTCAGTGTGTGCAGGAAAGAAGCCAGGGGAGCCGTGGGAGGCTGTGTTGACTTCTCCGCCTTCCCGAGACATTCTGTGAGTCACCGTTTCCCTGGGATTCACTCCTCCCTGCCCTATCACTCAGACACTCCTAAATTTAGTCTGGATGTCACCGTGCTGGGTTAGGTTGTGCTCTCTCTGCTGGCATCCTGACTCTTAAGCTTTTGGTCTAATTTAGAGGAGGATAAGGGAAGGGAAAAGAAAATCTGGGTTTTACATGGCCAGATGTAGATTCCTGAATGTAAAGATAGAAACTCTTTCCTGACCTCATAGGCAGCTAGATATGGCTGTTACGTTTTGGTTTTTTTTTTTGAGATCCTGAGATTAAACACTCATCTTTGCAGTTTGAATATAATTCTTAGAACCCTCGAGAGTTGTGTAGGACACATCTAATTGTTTGCAAAGAAATGTAATAATTTCATAACTGTAAAATAATTCATTCCTGTTATTTGTTAAAAGTGGTTTTGAGAAGTAATTGGGCAAGTAAGTGGTGTGTGTGTGTGTGTGTAACATCCTCCAAATTTTGGTTTTGTGCTTTGAATTTGTTTTCTTTTATATTGTTGGGTCCGTAAGAAGAAAGGCTGGCTTAGAACTACATAGCAGAGCTAAACCATATGTTTTATACCAAATTAGAAACAGGTGAAGGTTGTTAAAATCCAGCAAGAGCTTACAAAAGCCTTAGACTCAAGTTTGTATTAAAGGCAGGTGCTTATATGTACAATAAAAGCAGTCACCAGCACACCAGCTTATTGATACATATGTGATTGATCTTTTTGGATAAAAACAAGGAGGAGTTAATAAATCACTGCACATAGCTATAAAGATGTTTGGGCTTGAAAGCCTGGCCTGTGAGAGCAAATGTGGACCCTGAAGGAAATTTATGAAGCATGGATCCTTTTAGCTTTACTTAACAGCTAACATCTGACTGACCCAGGGGGACCATGGAAATTTATTGCTGGGCCATTCAAATATTTAAGCTGTTGTGTGATGTAGAACAGGTAAAGATTAGCCCAATAACAAATATGAGGCTATAAAATAAAATGAGATTTCGATGACTTGTAAGTACTTGTCAGAGGTCAGCTCTAGTGACTGGTCAGAAATGGGAAAAACTTGTTGATAATTAGAGGAGATTGATTATGACAGCCGAGATGTTAGCATTGCTTTCTGTCGGATCAGTGATCCTTGGAGATTCTTCCTCCTGTGAAGTCCGTACATAAACAGAGTAACTTTAGGGACCTCTCAAGTTGTCTTTTTCTGCTCGGAAATTGGGTAAAATGATGAGTTGAGGTGATTCCTTTTGCAATTCCATAATTGAAATATGTCTTTCTCATATATATTCTGAATGTGTGGAATTCCTAGACAGTACAGTCATTCCAGAAAACTTATGTATGTGATTTTGAGCTTTGACATCTAGAAAGCAGGTAGGAAGTTTTTAGGCTTTCTGATGATGACCTAATATTAACCTACAAGGCTTATGCAGTTAGATTTATACACACAGTTATTGAAAAATCAATTTATTAACATTAAGTGGATATTTCAGAAACTTGTGGATTTATTTCCGAATCTTTTGTCCACTTTTATTTATATAAGTTGCAAGAGTAATAAATGTGTATGATACTGTTGCTAGGACTTTAGAAGTTACATTTTGGGCTTTAATGAGGTCTGTAGTTACTGGTGTCAACAGTATTGGCCTTTTCGCTTAGTGCTAAACCCAAAATGCTGTCATATAAAAGCCACATTTGGTGTTTTTTTTTTTTAAGTACCAGCTTATCAAATCAGTTGACAAAAATGGTAATAATTTGGTTTGTGAGTGTCTGATTTGTAGGATGAAGAAATCCCATAAATCTTTTATAGAAGTCTTGAATTAGTGGGGTTTACAAAATAATCCAAATTTACAAAATGGGATTATTATAGTGTAGAATTAAGCGTAGGATTAGGTGTCAAACAGGCATGGGTTGGAATTCCAGCTTCACCACTCTGTACATGTATTACTGTCTCCATTCCAGAAATAAATATGTGCTGGACACTGTGCTCTAGGAACCAGAGGACAGTGTTAATAAGACTCAGGCTCATGGTTTTCGTTCTTGTAGAAGATGCCACAAAGGAATAAACAAGTGATTGCAGCACAGGGCAGAGGGTGCCGTGTCCGTGATTGTGAAGGGCTCTGAGAGACCACACGGGACAGGGGCAGCTAGTCCGAAGTCAGCGCAGGGCTGAGGCGGAGTGTGCTGGGGTGGGCGAGGTGGTCACGGCTGAGTGTTAGGAAAGACTGTGTGACCATGGCCACCTCGAGAATAGTGCCGGTAGGGCAGTTGCTAGTGTCGCATAGATGTGTGTGCTGACAGTAATACCTAAAGCGCAGTAGATGCTCAGTCAGTGCAGTGTCCAGCGTCAGTGTCGTCGTCGCTGCTGTCGTTTCGGCACTACCCACTGGCTCTTTTACTCTAGTGCTAGAGGGGCTACTTCCTATTAGTTCACAACAACAGCTTTCTGTAACTTGAAATTTTCTCCCCACCAAAGAATTTGTCTTTTGCAAAAAAAGGGAAAACTTAAAAAAAAAAAGAATTGAACCTTTGAGCAAAACTCAAAAACACTTCTAAAAATAAAAGTTGGACATCTAGGCATATTAAACTTAAGAAAGAAAGAATGATGAAAATGTTTTTGAATCTTAACATTTATTATTATTTTTTAATTTACAGGGCTATATGCCACTTAAATATTTGTTAAATGTTAAATTATTTTTTCAATTACTCTTTTTTAAATATATTTTATTGATTATGCTATTATAGTTGTCCCATTTCCCCCTTCACTCCCCTCCACCCTGCACACCCTCTCCCACTCACATTCCCCCCTTTAGTTCATGTCCATGTGTCATAAGTTCTTTAGCTTCTACATTTCCCATACTATTCTTGCCCTCCCCCGTCTATTTTCTACCTACCATCTATGCTACTTATTCTCTGTACCTTTTCCCCCTCTCTCCTCCTCCCACTACCCTGTTGCTAACCCTCCATGTGATCTCCATTTCTGTGGTTCTATTCCTGTTCTAGTTGTTTGCCTAATTTGTTTTTGTTTTAGGTGTGGTTGTTAATAATTGTGAGTTTGCTGTCTTTTTACTGTTCATATTTCTTATCTTCTTTTTCTTAGATAAGTCCCTTTAACATTTCATAAAATAAGAGCTTGGTGATGATGAACTCCTTTAACTTGACCTTATCTGAGAAGCACTTTATCTGCCCTTCTATTCTAAATGAAAGCTTTGCTGGATAGAGCAATCTTGGATATAGGTTTTTGCCTTTCATGACTTGGAATACTTCTTTCCAGCCCCTTCTTGCCTGTAAGGTCTCTTTTGAGAAATCAGCTGACAGTCTGATGGGAACTCCTTTGTAGGTTACTGTCTCCTTGTCTCTTGCTGCTTCTAGGATTTTCTCTTTCATTTTAATCTTGGGTAATGTAATTATGATATGCCTTGGTGTGTTCCTCCTTGGGTCCAATTTCTTCGGGACTCTCTGAGCTTCCTGGACTTCCTGGAAGTCTATTTCCTTTGCCAGATTGGGGGAGTTCTCCTTTATTATTTGTTCAGATAAGTTTTCTACTTGTTGCTCTTCCTCTTCCCCTTCTGGTACCCCTCTAATTCGGATGTTGGAACGTTTAAAGATGTCCTGGAGGTTCCTAAGCCTCTCCTCATTTTTTTGAATTCTTATTTCTCCATTCTTTCTTGTTTGGTTGTTTCTTTCTTCCTTCTGGTCCACTCTATTGATGTGAGACCCAGCTTTCCTTCCCATCACTATTGATTCCCTGTGCATTTTCCTTCATTTCTCTTATCGTAGCCTTCATTTCTTCATCTAATTTGTGACCAAATTCAACCAATTCTGTGAGCATCCTGATCACCAGTGCTTTGAACTGTGCATCTGATAGGTTGGCTATCTCTTGGTCGCTTTGATTTGTTCTTCCATTTGAACCTTTTTTTTATTTTTATTTTTTTGGTCTGGTCACACCTGTTGTGTGTGAGGGGTACAGCCTTAGGTGTTCACCTGGGCAGGGCATCCTAGTCGCTGGATTATGACAGCTGTATGTGGTGGCGGGGCCAGAGAGGGAACAATGGCACTTGCTCTACTCTCTGTCAGATTTCAGTCCCCTCTGCCACTTCCCACAAGCAAAGTGGGTCCTTCTGGTGCTGGTTCCCGGGTGGGTGGGCTTGTGTATGTTCTAGGACCCTGTGGGCCTCTCCAACGAACTCTCCTGTGGGGCTGGGAGTTTCTCCCGGCACCTCAACCTCCACAAGTGTTTTCAATCAGTGCTCTTAGGCTTTATTTCCCGGTCCTGGGGCCCTGGGTTGCGTGGTCTGTCTCGCTGCCCGTTTTCACCTGGTTTATCTGCATGAGAATGTGTGACTGTGGACAGCCAGCTGCCTTGCACACCTCACTGGGTTTGCTCGTTGCCTCCCCGCTCCTGCGCCCAGGGTCTGCCACCAGGGTCTGCTAGCCGCCGCCTGCTCCCTGCGCGCCCAGGCCTGCCAGCCACCAGCCACTGCTTTTTCCTGCTAAGACTCCTCTCCCCCAGCCACCGACTCTGCCCCTCTTACCAGTCTGGTTGAATGGTTGTCGGCACTTCCGTAAAGTTCAGTTTTCTGTCTGTTCTGGTTGCTTTTTTGTTTCTAAATTTTTGTTCTCCTTAATTTTGGTTGTGCGAGGAGGCACAGTGTGTCCACCTACGCCTCCATCTTGGCCAGCTCAATTATTCTTTAATTCAGTTTATTCGTTTATTTGCAAGTATTTGTTGAGTACCTACTCTGAGCTTAACACTCATGTCCTCAGGGAGCTTACATTCTAATAGAGGAAATAAGACATTTTTGTAGACAGTTAAAATAGAGGGTAGAAAGTAAAAGGTGCGTAGGAATGCTTTGTAATTTCAGGAGGCAGCAAAATAAATAAAAAATGGTATTTCCCCTTGTGGAACTTCAAGATAGGTATGGGGGGTGGGATAAGGCATAGTAATGTGGACAATGGAATGCCTACTTTAATGTACCTGTGCTGGGTCTTAGGTTATTTTGCTTAATGTAATTTTCACAGCAGTCCTGAAAATTCGGTGTTATTAAACCTGTCTTAGAGATGGGGACAGGCACACATTATAAGGTCACTTTATGAGTTAGTAGCAAAGCTGAGGTCTGAGCTATACCTCTCTGGCCTCAGGGACCTAATTTTTGCATGTAAATCTCCTTCCTACTTTCCTCTTCCTCTCCCCCCGGAAACTGGTATTGTGATTAAGTAAATAATCTTGTGTTAAGGACTGAGCACCTCTTACATTCCCAGCACTGATAAGGAAGTGATTTACAGAGACTACTAGGTGCACTGATATGTTAAAGCAAACCTATATTATATGCACACTTGGTGAGGTTATCTTTAAAATTTAGAGTGGTGGATGGTTTTTCTTCCTAATTCCTGTTCTAGATGGAAACACTTCTGGCATTTCCAAACATGGTGGGTTTGTGCACCTTGCATGCTTAATTGCAAGAGCTTGGGGGCTTTTTAGTGTTTGCAGACTCCCGTGGGAAATGGGTGCTGTCAGCCTGGGCAAACACAGGACAGCCGTCGGTGTGCGCCACGTGGTTTTGCTTTACTCGGCAGAATAGTGCAAAACAGACTGTGAAAAAAGACATGGTTTCCATCCTTTGATTTTACCCTGTTCACTGGAAGTAGCCTGTAGACTGTTTTTCAGCAGTTACCAAAACAATATGGAAAAACTGGAAGGGTTCTGTAAGGAAATTGATACTGAATTCTTTAACAGTTTCCACAACCCGGCACCTTACCAATTTTAAAAAAATGGGAATTATTTTTAACTTCCTTACCGAAATTATTTGGAATCTTATTTCCTTGAAATTCCATTCTCTTTTTAGTACCCTTCTCTCTAAAGAACTGTATTTAATATTGACAAAGTGAATAATCTGATGTAAATCGTCTCTTCCATGATTTCTCCTTTAAAAACTTGTGATGGCGTCTTACTATCTATCATATAAAATGTAATCTCTTTTGGCTGGCATATAGAATATCCTATTATATAGTCTCTCTGTTTTCATTCTTCTTTTTTCAATGAATACTTTTTATCATTTGTTTACAGATCTGGGCATCTGGCACACCTGCTGGCTGGGTGGGCGTGGCCTGTGGTCCTGAGAGCGGCAGGAAGCACACTGTGGCTGTTTTCTCTCTTCTGATTCTCCTGGGAAGACTTGTGTCGCCCTCTCTCCATGAATTCTTTCCCCATTCTCCTCGGGTCTGTCATCTCTCTTCTCTCTTCCCTACTCTATCATTCCTCTGTGCTTTCTGAAACCCTTTCAGTAATCATAATATACACGTCCTCAACCTCTTTGCTAGACAGCTGTGGGTACGACAGTAGGATAGACTAGATGGAGGTAAACTAACTGGCTCACCTAACAGTATCACAGTGTCACTTACCCAAGAGCTGTCCTAAGGAGACTGTTTCCTGTCTTAACCTCCCATACCTCTGGGTCTAGAGCAGGTCACACCCTCTGTGTTTCCCAATGTGTATTCAGAGTCGTTTCTCAGTGACTTGTACCTAGTGTTTTTGGTACTTGGAATGGATCATTTCTTTTTTCAAGATTTTATTTATTTTTGTATTTAGAAAGAAGGAAGGGAGGGAGAAAGAGAGGGAGAGAAACATCAGTGTGTAGTTTCCTCCCACACGCCCTATACTGGGAACCTGGCCCACAACCCAGGCGTGTGCCCTGACTGGGCATCGAACTGGAGACCCTTTGGTTCACAGGCTGGCGCTCAGTCCACTGGGCCACACCAGCCGGGGTGGAGTGGATCATTTTTAACACCTCTTTTTCTGTATGGTAAAATTATTTTCAATGATGATTATGAAATAAAACAAACAATAATCACCAAAAAAGCAAAACAGAAAAATTTTCTTTTATTGAAAAAAATGTATATATTTACTTCTTTATTGAACACAATTTGTGTGCTCATCTGAAAGGAACAATTTTAAGGGTTTGTATTTCACTATACTTTGTTCAAGGCTGGTTTCAAATATTTTTGTATCTGAATAACCTTATCTAAAACCCTAATCCAGAAAAGAATTTAACTCAAAAAAGTAAAATTGCACATTGCTATTATTGTTTATTTTGAATCTATTGCTTAAACACAGCATTATGTAGTAATACCAGCCACTTTGGAGACAGAAACTGTGCCCACAGCCAACTTGGAAGGTTCCAAACCATCCAAAACTTGGTAGAAACTGAAGTGTGTAGTTTAGTTCACTTTGTTGGGCTGTTCCCAACAAACCAGGATTTCTGTAAACGATCTTCCATGTAGATAAAATGCTTTTTAGAGTATATATATGAAAATATGCTAATTAGAAGCTTACATGTGTGTTGAAATTAAACAGTCACAGTGGCAATTCTTTAGAACTTAGCCCAACAAAATATTTTTTTCTGGGAGGAATATTTTATCACTGGCATTATTTAGATTGATTGAGTCACAGTGATAATAATAATAAAAAAAGACCAATTTTTGCCCTGACCAGTGTGGCTCATTGGGTTGGGCATTGTCCCTCAAGCCAAAAGGTCACTGGTTTGATTCCTGATCAAGGCACATGGCTGGGTCGTGGGCCGTTTCCCCCACCGGGGCCATGCAAGAGGCAACCAATCAATGTTTTGCTCCCTGTCTTTCTCCCTCCCTTCCCCCTCTCTAAAAATAAATCTTTGTTTAAAAAAAGACCAATTTTTAATCCAAAGATTTTTGTTTAAATCTCTACAGATAATGCACCCTGATATAGACTGCCACCATTATTCTGCCTTTGGTAGGCCACTGTCATTGCTGTCCTACCTACCCTGGTAGCTTCACTTACAGGCTCTCTCCTGTCAGTGTTCTGAACACCCTCATCCTGTCATTCTTACCTCTGCCCCACTCATTTGCTGGAAAAACCCAAACAGTTGGAAAGATGGTAGCACTGTACATTCATAGTCCTGTTTCAGTCGGACTGATAGATCCTGCAGAGCTGGTTCTCCTGCCACGTGCCTGCCTCAGACATTCTCTACTTTCTTCCACGCCCAGAGTGAAAGGGGAAAACTTCATTCATAAATCATCTCATTTCTGACTGCATAGAGAAATCAGATATCAGATGGGCATACCTCAACCTTCTGTCAGGTACCTCAGAACCTTTTATAACTATCTTCATTGTCTTCAAAATGCCCTCTGCTGCCTCGACGCTGACCCAGCCCCCCAGTCTTTCAGCTGAGTCCCCTGAAAGTGCACCAGCATCACCAGTGACTGCTGTACCTTCAGGCTCTTCTCAGCGAGGTCAGCCTGCCTCTTGACCTGTCTAGACCTGCATTTTCCATTAGGACCCCGTTTTCCTGAAGCCTTACCATTGGCGGCTCTTAATTTTCTTATATGTTAGGAGTTCAGATTCAGAAGTTGACTTTGTGGTTTTCTTGCTCCTTGTTTTTTTTCTAGGTTCTTCTCTTCTCTGTTGGTGAAACAAACATACAAAACCATATTCATTTCAGACACGCGCCCTTCAGCTAGACCACTCTTTCACCTACCAGTCTCTCAGTTACAACTCCTTACTCATCATGTGTTTTGGAAACAGAGAAACAGAAGGAACAGCGTGCGGGACAGACGAGTAGTTTTTCTCCCTACGTCAATTCTTGTTATTACGGATGACATTAACACACAAGTGGATGATTCAGCTGACTCCCTGGCCCCTTGTTCTCTTGAGCTTTGTCACCAGCGACCTCTTGCCTTCCATCGTGTTTATTCACTCACGGCTGCGCTCTTGGATCACGCCCCTGTCTCAGTCCCCACTCAGAACTGGATTCAGGTGCTTTACTCCGCCTCTCCTTGTTCAGCTTGTCTGTTCGTCATCTGTGCATGCTCCTCTTGGTGACCTTCAGACCCTGGCCGCTTTATCCCGTTCAGATTTTATTATGGCTCATCATTTTTGTTCCACCTTTGTCTTGCCCACTGTTGTGACTTTGTGTTATGCTTATAGCCCTGCCGTCTATTTTCTGTCTACCTGCTGCACCCAAGCAAACGTCACAGTAGCATCTTTATAAATGCCTGGTTAATGACCGCTGCTGGGCTCAGCAGCCCTGTACACTTCTTTGTTCAGAGTGCTCTACCATTTGATCAGCCCTCTATCTCATTGAGCAAAACAAATCCCTTAGTCGCTCATGGCCCTCTCTGTCATCTTTCACTTCCAACCTGTAACCAAATGTTACGATGTTAGCTCCTGAAAGTCTTCCAGATTGGTCTCCCTTTTCCCGCTCACCGTGCCATCACCCTAGTCCAGGCCACCGCAGATTACTGCAACAAGCTGCTCTCGCCTTCTCTAAACCATTCTCCACTGTAATCAGCCTAATTTTTCAAAATGCAAATCAATCATTGCCAGGGAAGTTGAAAGAGAAAGGATTAGTTTAAGAAAGAAGCAAGTTATACCTTTGTCTCAAGTCCTTCCATTTTTTTCTCCTAGTGGGAAAAAACAGATTATGAGTTGACGTGGTCCAGAAGGCCCTGTATAATCTACCTTTCTGTCAGCATCATCTCTCGTCATGAGTCCCCTGAGTCCCTGCAGTCCTCTGACTGTACTGCTCTTTTGATTCCTTGGAGCGCCGCTCTTCCTCCTGCCGGGGCCTTCACCGTGCTGCTTCCTTCCATGGGAGCCTCCCTCCCTGAGCTCCTGCCTGCCTCCGAAACCTCAGCTGACAAGTCACTTTCTGTCAGAAGTTTTCCCTGGTTCTCAGTCTTTTGTCTGCCTCTTTTCTGGAATGGTGTTCTCTTCCTTCAGAGTACTTAATTTATAAATGCCGTATTTGTTAGTGTGATTCTATGAGCAATGTATGTCTACTCCACTGGACTTCAGGCTCCACTATCTGTGTTTGCCCACCTTTATATCTCTACCACCTAGCATGATACCTGGCACATATGTGAAAATTTTTTGAATAAATAAATTCTATCCACAGTGATCATTTTCTTTCATCCTTCCTGTGATAGTGGGAGGGTTGTCCCACCTGCCACCTAAGGCAAATCCTTCTCCTGTGCTCTCCCTGCAAGACAGCGAGCCTCTCCTCAGGGCGTTCCTTCTGCTCTGCCTCCCCGCAGCCCTCCCCCTGCTGAGCACTCCCCTCTGCGCCAGACTTCTGGTCATCTCCATTTCCTCACTCCCAGGCACTCCTGAACTCACACTGGGCTTCCTCCATCTCCCACTACTTCATCTGAACTTGTGTTTACCGTGTTACCAAAGCTACCTACCAGTGAACTCCTGTAATTGTAGCCCGTAGACATGTTTTCATGTCTGTTTTGCTTGACCTGTCAGCAACATTTGACTACTGATGATATCTTCCTTCTTAAATTAACACTTTCTCTGAGCTCTTCTGGTGAAACACTCGGTTTTCCTCGAGTCTTTCTGACCAGTCCTTTTGTGGACCTTTCCCATTCCCTGCCCCTTGTGTGCATTCTCATGGCCCTCTTCTCTGTGCTTTCTTTAGGCCCCCCACGCCTACCTCTGGGCTTCAGCTTCCATCTAAATTTTCCTACTTCCTTATAAAGGAGTTACCAGAGGAGTTGATACGTCCACCCCGAATTCCTTATTAACTTTACATGCAATAAAGTTGTACATAGTAAGCACATATGTGTATGATATATACACCTGCTGCTCCCTCAGTGTTCCCTATCTCTGTTCGTAGATTCTACCATCTGCCTCGTCACTCTGTCGGGAAACCAGAGGGTCGCGTTTGACTCCTCTCTCTTTACCACTATCAGAACTAATATATCTCAAAGTCCTTTCACTTCTACTCACAAATTGTAGCTCATATCTATTCATATGTGTCCCTCTTCATTGCTGGAATCCTAATCAAAACCATCACTGTTCTGGCCTGGATCACTGAAACACCCTCCTAACTAGGTCTTGTTCCCCTTTATTTACTACTGGTTTTTAAGAAACAAACCCCAATCCCTGCACTGCCATGCTTAAAAAATTTTTAATTATTCTCTCACGGTCCTTAAGGATATATTCTAGATAGCTGTCACAGGGTGCATAGGACCTGTGCAATCTGACGCCTGCTGACCTCTCCAGCCTAATCTTCTAGCACTGAGCCTCATTCTGCACTCCTCACCCAACCCCTAGCTGTCTATTCTAATGCTACCTGTACTTTTATCACAGTTAAGATGACAACTCCATTCTGTCAGTTGCCAGAAATCCTTGAAGTTTTCCTTGACTCCCCCACCTTTCACACCTCATACGAGATCTGTCAGCAGCTCACGTTGGCTCTATGCTCAGAATATGAGAATTCAGCCACTTCTCACCACTCCACAGCTGCCACCCTGGTTCACACTCCCCTCTTCTCTTGCCTGGGTTTTTGTAGTGGCCTCTCCATGTTTCTTTTCTCGCTTCCCTGAAGTTTATTCTCAGAGAGTAGCCAGAGTGTCTATGTCTCTCCTCTTTTCAGAATCCTCCAGAGCTTTCCCTCTGACAGCATAAAAGCCAGGTCCTTGCTGTGACCTTCAAGACCTGACCTTGCATGATCTGGACCCGCCGCCTGTCTGACTGGACCTCCTTTTCCCTTTCCCTCACTCGCTCCAGCCGTTTTCCATCCCGTGTGCCTGCGGCCTGCCTTATGCACTATCACCGACTTGCAGTGTGTTAGAGACGGAGCTTTAGTGATACGCAACTTAGTAGAAAAGTGTGAGGTTTTTTCTTTAGACATGACGATGTGAATCAGTACCTTTTACTCTGCCGGGCGGAAGGAGAGAGAGACGGGCATTTCCAGGAAGTGAGCAAAGGCAGACAGAGCTGAACTTGGTGTGTCCGTGACCCTGAGAGGAAACCTTTTGAGCATAATAAGTTCTCAGATAAATGAGGCAGACGGGTTGGATCAGTTAGGCCTTGAAAGCTAGGCAGAGAGGTTAAAATTTAAGACAATGACTGATTAGGAAGCAGGGCTGAGAAGTGATATGGTTTAAAAAAAAGTTTTCAATAATAATACTGTATTTTAGTGAGTAGAGGACAGGAATGCTGCTAAACATCCTACGGCACATAGAACAACAAAGAATTTTCCGGAGTGGCAGTGGGAACGGAGAGATAAGGCTGTTTCACAGGAAAAATAATTTGTTGACTCGGTGAATCACTGCACACGTAAAAGGCAAAGAAGGGGAGTAAAAAGGGAGGTCACTCTAAGCCCGAGTCGGGGTCGGAAACTAACCTGGACTGGAAAAGTAAGTTTGAAGTGAGAGTCATGGCCTCGCAACATACCGGCTGTGCACGGTCACACTGCCCTGCTGCTGGGGCAGGAGGGATCTGAGTGTGCACGGACAAGTTCAGGATTAACTACGGCCACATCCTCACCCCCAGCTGAGCCCTCAAAGGGCCAGACCTGGATGTGGGGCTTCGAAGATGAGAGCAAGAAACTGTTACCAAGTTGTAGCCTTTTATAAAACAGCCAGATTTTACCATTTAAGAACAGGTAGCATGTATAATAATTGTATCTTTTTAAGGAAGGATGATTCAAGATCAGTTTCTTTTACAGTTTCCCCCCAAACTGAGATCTATTTTCATGTACGCACACATAAAATCATTGTTATACGTATACATATATACACACATACACATCAAAATTTAATTTAAAACATTTTCCACTTGCAGACCAGGAATCTTTTCTTGCATACCACGTGCTTCAGTAGACCAGTTTTGCAGCCTTAGCAGATGTCTGTCATTATAATCTTGTCCTGTCTTCATGGTTCCTGCGTGTTTAGGTTTGCATTTCTAGAATTATGGAATCGTGGAGATGGAGGAGATACTGTGCCTCGCCTAGTCTCCTGGGTCGCCCAGTGTTTGGTTCCCCCACGTTAGTTTCTGGGGCCGCTGCAGAAAACCGCTGTGGACCTGGTGGCCCGCAGCAGCAGCAGCCGATTCCCTCACAGCCCTGGCGGCCAGAAGTCTGAAGTCAAGGTGTCAGCAGGGCCACACTCCCTCCAAAGCACAAGGGGAGAAACCTGCCTGGTCCTTTCCAGCTTCTGGTGGCTCAAGCCTCCCTGTGCTTGTGGCTGTGTAACTCTTGTCTCTGCCTCTAGCTGCGTATGACCTCGTCTTTCCTGGGTCCCTCCTCTGCGTGTCCCTTATAAGGATGTACTTGCTGGACGTAGAGCCCACCTAAATAATCAAGGATGATCTAATCTCAAAATCCTTAACTTAATTGCAGACCCTTTTCCCCAAATGAGTCATATCCGCAGGCTCCAAGGATCGGGATATGGACATATCTTTTGCGGGCCGCCATTCAGCCCATTAACCCCCGAGTACATGTCCGTTGTTTGTTGGCCGGTCTCTGATTGGCTTTCTCTACCCAAGAGCTTTTGGATCTGCGCTAACTCTGTGGTGTGATCAGTTTCCTATGACCTTTACCTTCAACTCTGGTTCTCTCTGCTTGAAGCTGTGAGAACAAAACCAGCCTCATTTTCTCTCTGAAAGCGCTTTACTTGCTGTCCCTGAGACTTCTGTGCTGCAGGCTAAACTCCTCTGGTTCCTTCCATCATTTCTCTCCAAATTGTGTCTCCAGGTGTCGTAGAGACAATAGAAATAATACTGAGTTTATCATTGAACACCTGATACTGAGGTCACATCTCTTCTACTAAGTAGGTGACCAGGGCCAGGCATTTTCTTTTAAATACCAAAACACTGGACCACTCTACTGCACTGTGTGCTTTCTGTAGTCAAATGAGATGATTGCAAAACTGTAAGAAACATAAGCTATAAGAAAGGTTCCAATTATTTACCTGTATACTTGTAAAAACATGAACAGGACTGAACACAACCTCTCAGCGTAGTGGGACCCAGCACACAGTAGTTGGCAACAGTACGTCCCCCATTGCTGTTTGTTCCTTTTAACGCAGACTCGGGTTGGACTAGGTTTCTGGTGGTTATGACATAATTCTTTATTTCATACTTAGATTACTTTGCACTAAAGAGCTTTAAATCATCTTCACACGTAACCTCTTTATTACTCATTTATTAATTTTTGTGAATTTTTTTAAGCAGTTTGGAAATATAATTTAATTTGAGGAAGAATTAATATTGCTCATTTTAGTTGTCTTTTCTGTAAAAGCGTTATAACAGGCAATATATAGGTCTTCCTCCAGTTATTTAATGTAGCACTCCCCTCTGATGAATCCTGTTTGCGGTGCTGAGGGCATTTTGCTGGTTGTATGTGAAAGATCCCGTGCTTATCTCAACCATCTGTGGTTTGCTAATGCGGTTCTCTATCTATATTGAGTTAAGGTGCTTTTGATTTCTGACTTACGTCTTGATGGTAACAGGTTTTACCTTTTAAAATAGATTTCATTTTTTAAGATTACTTAATAAACATACAAATCCATGCACTTTTGCAAAGCACGATGAATATGTAATACTTATAGATATACTGTTCAACTTGAAGTGACCACTTAAGAATTTCAAAGCAATATAAGATATGAACTCTGTTCTAATATTTGATCTGATTTAAAATTGCCCTATCTGAACCTTCAGCTCTAATCACTCTAGATTTGTTTCAGTGTTACATACATTCCTTGTGACTCTTTCTATAAAGAACTCCCAATAAAGCAAAAATAAAAAATTAATGTTGTGAAATCAGTGTTTCAGAAATACAGAGAGGCCTGGCCCTCAATGCATGCTTCTGTCAGTTTACGCTTCCAACATTTTTGATACAGTGTCTGCATTTATAATTTGGAAGTGGGGACAAGTGTGGATTTGGAGAGCTGTGCACTGTTCACGTGTGATGGTTTATCGAATAACAACTATGAGGTACAGAGCTCTAGGGCTCTGTCCTTGGTAGATTTGGTAGATTTTTTCCAAAGTGCCACCTTGTCGTTAGGTCCTTCCAAATAGGTAGTTTCTCTGCAAGCTACCCAACACGAATCTGATGGATTCTCAGATACCCTGGAAAAGCCTGGTGTTGTCCCTCGTTTATCCTGAATTTGCTTTGCTGTCATTTTTATGCATCTCAATTTAGGACCAAACCATATATCATAATTTTTTTAACTGCTTTAAGTAAGTACAAAGCTGTATCTTCTTGGTGGGTATGTGAAGTATTTGATGTCCCTTTATTAGGGAGTAAAAACAGTCCATGACCTTGCCCGCTCCGCACTGCCTGCAAACTTACAGCACAACAGATGTACCTGTCGGACACCATGGAATCAGCAGCTTTCGAGAACTTAGTCTAAGGCTCTCAAACTCTCTTCTATTTTCCCTATAAAACAATGTCCTTCAGGCCGTATGGGATGTGTCTTTTCCCCAGGCAAATGAAATTAAGGGTATGCAGTAATTATCACCTACCATTTATTTCAGTGAGTTAATTTTATTCTTGAGAATAATTGTATATTGCAAAACTAAGGAAGGTGGAGTTTTCCTCTTGACCTTATCTGTTCATAGAGAAATTAGTTTGAGAGGATAAGATGTATGCTTGCTTGGCCGTAAGAATCGGGAAAACATGACTAAGTAGGTATTCCATAACCTTTTCTTCATTTGCAGGAGTAGGAAAAGGGAAATAGTGAGGGAAACTTATTCCCTAAAATAGCTCATTATCTTTATAAAGATCCACAGATCTCTTGCCTTTGTTGCCTCTGTGAGTCAGGTTAAAATGGGAAGTCTCGTGAGAACTCTGTAGCGTGAGTGCGTTGCCTTGGGGACATAACATCCAAAGAGCCGCCACTGTGAATATGAATGGGTTTTTATGAATTTTTACTCATATTAATACTGTTGATTTGACTGGCCACCTTAAATGAAACAGAAATTGTACATATTTGCTCTCATGTCTGATTTTTTTTTCTTACTCTTTCTTTCCCATTTAGTAGAAGTTGAGATGTTGGGTGCAAGGTATTAGAAGAAAAGTTTTCTAGGATCTTAATCTTAGTGTGGTGTGGTTATGATGTGTAAATATATATGAAACACAGTGGCTTTAACTTCTGGGGGTTAGTGGGTCTTTTATTAATTTAAGTTCGTATTTTATTTTACTTTTTCCCATCACTGTTTGTTTATCCCCCCATACCTTCTTCTACCTCCGCCAGCCCTCCTCCTTGCCCCCCCACCCACAGTCGCCACACTGTCGTCTTTGTCCATGAGTTCTCGCTCCCTCTCCTCCTTTCTCTTTCTCCCCCACCCCACCACCCCCCAGCACCCCCTGGGGTCACTCTCTAATATAGCAATCCCGTGTTGCATGACCTGCTCAGTTGTTTCTTTGGGACACAGTAGCCATTGTTCTAATCTGACTAACATAATGAAGATGCTAAGATAATAGGTTGCAATGACTGTAACTGACTTAGTCCAGGTCTGCAGATATTCATACTGTATCCAAGAAACTTCCACCCTTTTCAACAATTTTGAGGTCATTTCACCCAAATGTTGGAAAACTTCTGATCCTACTTTACCTTTTTTAGGTTTCCATTGTACCCAAAAGGAGGGGAGAAGTTGCAGTTTGATTACGGTGTCTATCTTCTGAACAAAAACATAGCACAGGTAAGTAGTTCCTCTTTCTCCTACTTCCCACATGCAACTACAGTTGACTGTTTTATTTAACCAGTTACAGTGTTAATACAAAGTCCTTTTTTGGCCACAGCCTTATTCTTTGACATTATAAATACTACCAAGAATCAGTGGGTACAAACTGGAATCCTCCTGCTAAACGCAGAAGCCCATTACTGGGTTGCCACTTGCTCGTAGACTGTACCTGAATGTGGGCTTTATAACCTTTTGCCTCTGCAGCTCGACCAGTAATGGCTGTCTTCTCACACAGCTCACTCTCCCAGTCCACTCCTAGAGGGGCTGGTTTTGCGGTGGGAGTTGTTTATGGAGTGCAGGTTTAGTGACTGGCAAGTCCTTGATGGTCTTCTCATCATACGACCCAGAGCCAAATGAGAAGACCAAGCCCGTGGGCCCTCCAACCCATATTGGATTTTTGTGTTCTCTCAGCATCACGCCAGTCAGTATCTCACTTAAGTAACGTCTTTCCACAGGCCATGCCGGCTGGGTCTGCATTTTCCTGAAAGAAACATGCAGCACTTCTTTAGCATGCTTGACTCTATGGCGAGGGTAGACATTTCATGACTTTTCTAGCTGCAAAGGAAGTTCGGCTTCGGTGCTTTGTTTTTTATGTGGAAACCTTCCAGTTGGAAGAGTGCATGGAGGAGTATCCAGGGTTTGGCTGTTGCTTAAAGACATTATCACCTGTACCCCCAGAGCTTTCCATCGTATAGGAACAGTAAGGTTCGTGATTCTTTTGTTTGTATGAGCCCAATTGCTCTTTATCTGTATGAATCTGCAGATCCACTAAACAACTCCCTTATTCATCCCTGGTCGGCATAGAATTACTCCTGATGTGGTGCCATCTTTACCTTTTTGCACGTCATCCAAACCCAATCTAACAGTTCACTTTTTACTTTGGTTCTTATTAAGATCCTTATCCTTTTCTGCCATTGCATCCAATTTCTGGTTTGCAGTCCTCGGTTGGTCTCTTGCTTTATAACGTCGCACTCATGCACTCAGCTGTGCTGCTTTTATGGCTGCTACCGCGCCAGCTCCTGTCTGCACTCCAGGCGAGCGCCCTGCTCACAGTCCCCGGCCCGTGACTCATCTCTTCGTGTGCCATTCTTCCCGCAGCTGGCGCTTTCCCTCCCTCTATTTTTTGGCAGAAAAGTATCTCAGTCTAAGAAATAGGACTTTAATTTCAAGGCTGCCAGGCTCTCACTACTGACCACAGTTGTCATACCATGGAAAAGGCAGTGCTTAGAATTGGTCAAGACCCGACCGGACTACAAGTACATTAAGGAAGAAGAGGTTTAAGTAAATTAGGGTGCATCTCCATGTGAAGTCAGCCAACATCGAAGAGAGGACATGAATACTGGGGTCCAGGCTGTCGGGAACATTGGCCTCATGTAGTACAGCTGAGTTCTGATCTGAGTTCAGAGTTCTTCTCTTCTTGCCCTATTTTCTTTCTTCCTTTCTTCCTTTCTCTCTCTCTCTCTCTCTCTCTCTCCCCCCCTCTACACACACACACACACACACACACACACACACACACGCACATTTAGTTCTTTCTTCTTAGGGCCCAATAGGAATGCCACAAAATGGTGTAAAGAGGTGCTAGGAATAGCCCATCTGGCTCTGAAAACAGGGCAAAGGTGGAGGCTGACTGTGTGCAGTGGGGAGTTTGAAGCCAGCCTTCCACACCAGGCTCTTCCACGCCAGTTTCAGCATCTGCGTGGCCCTCACTCTGGAGCACTTCCCGGGCAGTCTCTGCCTGGTTCTTAACCGTGGATTCTTAACCGCACCAAGGCCGCACGTAGGTTGAACTGCTTTTATTCATCTGTTTAAAAAGTGGATTGCTTCTAGTAATTTTGTATCCTCCGTAACTTATTTTGAAAATGAGAGATTACACTTGGGCTCGTGTTAAGAGCCGTAGGGTGACCACTGTAAATCCAGAGAGAGGAGTATCACGCTCTCTGATTAAAAAAAAAAAAAATTTCTTTATAACTTGTGGCAGTTTAAAAAGGAGAGGATAATAAACTTCTTATAATCAGACTTCCTTAGGTTTCAGAGTTCATTCAGAAAGCCCATTTTCTAGCATTTAGGAAGAAACTTGCAGCAAATTTGTGACCTTTAACCTCTTTGCTTCAACTCTTTTCCATCTCTTACCATTTCTTGGGTATGTTTCATTTTGTCTTTGGCCTTTCTACCATCACTTTATTACATTTCCACTTACAACAAATCAAAAAAGCATTAATTTTCATGGTTCCTAACCAGGTAATGTATCCGTAAGCTATGTCTAACTTTCGAAGGTTTATTTTTCTCGGCATCTAGACCAGTGCATGTTGTTAAATGGGAGTTGGTTTTCTCAGCCAGCCTCACTTATCCCCGTCTCGAGGGACGTGGACAGCCCGCACCGTTGAAGTGGCCGCGCCTCGGTGATCCGCGCCCGTTAGTGGAGGTGGATGAAAGCACTGGCGTGTGCTGAGTGCCAGAGAAAAAGCAGTGAAGTCACTGAATACTGCGTCCATAACTTGGTTAAGGGTTTGAATGAATAGTCAATAGGACCTTTCATCACAACCAGAAGTAGTAGTAAAATCACTTTTTTGGTAGAGGAAATGACAGAATTTAGTAATATTTGTTACTTCAGTGTTTGGGATCAGTCCAGCCCAGGGTTTGAAAGCACAAGCTTAGAAAGACAGGCCTTCAAGCAGAAATCCTCAAGTGCTGTGTGAGGAGCTGAGAGGGTCAGTAGGGTCCGCTCGCCCTCTTCCTGTCATTGCTGTCTGACGGCGTGTGTGTGCCGGCGTGGTGGTGACAGCGAAAAAAGCAAAATGGCTTGTTTTTAGCACCATTTACTAATACGTTTCAAGCGTCAGCCCTTTGTCTGGAAACAGCATTCTTCGTTGGTCAGCATTTACCACTGTAGAAATGAGCCTGGCAAAACTCAGGCACAGTGTAATTAGCATGGATTTTAAAACCAAGGTCCCGCCTTAATTGTCAGTAAGTTTATCAGTATATTAGAATTTGTGTATAGCACAGTATTTTGCTTTTAGTTCCCAAAACATAAAATGTAGTAAATCAAAAAGTACAATACTTTTACCTTACATTTATAGTTTGTAATGTACACTGATACATTCGTGTGACCCTTCTCATCCAACCACACAGTGAGAAGAGCAGCGAATGTTAAATGAATTTGAAGACAGCATGGCTTTCGACATCTGTCACTCCAGTGTAGTATCGTATGATCCAACAGGCTTACTTCCATACATGTCCTTGTCTTCATATTTCCATCCTGAGGGCGCACAGAATCAAAGAAGGAGACATTTCCAGACAGAAAAGGAACTGAATGTTTCTTAAGAGCAGAGACAGTAACTATTTTGCACATCATATTTTCATGAGCAAGCACAATGCCTGAAATCTAAAGATGTTTAATAAATGGATGAATTGTGATACAGCACCATCACACAGCTATAAAACTGAGATCCAGAAAAGCTGTAACTTCCTTAAAATTGATGAATTAGTTGATTCAACAAATATTCATTGAGCATCTATGCTGAGCTATAAACAGGATGGGGCAAAAGTGGGTTTAATGTTGTGAGTACAAGAAAAACAAGAGTTCATTCTTGTACTATTATTTATTAATTATTGTATTACTTTCCATATGAACAACTGTAAGGCAAATTCCCAGATACAGGAAGTAGTAAAGGCTGGGGAAAGAGGGAAATGGGAGACTTATTAATTAATGGTGACAGTTTCTATTTGGGATGATTAAAAAAATTGGAAATAGATAGCAGTGATAGTTGCACAGCACTGTGAAGTATTATCACTGAGTTATACATTTAAAAGTGGTTAAAATGACAAATTTTATGTTATATATGTGACCATAATTAATTTAATAAACCAAAAGCCATTGCATTATATACTTGGAAATGGATGAATTGTGTGGTATATGATTATATTTTAGTAAAGCTTTTTTTAAGAAAAAAGATCCCTGCCTCATTATGTTTATAATCTAATTCTAATGGAAAGAATTAGACAATAAACAGAATAATTTTAGGCAGTGATAAGTGCTGCGATAGAAATTAATTAGGTGATATAATAGTAAATAACTAGAGAGGGGCCTACTTTAGATAAAGTTGTCAAACCCCATTAAGACGTGATACTGAGCTAAGACATGGAGATGACCAGAAAGCAACCATGCAGAGCTAGGCACTGGTAAGGTCTGTGAGGGCATGGGAACAGTCAGTGCAAAGGCCCAGAGGCAGGGAAGAACTTGGTGTCAGTAACAGGCTAATGTGGTAGGAGCATAGTAATTAAGGGAAGAGGCAGACAGGGAGTGTATCTGAGGCCTTAGAGATTATAGTAAAGAGTTTGGATTTTATTCTAAAAATGAAGGGAAGCCAATGAATGATTTCAGCAAGAAAATAGTGTGATTTGATTTATTTTTTCAAGTGTCACTCTTGTTGCTCTAATGGATTATAGGGATAGAGATGGAGAGAAGTAAACAGATTTAAAATATATTATGGGTGCTAAACATCACTAATCTTCAGGAACATGCCAGTCAGAACAGCAGTGAGCTGCCACACCCTTTAGAATAGTTGCTATAGAAGGACAAGAACTAACAAGTGCTGGCAAAGACGTGGAGAAAGGAAACCTTGTGCACTGTTGGTGGGAGTATGATTGGTGCAGCCACTGTGGAAAACAGAATGGAAATTCCTCAAAAAATTAAAAATAGAGCCACCATATGATCCAGCAGTTCTACTTCTGGGTATTTATCCAAAGAAAATGAAAACACTAACTTGTAAAGACATACAACCCTCACCCATGTTTATAGTGTCATTATTTACAATGGTCAAGACATAGAAGCAACATAGTATCCGTCAGTGGATGAATAAATAAAGAAAATGTGACATATATTTCCATTGTATGTACAATATGTGTATACAGCCATAAAAATGAATGAAATCTTGCCATTTGCAACAACATAGATGGACCTTGAAGGCATTATGCTAAGTGAAATAAGTCAGGCGAAGAAAGACAAATACCATAAGATCTCACTTCTATGTGGAATTTAAAACGATAACTGAACTCAGACATGGAGAACGTGTTTGGTGGTCACCAGAGGCAGGTACTTAAGGGGTGACCAAAACGGGTGACGGTGGTCAACTGGTGATAACGTTTAAGATTTTGAATGAAAATTGGTATTTCTGAAAACTTGTGTTTTCCTCCATAAGATTGACAGCGTCCCATTCCTTAAAGATTTTTATGATGAAGTTGGTAGTGATATTTAACAACTGTGATTTTAATGAATGTGTCAACATGTAAATCTTTTTTAACTTGGTGAGCCAAGATTTTCCAAGTGACCAGTGTATGATGCTATGAAATCATGTACAGGCAAAGATCTCTTCAAAGTGCCAAAAACCAAGGGATTTTAATATAACAGATGTAAAAAGAATGTTCTGTTTTCAGATTTACCTTGCTACTAACTTTTAAGATACTACTACTTGAAGAGTAGGGGTGCCAGAGAAGAATAGCCGGTTATCTGGAAAGGCTGCATTAAATGCTCATTTTCTAACTGCGTATTTGTATGAGGCAGGGTTTTCTTATGAAGCAACATCCAGGAATGAAGTGAACGCAGAAGAGTTTGTGAGAGTACAGCTGTCTTCCCTTAAGGCAGAAGTGCAAAAAAGACTTGCAAAAATAGAAAACAAATATCTTTCATCTTTCTAAGTTTCTGTTTTGGAAAAGATGCTTGTTTTCCATTAAAACATTATTTACACTAATAAGTAATAGACTTCTATTGTTTTATTAAAATAAATTAATGAATATTTTAAAATTTTCTTAATTTATCTTCTAATGCATGACATATATGGCCCACATAAACTAAAGCTCTTTTGGGTCGTCAATGATTTTAAGAGTGTCAAGGGATCTTGAGACACAGAAAAGCCGGAGGAGCACTGTCCTGGAAAGTGTGGCCAGCTAGGTTCGCTGTGAAACACTTCGCTTGCTCAAGTCTGGTCAGCCAAGACACTCGTGCCGGCTCACCAGAAGTGGACACGTTGTCTGCGAGACTGGCCAGTTTTAATTCTGGTAATGCTGCGCGGTACAAGCTGTAAGGCTATCGGCGGTTTCTTTCCTATTGCTTTTGGCTTTTCTGAAGCCAGTCTTCTCTCTTGAAAGCTCAGGGACTTGAGAGCAATGCTTTGAAGATATAGTTTATAAGGACTAATGATGATTACGTTTGTATTGAATGTAATGGCTTTTGGTATATTTTTACTTCAATGTCTCATTTCGTACTCTGTGAAGTGTGTTGAACAGGTCTATCTTTAGAGATAAAAACTTGAGTTGCTGCTGTGCTTCCTTCCCTGAGGATGACAAAGCTATTAATGACAAACAGAATTCAAGACCAAATCTTCTGAGGTCGAATCCAGCTGTACCCCACTAACATTGTGGGATGCGCAATGTTAGTATCCTACATCCTCCCCTCCCCTTCCTCTCCTCTCCCCTTCTCATTTGGGTCTTTTTACAATCCTGTGAGGTGGTTAGGGCACAGTCATCTGCCTTTTGCAGATGAGACCCAAGACCAAGGGTTAGGTGGAAGAACTAGGATTAGAATCTGGGGGCTTCAGGACCTCTCTTCCTTTCAGCCTGTCACCTCTTTCCCACTAAGTTATATTAAGACTTCTAGAAAGTAAAAGTAGCTTCTTCCAAAACCAGTTGGAAACCTCTGTTCTGCCGAGAGCATGGCCTTTCTCTAAAACTCGACTACTCGGGGGGCTCCCAGTGCACAACTGTTCAGAAGGGATCAGTGCCAGCTTACACTTAGCAGCTTAAATTCGTATCTATTTCTTCAGCTTGCCGTGCAGTGTCTATGGCATGTGGGGAGAAAATGCATATTTATTTTCTTAATTCTTCTTGGAATCAAGAATAAAAATTCCAAGGATGTTTTAACAGTCAAAATGTCCCCCACTGCCTACAAAATTTGCCAGCAATATAGTAGAAACTATTTTTAAGTCCTATATCTCTATTTTTTAAAAAAACAACTTTACTGAGATATAATTTATATACCATATAATTTATCCATTTAAAATGTATATTCACCGAGCTGTACAACTATCAACACAGTCAATTT
This sequence comes from Tonatia bakeri, assembly GCA_004024845.1. Classification (NCBI taxonomy): domain Eukaryota; kingdom Metazoa; phylum Chordata; class Mammalia; order Chiroptera; family Phyllostomidae; genus Tonatia; species Tonatia bakeri. The sequence goes on from PVIA01000079.1 coordinate 84,341, forward strand.
TAGAATATATTTCCCCAAAAAGAAGCCCTGTACCAATTAGCTTAAATCACTCCCACTTCCCCCAGACCTCCTTTTTTTGGTAGCAACCGTTCTACTTCTGCTTCTGTAGATTTGCCTCCTCTGAACACTTCATATAAATGGGACCGTGAAACATTTGTTCTTTGACTGGCTTCTTTCCCTTCCCAAGTTTCAGCGTTCATCCATGTTATAACTTGAATCAGTCATTTCTTTTTATTGCCAAATCATTTCGTCACACTGAAGTTCTGTATGAATATATACCACATTTTATTCATTCATTCATCAGTTGATAGACATCTGTGTTTATACTTTTGGCTATTATGAATAATGCTGCTGTGAACACTTACGTACAAGTTTTTGTGGGGACATGTTTTCATTACTCTTAGGTATATACCTCACAGTGGAATGGCTGAGCTGTGTGATAACTGTGTTTGATATATTGAGGAATTGCCACACGGTTCTCTGAAGCAGTTGCATCATTTTACATTTCCACCAGCAATGTATAAAAGTTTCAATTTCCCTGCATCCTTGCCAACACTTGTAATTTTCTGTTTTATCATTATTATCATTATTATTATTATAGCTGTCCTACTGAATGTAAAGTTGGATCTCATTGTGATTTTGATTTGAACTTCCTTCATGGCTAATCATGTTGAGCTTCTTGTTATGTGCTTATTGGGCATTTGTATATATTCTTTAGAGAAATGTCTATTCGGACCCTTTGCCCATTTTTAAATTGTGTGTTTATTGTTGAGTTGTAAGAGATCTTTATGTAACCTGGACATAGGTACCTTCTCAAATACATGATTTGCAAATATTTTCTTCTATTCCACAGGTTGTCTTTTTTTCACTTTCTTGATAGTGTCCATTGAAGCACAAGGGTTTTAGTTTTGATGAAGTCCAACGTTACGTACTTTTCCTTTTCTTATTTGTGCTTTTGGTGTCAGATCTAAGGAAGTTTAGCCCAAGCACTTTTAGGTTTTCTTTGGTGTTTTAGCTTGTATGTTTAGGTCTGTGACCCATTTCCAATCATTCATTCATTTATTTATTTATTTATTTATTTATTTATTTATTTATTTTTGCATGGTGTAAGGAAGGGATCCAATTTCATTCTTTTGCATAAAAGTATCCAGAAAAAAAAATAGTTCAAAAGACTACTCTTTACCCATTGAATTGTCTTTGTACTCTTGTTGAAAATTAACTGTACATATGAGGGTTTATTTCTGAACCCTATCCTTAGGCTTAGTACCACCCTATTTTATTTCTATTTAAAAGCTATGTTTAAATACAATGATATATGCCAATTGTAGGAATTTTTAAAAGTACAAAAAAGGTAGAGCAGGATTTTTAAGTAGCCCACAATCCCACTGTTCACATGCAGCTTCTGACCAAACCTTTTCATCTTTTTCTTACGTAGTTGAGATAGTGGATGGAGTTTTCTGTATGTTTTTCTTTTGCTTGAAAACAGGCATTTTCCAACCCATTAAAAAGTCTTAATCAATATTTTTATATATATTTTATTTGTGTGCATATATTATCATTTATTTATTCTTCTGATCTTGGATATTTGTTCTTCCAGGCTTTTTTAAAAATAAGGTTTTAGTTACCATATTAGTTAGCATAAATAAGTGTTTTTACATATACATATATTAATAACTTTCTGCTTTCTATAGTGACATTCAGATATACTGTTCAGTTAGGTAAATAAATATAAAAGCAGTTTATAGGAGCAGAAATCCTGTCTTTCCAACTTTGTGAATCCTACAGTGTTTTCACCAAATCAGTTCAAACTTAAACTTCATGCTGCTGTGGACAAGCAGATTTTCAGTCAAATCCTCACTTTGAAAGATGGTGATAATTAACTTATAATTAATCCTTTGTGTGATGTTTTCTCTTTAAGAGTAGAAAAATCACATTTTTGTGTGTGTATAGCATATATCTCAATCCACAAATATCTGAGTGTTTGAGCCATGCAAGGCCTGTGAAAGGCTGAGTGCACCCTCCGTGTGCCTGCGCTTGAGGGGGGGCGATGAAAAGCACACGTGACCTGCACAGACAGCTGACAGTACAGGGCGTGCAGCCACTGCTGTCAAAGCAGAAGTTCCAGTCTAATGCAGCTCTGGGTCACAGCAAGGAGGGCTCTCTGGTAGTTTATATCATTGTTATTTTTTTAAGATTTTATTTATTTATTTATTTATTTATTTATTTATTTATTTATTTCCTTAGAGAGGGGAAGGGAGGGAGAAAGAGGGAGAGAAACATCAGTTGGTTGCTTCTCTCACTGCCTGGCCTGCAACCCTAAAAGTTCAATGTGCCCTGGTGGGGAATCGAACCAGCAACCCTTTGGTTCACAGGCCGGCACGCAATCCACTGAGCCACTCCAGCCAGGGCTGTATGGGCATTTAGAGTCCCACAGATCTGCATGTGTGTCCTGCTGAGTGGATGAAGTTGGGAGTGTCTCTATGAAGATTGGATAATCTTACTAAGGTTGTTGTAGGTTTGAGAAATAATGAATGTCAAGTTTGTAGCTCAGGATTTGTCCACAGGGTACTCAGTAAATGGCAGTTGCCATTTTTTGCTCTTAATTGGTTGTGATTGTCATTTCTGTTAGACTGATACGGAGAAGAAATCCTTCAGTAGAAAGATCCAACACCTGAACCGAAATTCAAGGGTGGGGAGGTATCTGGCTAGTGAGAGAGGAGGGGGAGCTAAAGTGCAGAGGGGGACCATTTTAGATAGATCAGCACCAGCCTGGCTGGAGCAGGGCTACCTCAATAGTGTAGAGGGTAGGAGAAGTGATTTTGGTTGACTGTCATTGGCTCCAGCACCACACGGCTACCGGTTTTTGTACTTGGACCTCTATGTGGTCTACGTGAACTCCCTGTGCATGTTTTGGGTTTTTGATAAATATTTATTGAAAGAATGTTGGATGAGTTAGCCAGGAGATTGTTCTTTCCTCATTAGGGTTGATGGTTAATCAACTTATTTCTATTTAAATATGTGTATATTTAAATGCATATCGACTGTCTATTTAAAAGAAGACTTTAACTGAGGTAGAAAAATAATACAGTTGTTTTCAAAAGTTCCGTGATAACATGTTACCTTTTTGTAGTTGCAAATAATTGGTTAGCTGTTCATTATTAATTTTTTTAAGAATCATATCGGTTATTAACCAGTTTACTAGACATTTTAATGCTATGTTATCTGTGATCACTGTACTCTTCAAATGCTGAGAGTGATAAATTGACAAGATAAAACAATTTATTTTTACCTCATTTGGACATTTTCTCCCACTTTAAACTGAAACTAGAAATCCAACGCCAAAAAATATCTTTCCAAATGAAAACTAAAACAATTATAACTTATATTTACATAGCTTATTAGGGTACAGCCATCTTTCACATGTAATCTATTTTATCCTTTGTAAAAGTCCTAAAAGTCTTTCTATTCTTACCTCCATTTTACATTTAGACAAACTGAATCTCAGATGAATGGGCAAAGAAATTCAGCTCCTAACCTTCTAGCTTCAGGGGACCATACTTGCTTGTCCTTTTTATCAGACAGAAAAAAACATATTAAATCACAATTTTCCCTTTTATCTCTGTCTACCTAAGAACTAAGCATAAATTCGATAACTTGCTTGGTCTTAGCATCTTTAAAAACTCCTATTTCTTCATTTATCCTAGTTGTTTTAAAAGATTCACTTTAGCCTTTTACTTCACACATTATAATGCTTTAAGCTAACATACAATTCTCGTCAGTGTACAAAGGAAACTGCTTGTTCGTAATGGTGTTGGTCTTTTCCAGAGCACCACCATGCATGGCTCTTTTTGCTGGGAGAAGATTATTTAAAGAACGCACCTCAACTGAAATGTAATGCACAGTGCTGAGTTTAGAGAAGATAGACTATAAATTCTAACTACATTTTTATGGTTTAAGCCTCATGAAATGAATTATGAGTAATAATATATATGACAAATGAATTTGGTTTGATTTTAGTTGGCACCAAAGTGACTGGCATAGCTTGGGTTTAAGCTACTTAAGGAAATGAACTTCAAAAAGTTGTTTTATGTAAATTTTGGTACTTAGTAGAGAAAAGCACTTAAAATTGTGCAGACTTGAGTTACCAGGGAAAATAAAATTAGTGTCCTAGTTACTGTAAACATATCAAGTGGAAGCCAAAATCCTAGAATAAAATGAACTAAAATAAATCCAGCGTAACTGCACGTTTCAGAATGAGTACCATGGGTCTGGGCTAGGAGGGTTCCAATGGCAGTTCTGTCGCTTCAGCTACACGGTTTTGGAGAAGTTACTCATCTTTCTATACCTTAGTGTCCTCATCTGTAAGATGAAGATCATAGTAATACTTACATTTCTAGGTCTAATGCCTGTCTTTTATGAGGATTGTTATTAGGAGGATTAAATAATATTTGTAAAGCACTTAGAATAAGTGCCTGGAACACAGTAAGTGCGAAATAAGTGTTTGCTAAATAAATAAAACCAAAGTGCAGTATAATCATTGTCACAAAGAAACCCCATATTCCACAAATACAGAGTGAGGTGAAGATGTGTGGAGGGAGCTCCCAAGTCACGTGCAGGTTAAGAACAAGTAAAGAGGGGAGGAGCTGCCGTTGTGGCTGCAGCGGGAGAGGGCCGCGTCCAGGAAGGAAGGGTGTTCAGACACCCAGTTCGCTGTCACTGAGCCTTTAATTTCAAGTTAAGGCAGTATTTGTCCTTTTGTTTTTTCTCAAATCAGGAATAACTTTTTATTGTATAAATGATCCAATTGCAGAATAAATTTGTTTTAAAGTACAGAAATGCGTTAAGGAAAAAATTAAAACCACTTGGGTCTCTACCACCCAGAGATAACCATTGTGATATTTTGGTTAACATCTTTTTAAACATCTATGTAAATATATATACATAAATTAAATAGAATTTTACAGATATGTTTTTATGCTGTGCTACTTTTTTCATTTAACTATATTGTGAAGATAGTTTCATATTGGTGATTATAGTTATGTAGAATGTTCTTGTCTGCACTGTATTCTGTTGTGTGGGTATACTGTAATGAATAGTTTCCTTGTTGATGGACATTTAGATAATTTCCAAGGCTTCCCTATTAATGAAAAACATTGTGATGAAAGGCATTCTCCTATTTAGACATTTGTACATGTTTTCAGTTATTTCCTTAATATAAATACCTAATTGCTGAGTCAAAAAATACATACATTTTACTTCAACCTGTCTGTTTCTCTCTCCTCTTACCAGTATTGTGTATTATAACCTTTTGTATATGAGAGAAGAAACGTTACATCATCATGTTTTTATTTATAGCTCTTTGATTATTAGTGAATCAGTTCACAAACTGTATTTGCTATTTCAAGTTCTTTTGTGAATAACTAATACACTTTTATGCCTTTTAAGAAATATAAGTAGACTATGGAATCCACAAAATAATATAAGATCTAAGGAAACAATGCAGAGGCTTTCCAACTAAGTGTGAAGAATTTGCTAAGTTGTGGGCTGATGTCAGTCTTTACTTCCCTGCTTTTCCCTCCTTTCTTCCTCAGTCCTCTCTAGGACGGTCAGTTCCTTTGCCACGTGTAAAAGCAGTCCGTAGCAGCAGAGCTAAGACTGGGCTGAAGATAGCTTTTGGAAGAAGTTTCTAAAGTCCCTTCTCCCACTGCCTGGCTCATTTCTTCATTCTTTTCCTCTGCTTGGCACTGTTCATCTGCTGTAAAATGTTTCTTTTCTTTCATCTGAGTCCTGTGACTGCTATGACCGTTTCTCTTTACTCTCTCGGCGTTTCTGTGCCTCCAAGTAGGGCCGATCGATCACTTTCTCTGTGTCAGGTGCCGGGCTGGACACAGGCAGACAGGGATGAAGAGGACTTGGTTCCTAAACTTGGTAGCTCGCCTTCCAGCAAGGGTGGCATTACAGTGGAGTGTGAGCTAATAATATGGACATGTGGGAACTTCTTTGGGGAGTATTCCTAAAGGAAGCGTGCAGGCTGAGCCTCTGAAGTGTCACAGTTTGCTCTCAAAGAAACAGAGGGCGAGGGAGCTGAGGGAGGTAAAGACACCTTGGCAGAGGCGCCAGTGGGAGCAGAGCTCAGGGGGGACTTACCGCTGGCTCAGTCCGGGTCTCTCCCTTGAGCTTCCGGATGGCCTGACTTAGCTGTGTTCCTGGGCAATAAACTCCGGCTCTCACTGTCGTCTCTTCTGCATTGATAGGCTGTGACGTGTTACCCTTTCGGGGGCATTACATTTTTAATCAGGTGGAATATTCCTAGATCACTCCCCAAAATTTAGCAGTATTCTTTGTTTTGCTATTAGTAAACTGATATTTTTGACTTATAAAGTGAGGTAATTTTATATTCATACAAATTTTTATTTACATTAAAAATGTGGTACTATATATTCAGTGTGTTGATACAAAAATACCAGTCTCCTCCTACTCTGTTCCTTCTTATGAAAACAGAAACTGAGCCAGGTGTCCGCTCACCTGAATTAATTAAGCATGGTGGATTGGGCTTTGAGAATTAAACTTTTCTCTCTTTTCTGTTACATACTGTAATAGTTACACAGATAATAATAATATTTATAGCCTGGCATTGTACAGGCCACAGGACGCTTTTCCTTACAATCTCCCATAACCCTGTGGGGCACAGAATTCCTGTTGTCCTCTTCTGCTAACGGGGGAAGTAAGCTCTGAAGAAGCCAAGTGCACAACCTCAGGTCACACAGATCTGTTAAGTGGTGGAGCCAGAACTGGAACTCAGGCGTTCTGATTCAAAACTCAGGATCTCTAGTTTTTAGGAAAGGGTAGCACAGCTGATTCAAAATTCTAGATTTTGCAGCTTCTAATGATAACTATATTTTGCTAATTCATCTTGTTAAAAAAGAAAAGGCAGTTATTCTCTCTAATAGGCCCACATTTATCTGCAGATAGACCCAAATCATGGTCCCATATTTCTAACAATAGCTTTGGAGATACTTTTTTTAAGTTGTCAGTTTAAAGATGTATAGATAATAAACTCCAATGAGCATTTTACATTTAAATAACTTGGGTGGATAGAATGGAAGGAATGAAATTTTGTCACCTATGGACTCCAAAATTGTGTAATGGAGAGAACGTAACGCCACACCAAACTTCGGTGTTCCAGTCCCTCTCTTTAACTTGCTGACGCCTTGGGCAAGCGGCTTCTCTCCGCCGGGCCTATCTTTCTCATCCGAAGAGTGAGGGGGCTGAGCTTCGCGTGTTCTGAGGTCCGCACCAGGCCTAATCTTCAAATTTGTGCTTCTTAGCCCCACCGCTCCTATCTCATGCTGTGTATTGCTTTTTAAAAATCATCACCTTCATGGTTTTTGTTTTTGTTTTTTTACTTAACCACAGCATCGTCAAAGAGTTTTTAAGATTCTCTAAGATACTGTTTGCAAACAGTATGTTCTATGTTGGTGGTTTTGTTTACAGAAAATAAGCAGAGGCTTATGGAGCACCATGCCAGGTAAACAACAGCTTAGAAGAGTCCAGTGCTGACATGGACTCATAGGAAATGATGGTGACAACTCCGTGAGTGTGTGCAGTGCTTTAGAGTTTTTAAAGTGCTTCCACACAAAGCTCACACTCTGATTTTCACAACTTCTTCTCGGAAGTCCATTTCTTAAGAATTTTCACCTCTGATTTAGTAATTCTTCTTAGGAACTCTATCAGAGGAAGTAATTCTAACTTCCTGAGAGTAGGTAAGACACCTTTAGCATGACTGAAAATAGCTGTTACCAGGGGTAGGTTAAATAAACTGAGGAACATCCACAGCCACTAAAATTTTTATGACGATTAAGTAACAGCATAGAAATATGTCTGGTATTAATGGAAAAAGAAAATTATGATTAGTTTTGTGGGAGTTTGGGTAATCTTTCTACTTATTTTTTATTTCTGATTTTGTATTGAGTATATATTGCTTTTATAATAAAATATACATACATATATAATCTTTCAGGTACATACGAGGTTTAGTGAGGTTTCTCGACATCCTCCAAATGGCACAAATGCTTCATCGTTAACCCGGGACTAGAAACCAGTCCTATTAGTGTTTGTCTTACAAATTATACAGTATGCCCGCAGAACAGAGATTCCAGCTTTAAAGAGGCTGCCTAGCTACATTTTTTCCTTAGTAGTGTGTAGTTCTCCTTTGATATTCACTAGTTCTTAATAAAATTAACAAAATCAAAGTCCCCCCACCCTGCAACCCCGGGTGGGTTTTAGGGCAGTGTGTGAGGTTAGGAGCACAGGTGCAGGTGGACGTGCTTCAGCCCCAGGTTCGGTGCTGCCACTTGACGGCTGTGGCATCGCACAGGAAACGTCTGGGCCCGAGTGCTCCTACTCATGTCACCGGGTTCACGGATCTCTATCCCACAGCACAGTGTTCTTGTAGGCTTTCTGAACTACTCAAAACATTTCTTTTGCCCTTCTTGTGTTCACGTTTATAGATAATAATTGTATCTTATTGTTTCCAAGCTGTCTTGCAGCTTAGTTTCCTAGAAAGAGCCCAAGATTGTGTTCTGGCTTCAGTTGCCTCGGTTTGGTTCTCTAGCTCAGTGTGCCTCTCACCCACTGTGACACTAGGCAGGTCTCTTCATCTTTCTAAGCCCTGGATCCTTCTTCTTTAAAAAAAAAAAAAAATCGGACTTCTGGCCAAGATGGAGGCATAGCTGGCAGCACCCTACCTCCACGCACAACCAAGATTGGAACAACAATTTAGAAACTGAATAACATCCAGAACTGACAGAAAATTGATCTGAATGGAAGTCAGACAACCAAGAAGTTGAAATAGACCCGTTCATCCAGACCAGTAGGAGGGGTGGAGACGAGCAGCCAGGTGCAGGTCACGGCGCGGAGAACAGAGAGTTGGGACCGGGTGCATAAGGCATCCGGGGCATGCAAGATCGCAGCACGTGGACCCTGAGTACACAAGCGGCAGCTGGCAGACCCTGACCAAGGGGTGACAACTGGCAGACCCAGTGAGGCAGTGATTGTAAAGCAAGTCACTGCACGCAACCCAGGATCCCAGCGCTGGGAAACAGAGCCTTGGGACACTGATCACGGATGCCTGTGGGAGTTGAGGCACATGGAGAGACACCCAGCCTCACAGGAGAGGTCCTTGGAAGGTCCCATGGTGTGCACAAGCCCACCCACATGGGAATTGGCACCAGAGGGTTCCAGTTTGCTTGGGGGAAGTGGTGGAAGGGACTGAGGTCAGACGGAGAACAGAGCAAGCGCCATTGTTCCCTCTTGACCCCGTCCCCACATACAACGTCACAATACAGCGACTGGGGTGCTCAGCCCTGGTGAACATCTAAGGCTCCGCCCCTCATACATAACAGGCGTGACCAGACCAAAAAAAAAGAGAGAGAGAGATGGCTCAAACAGAAGAACAAATCAAAGCCCCAGAAACCCATCCTTTTAAGTGACTGAGAGATAGCCACCCTATCAGATGCACAGTTCAAAACACTGGTGATCAGGAAGCTCACAGAATTGGTTGATTTTGGTCACAAATTAGATGAACAAATGCAGGCTACGATAAGAGAAATTAAGGAAAATGCACAGGAAACCAATAGTGAGGGGAAGAAAACTGGGACTCAAATCAATGGAGTGGACCAGAGGGAAGAAAGAAACAACCAAAAAGGGAAAATGGAGAAATAAGAATTCAAAAAAAACAAGGAGAAGCTTAGGAACCTCCAAGACATCTTTAAACGTTCCAACATCCAAATTGTAGGGGTAACAGAAGGGGAAGAGGAAAAATAACAAGTGGAAAAGTTATTTGAACAAATAATAAAGGAGAACTTCCCCATTCTGGCAAAGGAAACAGACTTCCAGGAAGTCTAGGAAGCTCAGAGAGTCCCAAAGAAGTTGGACTCAAGAAGGAATACACCAAGGCACATCATAACTACATTAGCCAAGGTAAAAATGAAGGAGAGAACCCTAGAAGCAGTAAGAGACAAGGAGACAGTAACCTACAAAGGAGTTCCCATTGGACTGTCAGCTGATTTCTCAAAAGACACCTTACAGGCAAGAAGGGGCTGGTAAGAAGTATTCCAAGTCATGAAAGGCAAGGACCTACATCCCAGATTGCTCTATCCAGCAAAGCTTTCATTTAGAATGGAAGGGCAGATAAAGTGCTTCTCAGATAAGGTCAAGTTAAAGGAGTTCATCATCACCAAGCCCTTAGTTTATGAAATATTAAAGGGACTTATCTAAGAAAAGAAGATTAAAAAAAAACATGTATAGTAAAATGACAGCAAACTCACAATTATTAACAACCACACCTAAAACAAAACCAAAAGAAACTAAGCAAACAACTAGAACAGGAACAGAACCACAGAAATGGAGATCACATAGAGGGTTAGCAACAGGGGAGTGGGAGGAGAGAGGGGGAAAAGGTACAGAGAAAAAGTAGCATAGATGGTAGGTAGAAAATAGACAAAGGGAGGGTAAGAATAGTGTGAGAAATGTAGAAGCTAAAGAACTTAAAAGTATGACACATGGACATGAACTAAGGGGGGGAATGTGGGTGGGAGAGGGTGTACAGGGTGGAGGGGAGTGAAGGGGGGAAATGGGACAACTGTAATAGCACAATGAATAAAATATATTTAAAAATTTTTTTAAATCTATTATTGTTCAAGTACAGTTGTCTGCATTTACCTTTCATCACTCCCTGCCACCCCAGCCATCCCCACTCCCTCTCCTGATTCCACCCTCCTTGGTTTTGTCCATGTGTCCTTTATAGTTGTTCCCTAGATCCTTCTTCTAAAGTAAAGAAGTCAAGTAGCAGACTGACAGGTCTGGGCCAGGTTGGGGCGGGGGGGTGTTGGGGGATCGAGGGATAGAGCAAACAAGACAAAGGAAGCATGGACACAGCAAAAGTGTGGTGATTTGGGGAGGAAGGGGGTGAAGGTGGAAGAGGGTATAAGGGGGATAAATGGTAATGGAAAAATACAATAAAAAATAAGCTACTTTTTAAAAATAAAGTAAATAACCTTTTCTTCTAGCAACAATCTATGGTTCTTTCCCATCTTGTTTGAGCACATACATGATTTTAAAAAACAATAGATTACTCTTACAGTAGAGGTGATAGAAATGTAAATTGATAAAATCATTTTCGTAAAGTTTGGCATCATCCAGTGAACATGAAGATATGCATATGAAAATGTTTATGGCAGTGCTATTCATAATAGCCAGCCTGGAAAACAGCTTAAAATCTGCCGGCAATATGTTTATCATTAATCACGAAATGTAATCCATGATTATGTAATGGAATATTGTGCAGCCATGAAACCAGAGCTCTATGCAATAATAAGGACAAATTTCATAAACATCATGTGGAGTAGAAGAAGCCAAACAAAAGAGGATCTCCACAATGTTACTTCATTTTTATGTAGATCAAGAATAGGCAAGATTAAACTTATTTTACCAATGAAACTGTACAGAAGACAAGGAGAGTGCTGCCTTGGGGAGAGAGAAGGGGTTCCAGTGGGAAGGGGCTCATGGGGAGCTCCTGGGGCCCCAGGACCGGTAGGGTTTTTGACTGAGTGCCAGTCACACAGGGGTTTGCTTTATAACGATAGCAATGCATTGATGCGTTTTCAGCTTTTGCCTATCTGTATGCTATGTCTCGACATTAAAAATTGCAGGATAACACCATTTAAAAAGTACATGTGACACTATTCCATTGAATTCTTGTAGTTTCTGAGAAATATGTGTCATTACTAAGGACTTGATACTTTGTTGTCGTATACCAGAGGAAAAGAATTGGAAGTTGATGTATCTTAGCTTCACAAGTACAAACGTCTGCTTTTATTGATTATCTATATGCAGAACACTTTTTATTCTTTATCCCCTTAATCTTCACAATAACTCTTTCAGGCTTAGGGTAATTAAATAACTCCTTGGTAGGGAGTTTAAAAAAAATCACTGAAACCAATCTGTATGGAGTAGTTTTTATATTTTTTGGAAACAACTTTTTGGACCATTTTAAGTACATGTAGTATAGAAATAACCTCTGAATAAGTGAATAGACTAAGTTTTGGATGGATATCTTTTCTTAAAATATGCCTAAAAGAACAAATGATTTCTCAAATGCCTAGCAGTGACTGAGTTTGTGAGTATCTGGCATTCACCACTTGCAGGTCAAGCCCTTGCAGTAAGTGTCGAAACTGAACCTGGTTAGAAGAGGAAGCAGGAGAGATGATGTCTATATTTTCGATACACTAATTGTGGTGGTCACTTAATCCACAGTTTGCTGAACTATGACCACTAAACTAACCATGCAAAGGAAATTATTTTGTATAGGCAAGCCAAAAAAAAAGTTTGTTTTTAGATTTAGTTTGTAATGTCACTTAGGATTCTTCTTAAAAGCTTGTGAACCTTCATCTTCTTTTAATAAGCCTTTGTAATGATGAGGTCCCCTGAGAATGAAGTCATCTTAGTGGAATGTGCCTGTGTCTTAAAATCTGATAAGCATCACTTCATGGTATTTGGGAGATTAAAAGAGACTTATAACACATAAATGTTACTTTCAGGTTATTATAGCCAAGGAAGCCTGTGGCCCAGCTATCAAAACAGCTTAGCTTCAGCCAGTTCCAAGCAGTGGACTTAGCCAAATTGGTTAGCCCTGCTTAAAGATTGACTGCACTGTCTTCTGAGTTGACCTTTAACTTGTGATATAAAATATAATTATTTCATCTCTGAGGCACATTTATGTGTCCCTTTGCCCCAACACTAATTCATCATTTGCTTTATAGTAATTCCACTCAGACATCACCATCAAGCCCCTTTAAAGGCTTCTAACAGATGTGAGTAGATGTATTTCCTAATTGGTGACATTAGTTTATATCTCCTTATTAAGATACCCATTAAATTCATATTTGGGAGAGATAACACGAACACTAATGCACTTTACTTCTTCCATCAGTGCTTTCTTATTTATTTCTGTAAAGGAGTTATTAATATCTGAATTTAAGAGTCCAAGAGAATGCTCTTAGCAATGGTGTAAGATCTTTCATTCTGGTAGGACCTGGAAGATGTGAAAAATAAAGACATTCATTATTATGTTGTCATTTTTGTTCTCTTTCTCTCCCTAAAATATAGCCATTAAAGGATACATACTATAATTTATTCTAAAGGTTAATTAATATCTTACTTTAGTATACTCTCTTTTTCTAAACAAAATGCATTACCCTAGTTCCCGGCACTTTATCTTTGTAAGTTATCGTGGTTTTCTAATTTTAATCTGAAACTCAGAATATATACAGAGTTGTGTGTGCCTTTGGGATACACCAGCCAAAAAGTATTCATTGAATGTAGTAAACTAGGCTCTGGGGGGTTCGGGAGTAAAAGAAGTTGCCCCGTATGACAAAGAGTTCACAAATACATAAAATCTAATTGTTCTCTTGAATTTCCCACCACATCGCCTTCATCAGAATGGATATTCAGTAAATCTCTCAGTTCCACTCCTTATCCTATCCATTTGAGACATTTGGCAGAGTTGTTAATGTGACTTTCCATTTGAGGAATCCATAAATTACTGCCGACGGGGGCTATGATGGCACCTTGGCAGCACGGCACCTTTTTGTTTTGCTTTGGCTTTTTGCTATTATTGCTTTTTTCAAAGCCGGCAATATGAAGTTAATTAGGAAGTGGTAGTTTTGCAAATCTGCCAGCACACACACTTCTGTCAATCTCGCTATCAACATCATTACTTGCCACTTTTGGACCTCACTCTTAGTGTGTACCCCAGGTGGAGAAGGAGAAGTTTAGGCAGTGGCAGTCTTTTTAATTTGCTCCTTGTATCAAACCTTTACTGTGAGTACAGTGCAATGTCTTAGACTCACTGTAGTGAATTCTGTACTAACATTCCCTTTCCTCCAAATAATCACATGGTTCAATATCAGTACCCACACTTACGAGCTACATTAGTTTGGATTCAACAAGAAGACCTCAGGAGGAGATTCGATGTACAAAAGATTTGTTGGAGGAGGAAGCTGAAGTTGTGAAGAGCCTTTAGTCTGTAATGCATATATGATGTTTGTAAAAGGGGAGAGGAAGGGAGGAAGGACTGACTAGGAAGAGGCTTGGAGTGCAACTCAATTCTGAGAAAGGTTCATCCATGTTGATCGGAAGTCCTCAAACCAAAGTTGCCTGTTGGAGGAGTCCCATGTGTGACCCCAATGGGCCTGTCTTCGCACCACTGCTGTGCACCGTCATTGGCTGGGAGCAGCCTGCTGGAAGGATGGCACAAACGCAGTGAGGATCCAGAGGTGCAGTAGCTGGAACCATCAGTCAGTTGTGCTTCCCGCTGCAAGAGACCAAAGGGGGCATTTCATGGCTTCTACGTCTGCACCAGTTGCATGACTTTAAATAAGTTTAGCATCTCTGAACCTTAATTCAGAAGGGCAGTACTGACAGCACAGGGTTATTATGAAGATTACATAATATATGTAAAAACCTTGAAACAATACTGACACTTAATAAATATTAATTCCCTTTATGGCCCCCAGCTTGTACTAGCATGTTATTATTTTCTTATTCATTTTCCTTTGAAATACATCATTAGGGGGTCCATTGCGTCTGTTCCAGTGCTGCTCAAAGTGTGGTCCCTGGATCAGCAGACAGTGCGTAGAGCTGCTAGTTGCCTGTTGCAGCAAGATAAGGAGCGCATACCAGTGTGGATCAACTGTGTCAGGAAACACACAGCTTCGTTGTGATTTCTGTTTTCTTATCAAGGCATTTTCGGTGAAGGAAGGAGTGTGTTTATTTTTATTGTGACACACTCTCCTTATTTGTTGCATACTGGTACTTTGAATAGTACTGGAGTTTCGTCGACATAAAAAGCAAAACAATATCCTTTTAAAACTCGTATTTTCCTTTTCACTGTATATGGGGCTCTTATCACAATGCTTTTCTGCTTCTCTGCCACAGAAGAAGCCACCCCAAGCAGGGCATCGGCAGTTCGTGTTACTTATGTCAGAGGCACTTTCAGCCTCTGTCAGCCTCAGGGCCTGTGATCAAATGTCAAAGCAGGCAGGTTCGTCCTTGTGTATTTCCAGGTCCTTTTCCCACCTTACAGCATTTGTTTATTGAACTCCCACTACCTGCCAGACACCACCTGACCGCTGGTGCCTGGGGCTCTCACACCACTCTGAGAGCTTCCTAAGCCCGAGCGGTGGCACCCACCAAAGTCCTCTGTCCCTCCCAGTCCGCAGTACTCGGCCCCATTCCCTTCGCAAGCGGAGAGTTGACTGATTAAGGGAAGGTAGTCTGATCTACATAAGTGATACAAAGGTGACTTACCTCCGAGTTCTGTATTTGTAATTTAAATTTTGAGCTTAATGAAACTGTATGACATATTTTTGAACTGCGCATGTCCTAGCTTAATCCATGAACTAGAATCTTTCTCTAGTTCTTTTCACCATGCAGTCTAGAAATAGCTGTCATCACACTTCTTTAAAGCTGCTGACTTTTGCCCTAAAGTGGATGTTGGCTTTTCTCACAGTTTTTCACTTTGTTTGGTAACGTTTTCCCGCGGAGTAACCTTGGGCGGGAGACACGAATCCAGGAAGCCAGTAAGACCTGTGTCATGTGTGTTTTAAGGATTTAAAATATAGGTAATTTATTGTTAATAACTGCAGGTATTCTTTCATACTTGAAACTAATTAGATGGAGATTTGGTACATATTTCCTGTCCCCAGATCTGGCTGGCTTCTTACGTGATGTCGTAGACCAGGAACATCTAGTTTTGCTTTCACTTTTAGAAACTGAAGTGCACGTTTCATAAAATCAAAGCGTCCCAAGAGTCAGTTAATATAAAGTAATATTTTACCAAGGTCATAAGTGATTTAATATGAAAGATTGTATTTTATCGTAACCATAACAGACTTAGCAAAAGCTAGGCAGACAAATTGCTAGTTTAGAAGTGATAGGAACTTATTTCGCCCCCAAAACAAAACCCACGAGATTGTGTGCACATGGCAGCAGGCCTTATTTCATTGATCCCCCAGGTTGTGGATCCAGCAGCGGCTATTTCAACATGCTTTGTTTTTATTATTGCACTGTTTCGTTAGCCATCCAAACTCTAGCCTTTTGTGTTTATAGCAAGAAACAGCATCCCGGTCCAAGCAGCCCAGCGAGTCATACCTTTTTATTGATGTAATTTGACTTATTTTGGTTCCTTTCCTAGTGTCTAACATTTCGTGAAACCCTCACATAAATTATTGGCTTGTATAATCCGCTGCATCACCCTCACCCAGAGATTTGCTGCCTGTGCAGTTCCTTAATTTTCAAGTGTGAGAGATTTATTTTTCCTCAGTGAGTCCTAATGTTTCTGCATGCGCGCGCACACCCGTGCACGTGCTTGGGAATGTCTGTGGGTACACAGGAATGCCAGTGAGAAAGATAGACATATTCTCGGTTAAGTCCTGCACGAGATTCTGGAGAAATCTTTACGCTTATAGGTACTGGCTGCTGTTTCCTTATGTTGACCTGATCGTGAGTAGTATGATAGTAGCCTTAAATTTTTATCTAGTTTTGCATGTTTTTCCTGTGAGTTCTGACTAATCAGGACTTTGCATACCTCATGTACTCTGTGAATACTTGTCGACTGCATGATTGACCAATTGCTGTTCCATAAGTCAGTGTAAACCACTCAGATACTAGCACAAATGTTATTGTCAGACAAAGCACCTGATAAGGTACGTGGAATTATCCCCACTTTACAAGTGAGGACTTTGAAAGCTCAGAGAAAGTAAACAGCTTGTCTAAACTCATGCAGCTTATAAATGAAGGATCAAAATACTTTACCAAAAGATTTTTATGTACATTATTTTATCTGATCCTTAGAACATTCCTTAAGGTAAACAGGATAAATTCTTTTCTGTTCCCACTTCAGAACGGAGTAAAGAGGTTTAGCAACTTACCCGTGGTCACTCCAGTGAGGCTGGTTCAGTCCGGGCAGGGCCCTCCTCCGAACTCTGATATTACTTGGCACTTGTAAAAGTTTATACGCCAGTAACGGCGTTGGTCACACCATCACAGTGCCCTTGTGGTTTCCCTTTGCTTGGTGTTTGTTAAGAGGTTCTTCACTGCCTCCAAGGTAGAGCCCCTCCTCAAACCTTGGCATTTAAGTAAGTACTCCTATAATGAGCAAAATCAGTGGGGTGGGGAGAAACTTGCAGATCTGCTTAAAACCTTTTTAATAGTTTTTTACAGGCTACCTTCCCACAACCCTGCCCCCTCAAGAAAAAGGAAAACTAGCATGGCAGAGGCTTCACGTGATCTATCTTATTCCTCCCTTTCAGCCTCACCTCCTGCCGCCATTAACCCCAAACCCCTGCCGCCGGCCCTTTACGCCAGGAGAGCTGAGCTGCTTCACTGAGGGGAGGCCCACCTGCTTCCACTCTCACGCTTCCTTTGCCTGAAATCTCCCCCTACCATCCGATGCTAAACTCCTGTTTGTCCTCCAGCTAGGCCGTCTTCTCTTCTGTGGGGCCTTTCTGTGCCCTGCTGAACAGAGTCATCATTCATCTTGTCCTCCCTGCTGAACAGTTTTTAAAACAATCGATCAAACATACCAATATTCGTATCCTTCTGTTGTTATGTGTTGTATGTGTACGTCTTTCTTACGAGACAGATAAGCTCTTTAAGGGCCAGAGATGGAAGCTTACTCATCTCTTCATCCTAACACAGCGCCTAGCACACAAAAAGGACTCAGAAAAGGTTTGTGTGTAGAAGGTGGAATGAATCCATCACCTTCCGGCTTGGACTAAGGACAGGAATTCAGCACTGAAAGGGATAACCTTCCATTTGAAAAAAGAGGGGAGTGTGCATTTGTATGAGATGAAATTACTGCCTTCACTTATAAATGTGCTTGGCTCTGCATGTGTCTAGATAGATAATGCAGGGCTTTGAGAAGTGGGTCGAGATTTTACACAGTGAGTGAGCATTTTTCCCCAAACAAACGCCCTTGGTAATAAGTTGTTATAGGATCTCAAGTTCCTGTTTTTCTTCTACTCAGCAGGGAGCTGACAAATGTTGTCAAAATGTCACCGACATTTTCTAGTAGTTTCTCTTTCGCTGACAATTTTATTTCGTTATTTCAGATGCATTGGTAAACTGCTGCCCTCGTGTGTAATTAAACTGGTGTGTTTATAACGGCAGTACAGGACAGGTTGCGACCAGTCCACCAAAGATGCATGACGCGATGCCACTTGAAGGCCTAAAAGTGGAGGGGAAGGGGTTCTATCTTTAGATAACCCTACAGCTCTGGCCTGTTAACACCTTTTTTTGTTTTTAATTTTATAAAAATTATATATACTATTAGTTTAAAGATTCAGATAGTTCCTTAAGGCTTATAGTGAAAAATAATATTCTTCTTGTTCTCCAAAGGCAACCACTTTCAACAATTTAAACAGATTCTCTTAGTGTTTGCCTCCAGATTACTAAATAACCTGATAATATTGCTGCCGATTGAGTTTTGTTTTAAGCTGTCACTGATTCCCTCGGTAGAAGATGAGAATTTAGGTTCCTTTTACCACCTCTTTACTATATTCACATTTCCTTTCTGTTCTCCCGCTGTGCCGATATAGGTTGTTGGTAACCTGTGTGTCACCTAACAATACGGGTCAGCATTTCAGTCACTACATCTTGGGGAGGACTGGGGTCAGGTCGACAGCATAGGTAAACACGGCTCGCCTCCTCATGGCCACATCAAAAGTACACCTAAATTATAGAACAACTCTCACTCAGAACTGTCAGAAATCATTGAATGGAAGTCTGACAAGGACGGAATAAAAGAAACCACATCCTCCAACTGGTAGGAGGGGCAGGGACATGGAACGGGCTGGCCCCACACCCACATGTGGTGGATAAAAATTCAGAAGGGATATCTCAGGAGTGAGGAGTCCCAGCCCCACAGCAGGCCCCACAGCCCAGGGTTCCTGTGCCAGGCAGACAAATCCCCATAACATCTGGCTGCAAAAACCAGTCAGTAGTGATTGAGTTGATGGAAGAAACTTCTTTCCTAAGCAGTTCCCCTTAAAGAATCCACACACAGACTTACTCAGACTCACTCCCTGTGAGCTGCAACACTGGGGTAGCATCTTGAAAGGCACCAGTGGCATACAGGGAGGAACTGAAGTGTCTGGCATCAAGGCAAAAGCTGGGGTACAGCTTTCTCCCAGACAGAAAGGTGAGTGGAGGCCACTGACCCTTTCCTGAACCCTCCCCACATAGAGCCACAGCTCTAGCAGGCAGTTTCATATCTGAGATTCCATCAACCTGGCTCACACTGTTTGCCCTACCCTGGAGAATGCCTGAGGCTTCGTCCCACCCAACTTACAGCTCTTAACAAGGCTTTTCCATATGAATGGCTGATCTTGGCCCATGCTTCACAATTTCCTAAATTCAATGAAACAAGCAACAATGGGCCTCAGTTAGCCCCTAGCCCCTGTACCTCTTGCTGTGTGGCTCCAGGCCCAGCACAAGTAGCAGCCATCTCAGATTTCTTTGTAGATGATGCAGTGTGGCCCTGGGCAAAATACAGATGGGGGCTGACCTTGACCTGTACCACCTGGGAATCCCCAGGGCCTGTGTACTCTGTTGACAGCTACAGATCACATCAGAGCACCATCACCCTGCCCCTGCTTAGCAGATCCTCCTTGGAAGTCAGAGGTTAGTGGTCAATGGTCACAGCCAATCCTTGCAGTGACTGGCCTGGGTAAATCCCTCCCATTGACCTGCCAACAGCAACCAACACTCAACTTTAAGAGGAAGCTGTACCCAGCCCACATGAAGGGCATACCTTGAGTACACAGCTTAGGTGATAGGGGAGGCCATGCTGGACCCTACAGGACATCTATGTTAGGCCACTCTACCAAGACACAGAGTCATAGCAGCTCTACCTGATACATAGAAACAAACACAGGGAGGCTGCCAAAATGAGGAGACAAAGAAACATGGCCCAAGTGAAAGAACAGATCAAAACTCCAGAAAAAAAAGAACCAAACAAAATGGAGATAAGCAATCTATCAGATGCAGAGTTCAAAACACTGGTTATAAGGATGCTCAAGGATGCTTAGTCAGGACCCAACAGCGTAAAAAAGATCCAGTTAGAAACAAAGAATACAATAATTGAAATAAAGAACAATTACAGGGGAAAAACAGTAAAGTAGACGAAGCCAAGATTCAAATCCGTGATTTGGAACATAAGGAAGCTAAAAACAACCAATCGGAACAAGAAGAAAAAAATCTGAAACAACGAGGATAGTGTATGTAAGCAGCCTCTCGGACAACTTCAAGAGTTCCAACATTCACATCGTAGGGGTACCAGAAGGAGAAGAGAAACAGCAAGAAATTGGAAATCTATTTGAAAAAATAATGAAAGAAAATTTCCCTAATTTGGTGAGGGCAATAGACTTGTAAGCCCAGGAAGCACAGAGAGTCTCAAACAAAATGGATGCAAAGAGGCCCACTCCCAAGACACATCAGGATTAAAACGCCAAAAGTTAAAGATAAAGAGAGAATCTTAAAAGTAGCAAGAGAAAAGCAGAGAGTTACCTACAGGGGAATTCCCATAGGACTATCAGCTGATTTCTCCAAAGAAACTTTATAGGCTAGAGGGAGTTGGCATGAAATAGTCAAAGTCATGAAAAGGGACCTATAGCCAAGATTGCTCTTCCCAGCAAAGCTATTATTTAGAATAGAAGGGCAGATAAAGAGATTCTCAGACAAGTAAAAACTAAAGGAGTTCATCATCACCAAACCATTATTATATGAAATGTTAAAGGGACTTATTTAAGAAAAAGATCAAAACTATCAACAATAAAATGGCAATAAATACATATATATGTATCAACAATTAATCTAAAAAATAAACTAAGCAAACAAGAACAGAGACAGAATCATGGATACAGAGAGTGTTTTGATGGTTGCCAGATGGGTGGAGAGTGTGGGGGAATGGGTGAAGAGGTGAGGAGTTTAAGAAGTATAAATAGGTAGTTACAGAATAGCCTACTTATGTGAGGCCGTAAAGTACAGTATAGGAAATAGAGTAACCAAAGAACTTACATGCATGACCTATGGACATGAACAATAGTGTGGGGATTGCCTAAGGGAGTGGGAGGTACTTGGTGGAGAGGGGCAAAGGGAAAAAAATCAGGACAACTATAATAGCAAATCAATAAAATATAATTTTAAAAAAATGTAAAATCCAATTTTCTTTAAAAAAATAAATTAGTACCTCTTTGGAAATTCTGTTTCTAGATAAGCCATGCAGTTTACTATGATTACTTTTTTCCTACCTAGTATTTTTTGTTTCCTTTGGAATTTATGATTCTCTTTTAATTTGGTTAGTTTTCATAACTAATTTCCCCCAGACTCTTTACCAGTTATGTCAGTCTCTTAAGATGTCCCCATATGTCAGATATGCAATCAGTTACACATTAGGTATTCAGTCTGTTTCATTTTTGGAAGTAGTGTCTCGGGAGCCTTCTGACCTGCCTGATTGCCCCCGATGCTTTCATCATAGTCCCAGGGACTCTCGTCGTTTCTCTGATGTCGAAGTCAGTTTCCTGGACCGCAGGTCTTCCTCTGCCTTAGCGCACTCTCTCACTGGGGCACATGTTCCTCTGCCTTCGCTCGCTCTCTCACTGGGGCACATCTTCCTCTGCCTTCGCTCCCTCTCTCACTGGGGCACATCTTCCTCTGCCTTCGCTCCCTCTCTCACTGGGGCACATCTTCCTCTGCCTTAGCGCACTCTCTCACTGGGGCACATCCTCCTCTGCCTTCGCTCACTCTCTCACTGGGGCACATCCTCCTCTGCCTTCGCTCCCTCTCTCACTGGGGCACATCCTCCTCTGCCTTCGCTCCCTCTCTCACTGGGGCACATCTTCCTCTGCCTTAGCGCACTCTCTCACTGGGGCACATCCTCCTCTGCCTTAGCTCACTCTCTCACTGGGGCACATCCTCCTCTGCCTTCGCTCGCTCTCTCACTGGGGCACATCTTCCTGTAGCTTGTTACGAGAGGCTATATGGAGGTAAACTTCAGTGACTTTGTGAATCTGAAAATATTACGTTTTTCTTTGGCTAGATATGAAATTTTAGGCTGGAAATATAACTTCCCTTAAGAATTTTAACATCATCACTCAATGATATTTTAGTGTCCAATGTGACTTTGGAGAAACCTAAAAACATATAATGCCCCCTTTTTTGTTATGTAATTTATTTATATAAATATTTGTTTGTGTTGAGAACCGCGCTGCCTGGTATGAGAAGCTGCAGCCCTCACCTAGGCTAAGGCTGAGGAAACGACCTTGGACTGCAAGCCAGCAAGGAGACAAAAGCTTATCTCCCTGGCAGGAGCGCTGCTTCTGCTCCTTTTAGTTCACCCTGCCTGGCCCCCAATGCTTGGTCGATTAGCCAATGATGGGTAAGATTCCCCAAGGGGAGAACGGCCTAAGACAGGCATGATCACGTGGGAGGCCCCCAAGGAAGGACTTGGGGGACTACGGCAAAAGGGGGTGGTGGACTCTCGTCCCTTGGCTTTGACAAAGCCTGAGTCCTCATTGTCTGAGAGAAAATCTCCTAATCTCTTGGCTGCCTTACTTCCCTTGCTCCACCTAAGCCTGAAACAATGACAGAGGGTGGTACTGCCCTGTGCTGGAAAGGGTGGGTTCCCCAGGTGATCAGGCCTAAGAAAGAATATGTAAAATCCTGTGAAGGCTGCTTTGTTTAGAATGCTCTCAATTGAATGAGAAGGGTCCAAGGAGGAAGTAAGTTTGTTCTTCAAAGTCTTTTACAACTCTTTGATACTTTCTTCCTGGCAATGAGTAATGAGCTTTATCTGAATTCTAATGCAAATGAACCCAATAAAAGCCTGCTCGGGCGGGGGACCAAGGCGCTCCCCACTAGAGAGAGTGGCCATTTCATCCCTATTTCTCCACAGGACTCAGTTGTCTCTGTGTATGTTATTCTCGTGTTTCGACGAGCCATCTGCAGCGTTCTGTGGTCACTGCCGGTCAGTGGCTGGGACATGTTTGTTTTGTTTTCTTTCTGGAAATTTATAGAAACTCCTCTTGCCCCTGTGTTTTTGAAGTTTCAGACTAATGGCCATGTATATAAGGTTAGTTTTATTCATTGTGCTAGGTACCCAGTGGATCCTTTCATCTGAAAATTAAGTCATTGGGTTCTGGGGATTCTTTCTGAATGATTTCATTGATTTTTCTCTTATCTCTTTTTCCGGACTCCCTCTATGTAGATGTTTGATTTCCTGCACTTGTCTTCTAATGTTCTTATTTTTTCCCCTGTTTTCATCTTTTTCTTTTCGCTCTGCCTCCTAGGGGATTCCTTTAACATCATCTTCCTGCCCTTTTGTTTTTCATTTTTCATATTCTTTCATATTTTAAATTTCTAATAGCTCTTTTTCTCTAAATAGCATCTGTTTCTTGTATGTAACGTTTTTATCTATCTGAGCATATTAGTGATTTTTAAATTTTTTATTGTTTTTGATATGTGCATTAGAGGCTTTTCTTAGAAATGTGCTGATACTTGATTGCACATTTATTTTTAAGAGGAGAAGATTAGAAAGCGTCAGAAGCTCTTTGTGTGTGTACAGCAGCTGTCAACTACAGGACTCACTGTCGGGGCCTTTGGCTGGGCCCTTTTCGTTGGGGAACACATAATGTCATTCTGCGTAGGTCTTTTCCTCAGGGTCTTTCAGTTACCTGCCTGTGTAATATCTGTCTATATTCTGGAAAGAGAGTGGGGGAAGAGGACTGGAGGCCTCGGCATTAATATGCGTGTGTTTGCTTAACTGCCTATTTTCAGTACATTGCCATTGCTCTGAATGGTGCCAATGGTTACCTCTCAAAGAATAAAAGCCTAGTTTATTTGCCAAGGCATTAGAGGGCTTGTGGCCTGGTTCTACAGAGTTGGGGGAGGATCTGGAAATAGAATTGTCTTGCAGATTTTCAAGTCATCTGCCTATTCTTAACCCAACTTCACTGCTACTTCAAGAAGTACAAGGAGCCCTGGCTGGCGTAGCTCAGTGGATTGAGCGCGGGCTGCGAACCAGGCATCGCAGGTTCGATTCCCAGTCAGGGCACATGCCTAGGTTGCAGGCCATGTCCCCCAGCAACCGCACATTGATGTTTCTCTCTCACTCTCTTTCTCTCCCTTCCCTCTCTAAGAATAAATAAATTAAAAAAAAAAAGAAGTACAAGGAGCCACCAGTTCCTGAGCCTTAATGGGGTTATTGAGAGGTGGCTCAGATTGCCTCTCAACTCCCCTCCTCCAGCTTCGATCTCAGCCTTTTTAAGTCTGCTAAGTTCGTGACCACTTATCCAATTGCTTTTCACTTACAACATTTTGTTGCTATTACATCTTCTTCAATTTTAAAACATTACCATCTTCTTGTTAGAAACAATGGAAACGTGCAGATAGAAAATCCCATTACTGACACATTACTGGATTTTCAGGAGGTTGCAAAAGTTGGTATACATGTTTAATCTGCCACCCAAACCAACAAGTCCTCAAAATAAGTTCTTAAATATAGGAAGGTTTTTAAAATGTGTGAGAAAACAGTGAACTTTAAAATATTTTCTTTATTTTAACCAAATTCAGCCTGATTTTGTTGCATTTCCAACAGTAGAAGAATGAGGTCCAAATACAACTAGTGACTGTTCCAAAGCCAGAGTGAGGCTTTTCTGAATATTTATCTTTTCCTGCTCAAGAATTGGAGTCCACAGAGTCCCAGAGTTTGAAGGTCAGAGACACTTAGATTGCGAAGGGAGGAAGGCCGGAGGTTGAGCATGTCCCCCTGCAGTGTTTATCCCCAGTGTCCATGCTGTAATGAAGGTAGACAGCATCACAGGAGCAGCAGCATCTGATATTCATGGACTTTACATCGGAGGCACCAGAGTTTTTTGTTTTTTATTAGCTGTATAACCTTTAGAAATTACTTGACCCTCTGAACCTGTATCTTCATTTGTGAAGCAAAGAGAATAATTCTCTGAGAATTTATAAACTTTAAGTAAGATACAACATTGAAGAACCTGGCAAAGGGCTGATCATTAAGTGATGTCGATTCTTCTTCTTCCTGGTTCAGCCAGGGGAAGCTTTTCAGTGTGTGACGTTAGACGCAGCCTGAAGGGAGGTCCTGTCGTACTAGAGAAAGCCAGAAATGGGAAGGACGAGGATGGACGTTCCAGACCGAAGGAAAAGTGTGGCAGCGGCAGAGCTGCGGCAAAGAATCAAAGCATGAACGAGGCTTGTTTAAGTAATGTCAGGTATTTCCAGGTGTTTGCATGGTAGAGCACCTCATCAAAAAAAAAATTTAAAAAAAAATTGGCGTTCTCACGTCTTGCAGCGCTCAGTGAGACAGAGACAAAACAAAGGCCTGCTGGGGAGTCGGGGTCCCTTCGCTGCCGAAGCTTTTTGAACAACTTGGTCTGATAGAGATCAGAATTGTAATGGGAGGTACTGATATAACTGAAAAAATGTGTGTTAAATATGTAGCTATTCTAGACAAGGCAAAAACATAAGTAAAGAAACACAGCCAAGGGAAGGAGATAAGTGTCTTCCTATTTGAAAGGCTGTCAGGGGAAAGACTAAGAAAACTTAAACCTTGCTGCTGATGGATTAAATTAATAAAAGTCAGAAAGAGGAAACTTTTAGTTCACAGGAGAAATAGTATGTTTTAACACGCAGAACTGCCCAACGAGGGGATGGAGCGCCCGGGGGTGAATGAGGTACCGGGCCATCAGAGGGGTACATACTAAAGCTGCATGGTCATCGAGGACGCTGTGGAGGATGGCTCTGTTCTGTGAAAGGGCGACACCAAGTGCCCTTGGAGTTATGCTTTATTCTGTATGGCGCTGTGCCTAACCAGGGCGCTCACTGCCATCTAAGTGGAAACCTTACACACAGAACATCCTGTTCTGCAAACTAGGACCTTAATGAATGTTACAGATACCCTGAGGCCATCCCTTCCCTGAGTGAACAGAGTCCTGTTGGACACAGTATGGCAGTCTTCATCTAAAAGGAGCCTTTGGCGCAGCTCCATGGACCTCGAGGGCATCCCCACCCGAGCCAGAGCCTCCAGACAACCTGACGGAAGGCTTGCCAGGCCCTTGCAAGCCCCTGGTTGCCACAGAACTCCCTCTGGCTCTTTATTTTAACTGCAACCTGTGACCTTTTTCGGTGGAGACTAGTTTTCTAACTGCCTACCGAGCAAGAAGACGAAGGTGTAGGGAAGGTTGGTAGTGTGTCCATTTCTCCAGATCATTATTTTCCCCTTTTTGTATAGAACCCTCATCCTCCTTGGAGGCCATTTAACTGGTAAACTCTCCATCACACCTAGTCACTGTTGTCTGCCACTCTGGTTACTTTGGAGCACTCAGAATTTGGAACTTCACCTAAGGTTTTCTTGTCTAGGCTGCGCTCCTGTGGTCGCCCTGCGTTGCTCTCGTCTCATCCCTTGCCTTCCCCGGTGCACACTGCTTGCTGTCTCCATGACCTCTCTGGCTTCTGGGCTTTTACACATGCAGTTTCTTCTCTTTGGAAAACCTTGCCCACCCTTTGACCTAGTACAGTCGAACTTGCACTGTGTGGCTCTGATAGGCTGTCACTTCCTTTCCTGGTGTCCCTGTCCTCCCTAGACTTGGGTAGTTGTCCCTCTTCTGTGTTCCTGTCATTTCCTCTAATGTGATACTCATTATACTTTAATATGATTATGTTTCTCATTTTTGAATATCTTTTTCCTTATATTAGGATTACTTTCAGTGCAGGAACTGTTTCTTCTCCATTTGGTAACTTCAGTCTGTGACCTGGCACATATAAGGTGTTCAGTAGCTGTTGCCGGAATGAAGAGCTGATTACAGCTGCCTGTCTCCTTTGTGCCTGTGTAAGACTGAAGGGGGACGGACTTGGTGCTGTTACCATAGCTAGTTACATAGTTAGCCCAAATGCATCGTGCTTTCTCAGTTAGGTAAAAAAGTTCACTTAATGCTGTGTGTTTTGCTATAACAAGGAAAGATTTTGTCCTATTTTTAACTAGTTATTCATGAGTTTTTTTTAGTTTTTCAGTTTGTCTTCTATAAACTTGAACAGACAAATTTGGCTCTTATCCTGACAAGATCTTGCCAGATATTTTAGAGAACCATAATTTCTAGAAAACAAAAAGTCAGTCTCCCAAAAATAGATAAAGTTGGGATGATTGTTCAGTTACCCTAAATCCTTGCCCTGAACGCTTAGGTTAGCCAGTGGAGAAGTAGGTCCCCTCATGTGTTTAATATTCAAAATATTATTTGCTAACTAAAAACCTCTATGCCCCTGCGTAGAGCTACCCCATTGTCCCTGACATGTAATACAAATGTTGTCAGTCCCTCCAGGAACTGCGCAGGCCGCATTTCCCCGTGAATTCGCTCCAGATATCTTCAGGTAGGAGGTGGAAGTAATCTTTTCCACCTGCACTAGTTTTCTGTTGCTTCATAACAAATGACTATAAATTCAGCAGCTTCAAGAGCATCCATTTTTACCCCGTAGTTCTGCAGGTCAGAAGTGTGGGTGGGCCCATCTGGTTCTCTGCTTCCAGGTCACACAAGGCCGAAATCAAGGTGTTGGTCAGGCAAGGCTCTTATCTGAAGGCTTTGGGGAATAATTGACTTCCAAGGTCATTTAAATTGTTGGCAGAATCTAGCTCTTTGCCTCTGTAGGTCTTAGGTTCCCACTTTCTTGCTGGCTTGCAGCCAGGGCCACTCTTTGCTCCGGGAAGCCCCCTGCATTCCTTCTCACAGGGCCCCTCCATCATCAGACCAGCACTGTCCCATCGAGCCCTTCTCATGGGTCACATCTCTCTGAACTTCCTCTTCTGCCGCCAACCACAGAAAACTCTGTTTTGAAGGGGCTCGTGTGATTTGATTAGGCCCACCCAGATATTCTGCCTTAGCTGTAAACATAAAATATTGAGGGAGAAACACCAGAGAGAAGGTTATGAGAGCCATCTTAAAATTCTGCCTGCTAACCCCACCCTTCAGACTCTCATTGAAGGTTGCACCGTCCCTCTGGGTTCACGTAGTTATCATTCACTGACGAGGTGGACTCCGAAAGGGTGGCATCCGTGGCTGGGTCCCTTCGCCATACCCAGTCACACCTTGCATGCCTTGTTGTAGATGTTCAGTACATATCTAATTTGCTTTTTAAAAAATGAATTGTGAGATCAACAGATAGGTGAAATTATTCCGGACAAAATTGTGAGAGCATCTGTCCAGTTGGAGGGGCACCATGCGCTCGGCAGTCCATTGCTGTTGGTGGCGGTGGGGGGCTGTTTCTGTTTGTCTTTTTTTGGAGCTACATTTCCGTGTGGTCTGCCAGAGAGACTACAGTGGGCACATGGGCTTGGACTCTAGTGTAATTCAAGTGAAGTCAGAAGAATTTCACCAAAAAAACTTAAAAGGCATAAAGTTGAAGTATAGTAGAATTAATATTTTAAGGAAAAAATCATTAAAGAGAGGAAAGAGCATTCTGGAAGACTGTGTTCCATTCAGGGCACCTCATTACCGGACTCTGTGAGGGAAACTGGAGGGAGTTCAGACGCCGAGAGTGATGAAGAGGCTGTGGGGATGGACTTACCAGCAGAGATTTAAAAAGATTAAATACACATGAAGCTCCGTGGAACAACAACTGAGTGGAGACGTAACTATTGTCAAGTGTCTGATAGCAAGGTAGTGTGTTTCTCTCAAGAGCCGAGGGCCCCTTTCTAAGTACTGGAATTAATGAGGAATAAGAAAACAATCTTTTCTAACCAACGTGCAAGTAATGTTAGACTGTGCTGGGACGTAAGGTGTCAGACGTGAATTCAGATCTCGTCCTTGACTTGTTCCCTGTGAAATTTCAGGCAACTCCTTCATACTTTAAAATTCGGTCAAGGGCCTAGTGAGATTACAAGATCTGCCTCATGGGGTTGTTAAGATTAAATGAAATGACATAAATGAACAGTCAGTTCCATGCCTGACACAGACCGCAGGGTGAGAAGAGCAGCAGCTTCTACGGACATTCCCATTACCATCGTCATTCTTCAGTGGTCAGGAGTTGGAAGTGCTGGAGTGAGACAAACTAGGGTTATAGGTTGAAGCTCTACATGCACTGACTCTGAGTCCCGATTTCTTCAACCATCATGGAGTTACAGTGAGGACCGAATGAAATAGTATGATGTGAAATGCTCGGCATAATGCCTGGCACATAATTAAACTACTCAGCAAACATATTAGCAGCTATAGCATTATTTTGCTCCTTAACACAATTACCATTGCACCATAGAACCCAGCTGAAGGCCTAGCTATATCCAAACTATTTCCCAATTCCCCCTGTTACAAACAACACAACATACACACCTACGTGTTCACCATTATCACTACCACCACACGCGTAACACACACAAGCTCTTCAGCAGTCATTTGTTTAACTGAATTAAGTCATTTCTTCCAGTGATCATGTCAGGTATTTGTGGTCACTGTACATTCCTCGGGAAATGCCAGGATGGGCTTGCTTGTGTAATCAAATTTATAATGTCAGATTTAAGTGCATTTTTATTCCAGTAAAACTGACGCTGAGATTTGCCTGAATGTCTATAAAGAATCTCTGCACTTAGAACAGCATCTTCATTTGTATCTTTTACAAGCCAAAGAATTCCCTGTAGCTCCTCATTGCAAATTGATTATGTTTTTCTGTAAACAGAATTGACTCTAGTAGATTAAGCAGAAGTGATATTAATTAGAGGGTTACTAATTAGAAGGTATTAAGATTAATCAGAAGTTATAAATCAGATATATTAGGTATTCATAAGAGGTAGTTTCACAGAAACTGCAGGAGGGCCAGAAGAACAGGTTCAAATGGTGAAAAAAAGCATACGAGAAGATGCTTAGTATCTGTCATTAGGGAAATGCAAATTAAGACTATAACAAGGTATTACTGCATACTTAATAGAATGGCTAAAATTTTTAAAACTGACAGTGTGAAGTCCTGATGTCAGTGATGCGGAGAACAACTGGAACACATCACCGGGGTGGGGCGGTAGGGGCGGAGTGCGAAATTGTATAGTCACTTTGGAAACAGGTTAGCATTCTAAAAAACAAAGTTAAACATACATCTGCCATTCAGTCTAGAAATTCCACTCCTAGGTATTGCTCCAAGAAGAATAAGAATACAAGTCCAAACAAAAGCCTGTGTTATACACAGGTGTAAATCCAAACGTTATAGCATCTTAATTCATAATAGCCAAATCTTGAAAGAACCCAAGTGTTGATTAACTGGCATATAGATAACCAACTGGTGGTGTATCCATACAGTGGAATACTACTCGGCAATGAAAAGGGATGAACTGCTTACGCATGCAACAACAAGGACGAATCTCAAACATGTAGATGAAAGAAGGCAGACACAAGAGACTAAATATTCTATGACTCAATTTATACGGCATTCTAAAAAACTGTCTCTGCCCTGTTAGACTGGGATCTTCTTGATCTAATATAGTCTTTTACCTCAAGTTTGCATCAAAGTGAATTGGAATCAGAAATGCTGAGTTTGGTCAGTTTGGAGAGCAAAGTTTACCTACCAAGGGAACCAGGCATCCAGGTTGGGTCAGAAGGTTAGTACAAGGTAGTCTGAGGTAAATCAGCATACACAGAGCTAATACCGTGAGGGCAGGGAGCCACGGTTGGCTTGCTAAACCCGACAGTGTGAATATCTGCTCTAATGGCTTCTACTACACGAGTTTGTCCACGCACATAGCCTTTAGCCTAAAGGAAAAATAACCTTCATTATTTGAAGCTGATTCTAGTTGCTATCAAGGGTATGATTCACCTACCTTTAACAGATTTCCAGTTCCGCTCTGCTTATCCTTTTGCAACATGCTTTACTGACCTCTTCCGCAGCCCACAACAGTTGGTAGTGGTACAGACCACACTCCAGGTCACACTGACCCCGGAGCTGCATCAGTGTAGTGGTGCTTCTGGTTGCTTTCTGGCAAAAAGATTCTGAAGCAAAGGACCCGCTTAACTGTTTTTAATATAACAGATTGTATAATGATAAGTTTGACTCAAATAGTACCTGTGCCTCATAAATACAACTTGTGATACAAAGAAAGGAGTTTGTGAGTAGAACTCAGCAGACTTAATTCTGGTTCCTAGGTTCAACCTGTTCAACCTCAGGGGGCCATTTCGTCTCCCACTTACCTTATAAGGTAAGTGAAGCGGGTGGGCTGGTGCTCTGCAAGGCGCCATTCAGCTCTAGTGTGAATCCCCAATTCTAAGAACAGTCGACAGTGTGATTGGGAGGAGGACTGGAAGAAACTTCTCCATTTCTTAGCCCTAAGAGCTTTTAGACTTGACTTTTAGGCCTTTCCGACCTCAGCCTGGCAGGCCCCGGCCATGTCCGGTGCTCAGCACATCACATCTTTTGGGGAAGGAACTGGCATGACCCGTAGATGGGGCTGGAAAAGTACTTAGGTTGCTCCTGCAACCAGAGGCTCATAATCAGGTTCTTATACTTTTCCTTGGAGGTACATATTGCACGGGCTCACTGTAAGAAACAGTATTACTGCTCATATTAAATATTCCTTAAGTAGCTTTTCCACATCTTTGAAAGAGTTGTATTTTCTTCTAGGAAGGCAGGTTTTACTTTTGACATGGTGGGGCTGGTTTTTTGAGCTCTTAATCTAGTTCTTGGTATGTCAGCGGAAGCTTAGCATCTGAAAATGAATTGAAATAGTGGTAACCACTCCTATAGAGTCCTGACTACATAAGCCAAAACTGTAAAGTTAAGTCTTTGATGCATGTGTGCGTTTTTAATTTCTTATTTTTTGAGTTCCTCTAGACCAGTTCTCTTTGTTGTCAAATTCATTGTAATCCCATCACGAAAGTGTTGATCTTTTAGTAACCTTTATTGAAGCGTTGTATTAATCCACATTCCCTCACGGTGACAGACGGTTTGCATCAAACACATCATGCAGCTTAGCTCAAGCCCCATGTGGAACTAATAAGCCACGCAGTAAGTGGCCTTGTGTAGCTTGGGTTTGGGTGTGCGTGTGTGTGCGTTTTGTCTCAACTGAATTTCTCCTGCCAAAACCTCAATGACAAAATGATTCCTGAACCCCCAGAGTCTTTCCTGCCTGGAAAAATTGTGTGTTTATAAAATAAAGATAAAGTTGAGCACTTTGATATTAAATTAGGCCTCTTAGCTCAATAGGAGGATGCTCTCACCGAGTGTAAGAATTCCACATTTGCTTCTCGGAAGTACAGTCACACTTTAACTATGATCTGCAAATCTGCAAATGGTCGTACCTAGTTAGTGGGGCACCAGTTATCAGGCTGGGTAAGCTTGTTAATTTGAACTACAGGAGCTTCACCATCAGAGGGGACACGTCTTACTTGGGGAAACAGTGCATGTATAGTGATTAGGGATGAAACCAGCAGGAGGCTTTGGAAAAATGCTGCACGTTTATACAGAAAGGTGGTGTGGGAGAGGAGGTCATGGGGAGGATAGTTACTGTTACTGACATAGCTACAGTTGTCTGTTGCAGTCTAAGTGTGTTTGCTCTCGTTTTCTTTCTCTTTGCTTGTTCCGGCAACTGTAAAGCCAGATCTTCCTGGTTATAGGGATTTTCTTTTGTAAGTAGACAATAGCATTTGTTCATTTTGCCAGGGAAACCCCTGAACATTGCTTCTCCCTACTTCTCATCTCTTCTGTCGTCTATGTGTAGTTTTCACCTAGTAACCTACCATAGAGTTGCACAAAAATTTAATTGCTCCCACGGAGTTCTAACCCAATCAGAGTAAAGCTGAAATTCAAGCTAATTGAAACCAAAATTCCACTTAAAAACTGCTCAGACTCTTTGGGTGGTGGTGCAATAGGAAGTTGTTACAAAAGGTGTTTATTTCAGAGACTAATTTGCAGCAGTTAGACAGACCCAAAGTAACATTTTATTTGCCTGGGTTTCTTGGCATCTGCTTTCCCCAGTCAGAAGTGGGAGCACAGAGAGCTGCGTGGAGGGAAATGTGGTGCTGATAGCGGTGGGTGAGGGCAGCTTGGGTGGGATGCGCAATAAGCTTCTTAAATTTCTTACGTCAGTCTTGTACCCCGTCCTTCACAGCTGCCTCTGGAGTTGTTTTCCTCCACTCTCCTGCTTCAGACCCTGAAGTCAGTTCTGCTGATGAGGATGGTGAAGTTCTGACTCTTGAGCTTGGCTCTCTGGGCCCTCAACGGTTCTAAGGAATACCCTCTAAAAATCAGCCCTGAGGAGTTTCCGTTTCCTACAGAAATTCAAGTTGAACTCTTATAACAATCTTACGAGACAGATATTATTGGTCCTGTTTTATAGACAAGACACAGATTGGTTATATGGCTCGCTCAAGGTTATGTGCATTCTGTGGTGAGAACGGAGTGTGAGTCCAGGGCCGTCGTTCCAAAGACAGAGAACTGATCCGTGGTGCTTAGCCTCATGGACACTGGTAACTTAGGAAATGTGATCCTTTCTCCCCTTCCCTTCTTATCCTTGTCCTTTCCTTCTTGACCTCGTTTCTTCTTTTCCTTCCTTTTCTTTTAACTGATACCTCATCAGAGAGTTAACTTGTTGAAGAATTACTTAATAAAAATTTAGATTTGTTCCTCTTATGAAGAAACATTTTTTAAAGATTTTATTTCTTTATTTTTAGAGAGAAGGGAAGGGAGAAAGAGAGAGAGAGAGGAACATCAATGTGTGGTTGCCTCTTGTGCACACCCCACTGTGGACTTGGCCTGCAACCCAGGCATGTGCCCTGACTGGGAATTGAACCAGCAACCGTTTAGTTCACAGGCCAGTGCTCAATTCACTGAGCTACATCAGCCAGGGCTGAAGGACCATTTTTAACAGTGGTCAGCTTTACTTGACATAGTACAGTAGAAAAAGGAACCCCATCCTACTCCTTCTGTTTTTATAAACTTTCCCTGAGGTATCCAGAGGTGTATGTTCTGTAGATTCTTCCATCAGACCTACTTCTTCAGTGACTATGTAAAGATTGGACCCTTTTAGCCAAGTTTGATTTCTGATATCATCAGAAGTGGGCAAAACCAGAGATGGGGCCAAAGGGGCTGATGTTCCTTCCTCACTCACACTGTGAGTGCGCACTGCCTTAACCATCTTTTTATGGTAAAGTCCTTAGATGCATGGTCCACGTCTGTGGTGTTCAGAGCAGTTAGAGTGGCCCGCAGACCTCTGCAAGGCTCTCACAGACGGTGGAGCTGTGGGAAAGCCTACGAGGGCTTTTACTGTCTCCACTGCCGCTTCCTCCAGGCAGAGCAGCTCCTGCTTGTTTCAGAGCCTGGGCTTCTGCACGCATTTCACCTGAACAAAGGATGTCGGGGCTACCCAAAACGTTTCAAAAGCCTTCGACTAGCCCAAGCAGGGCAGGGACTGCTTGTGGCTGTAGAGCAGAGCTGGGTCCGGCCCCCTGGCCCCCCGGCCCCCCGGCCCCCCGACCACTCACAGCATGTTATAGTCTTTCCATTTCACTGTGTAGTTATTTGAAAGATATTACATGTATATGTATTTATTGCTGCCTCTCTGGTGTGCTTGTGATCAGAAGATTAGAAAATTAGTTTAAAAAATAGCGTTTTGGAGAAGTGGACAGTGTACTGAAGATTTTTTTGCCTTTGATTTGAACTGTTTTTTTGCTTTACTGGTTTTCATTCTAATGAGTTAAGTGATAGGCCATTTTTAAGTCCCAGTTTTCTGCCCTGCCTAGCGGCGGATGCTATGGTGATGATAATATAGAGTGTGTATGTACTGTGATGATAATAGGAATATAATGTATTGCGCTCTTACTGTGTACCAGATATTGCTTTGGGTGCTCTATATACTTTATCTTATTGGAACTTTACAATAGCTCTGCAGGGATAGCATCCCCATTCACAAGTAAGGAGACTAAAACTCGGAGAAGTGAAGTGATTTTTCCAAAGTCAAACAACTAAGAAGGACAACGCAGTGCTCAAACCAAGGTTTTCTGCATCTAAGCTCATTCCAGTGTGTCGTGATGCCTCTTAATTCCCTCCCAGGCTGCAACAATTTAACTTGTTAATTAATAAATATTCGTCAAGTACCTATTCATTTAGTTACGACTTTCCAAAGACAGCAAGTAAGAAGGGATTTGGGAAGAGGAGTAAATGCCCCTTACCCTAGACTGATCAGAGAGAGCTTCCTGCAGGAAAGGGAACTTGTGTTGGCCCTTTGAGAATGGACAGAATGTGACCAGATGAAGAAAATGAGACCAGATCTCGGGAGAGAAACTCAGAGACAGGGAAGGTGGCTCCCTGACCGTGGGGGGGGTGCTGCATAAAAGGCTGTGAGGAAGAGCGTTGGCCAATACTGAAAAGCTGGTTTATACAGTGTATATGGGGAATTTCATGATAAACAAATTGAATATATTTATTTTTATTTGTTCCCTAATGAAATGCTACTAATAAAGATAAAATGAAAACTATAAACTCCCAAGCATGAAAAGAACAGAAAAAAACAAGATCAAGTGATAAAAGTCAACAAAATTTTAGAAAATCACAAGCAAGTAAATGAGTAATAAACAGAATTGGCAGAATGGAGAAAAATAAAACCTAAAGCCTTCACGAAGCAATGTAATTCAAGCCACAGAACTTCAGAAGGATTTAGGATCTGGACACATCAGTGAATTCATAGAGTGTGCGGGTAAGGGATAAGTCTAAAAATAGGGTGAAGACAAATAAGACTCCAGGTTACTTGCCCTGCCCTGCATAGCCAACCAATTTCTGCACACACTCCAGTGGAGACTGGAGGTTTGATTTCTGAAAACATGGAACCCAAGAACCTCTGAATTCTGAGCGGCCTGGTACCTGGAGCAAGAAGTAAGATACCTCACTAAAAATAAGGGGATTGAATGAAAGTCTGGCATACCAGCACTGAATTCCAAAACCACTTTTTCCTACTTAATGCCCCAAATGGGATCCAGGTTACACCCCTACGTAGAAAGTTGGAAGACTTCCTCCGGAAAACCTGGGCCCCGCAGTGAGACCTACAGGGTCTGACGTGTTCTCCACAGAGAGAGCGTGTTTCCTTCCATCCGCTCGTTCTACAGCGGAATCCCCCAGTGCACTGTAAAGATGAATGGCAACCAGAGATTACTAGACACTAAAGGAAAGCCTCTAATATGATTTTTAAGTCTAAGATGAAAAAAAGAAGACACCCAGAAGTACGAAAATGGAGGAGATAAAAATAAAATAATAATAATGATAATAATGATAATGATAATGATACTATGAGAACATAATCAGAATTAGGGGAATAAGAGTTTCATATTGAGAAAACTCACTTAAGTACCCAGCACAACAAATGAAAAAGGACCCAAGCAAGGCTAAACACTGAAATTTCAGAAAACCAGGGCTAAAGAATAAAACCCTAAAAGCTTCCAGAGAGAAGGATGAGCTCACATACAAAGGATCAGGAGTCAGAATATTATCAGGTTTCTCAATTGCCATATGCAAAGTGAATGACAGTGAAACGATACTTTAGAAATTCAGAAGGAAATTATTCTTTCACAGCCTTGATTTCTATTCTCAGGGAAACTATCAGTCAAGTGTGAGAATGAAGTAAAGGTATTTTTCAATATCCAAGGTGTCAAATATATACCGCCCATGCCCCCTTTCGCTGGGAATCTGTGATAGGATATGCCCCACCAAGGTGAGGCAGGGTAAGCCAAGAGGTGGGGGAGGGGGCAGCGCGGTCCAGAGACCAGCAGAAGCGAAGTAAACAAAATGTCCAAGGCGACGGCGAAGAGAAGTTCTGGGAAGATGACCGTGGGACTGGGCTACGAAGCAGCTGGCTCGCATTGGAGCAGAGGGAGGGATGCCTCAGGAAGGGTCTCCAAAGGGCGAAATGGACCGGCTCGGTTATGTGTCAGAATTGAGGAATCAGATTGAGGAAGATTTTACGGTTTTGCCCTAGTTTGGGGAAGATCTAGGGATAGGCACATAGGTACTCAACGAGTGGGAAGAAAAGGCAATTAGCACTTAAAGGAAAACAAAAAACTAACAAAAAAAGGAATAGTATACTACATGGCTTAGCAGTGAACAGTATTTTTGTAGGTGTAATAAGGTAAACACTAAATATTGACTTAACAAAAAAATGTGATTTTGAATATCTTGAGAGGATGAGAGAGGAGAAGTATATTTGGGAGGTTAGAAAGTTAAACCCTCACAGTCTTTAATAAAAGGGCAGTCGGTACTGTGTGGGCAAGGGGATAAAGTGTTTGTGTGAGAGAATAAGGCAGGAGAGCTAACTTCTCATTTTTCATAGTAGGGACATAGTAGTAGGTGATGCCTAAAACTGGAAGGGAAGGATAAGAAATATTAATATAAGTGTGTTAGTCAGATATGAAGGCAAAGAAGCAGCTAAAAGCAGTGGCTACTGAACAGCAGAGAACGGTTGCTTTTTTATTATAAGCTGTATAGAGTGTAGACTTACTAAACAGTACATGTACTTCATTTTACATATTAAATTAATATATTTGTGTTATGTGCAAACTTCTTTTTTAGTCCTGTGTGTTGAAAATTAAAGGGATGACACGGTAGAAAGAATTTGGAGTTTTTTATTAAGAGGTTCTAGCCTTGGCTTTGTTCCTCATCAGCTCTGTGCCCTGGGTAGGACACTTGCTTTACTGAGTCTGCGTTTCGTCATTTATAAAAGGAAGGGGGTTGGAAAAGATGATCTCCAGGCTATCTTTAAGCTATAATAGCCTACAATTCTGTGACAAAAAATAACAGTGCTGTGTAACAAATGAAGAGTTAAGATCTATGTGGAGGCTGGAAATGCCCACATTTTCCTTTTTGGTTGAAATCAGATTTGCAGACAAATTTTCACTGTGGTCTCTGAAAAGAATTCCCCACCCGCCTTCCATCGTGGAGCCCGGGGCAGGCGATTGCCTGCGCGCTGGCTCAGGGACACAGCTCAGGGCTGCTTCTGCACGGTTTTCTTGATATTCAATATTTTTCAGTATGAATCACAGGTGAAATTTCCATGCCATGTGTAAACAATTTCTCTTTTTTATTGAAACAATGAATTCAGGAATGTTGTATTGGGATATCAGCCATTTTGCTTTTATCAATGTATGAAAAAAATACTTTAATATTAATATAAGAAATGATGTCATTTTGTGTGGAGTAGATCTTATAATTCAAGGTCAGCAAATCTCAGGAGGTGACTTAGGTCAGCAAGCTGAGTTTTGGAAAAGGAAAAGAATAATTTCCCTTTGTCTTCTCAAGTGTTTTTACCAATTTTCCTCTCACTTTTGGGGAAATGGTGAATTTTCGTGATTGTGGAAAGGAGGTTCTGGCTAATAATATCTTTGCCGTTGCAACATGTGGTCCTGGAGAATCTACTTCCCATCTGTGGGCTCCAGTTGCCCCATCTGCAAAAGGGAAGGGTCGGCTTAAACAGTACTCAGGATACTTCTTAGCTTTGACATTCTATGTTTCTCCCACCTTACTTTATGTGAGTATTTCAGAGACCTGATTAGGTTTGAGAGTTTTCCTTTAAAAGTTCAGTGTAGTGGGAATAAACTTCTCTGTTACATAAAAAATCAATTGAGTATTAGCTAGAAACAAAAGAAAACTTAATTTTTTTATTGGTACTGGCTTTATGTTTTAAAAGAGGAAAACTTTGAAAGTCAGGTACTAGAAAAGTAAAAGTTCAAAACTGACCACCCTTCTCATTTGCGCACCGCTGTGCAGGTCGCAGACTGGTTTTCATGTGCCCTGTCATTTGAAAACCGCATTTCTACAGGGTCGTGCTGTACGCCTACTGTATATTCGATATTATGCATATGCATATATTCAGATCTTATTATGGTCAGTTAGGGAAGGAAATGGTATTCAGAAACAGAATGAGAGGAGACCAGGAACAAACAGATGAAAACCATTTAGCAAGTTACCCAAGGAAGGATACTTAATTTTAGAAAGTAAGCCTCTAAAAATTAGTAAAACTAAGAGCGGATCAGGCCCACAGGCCATAATTTCCTCATGCTAGCCTTACAACTTGGTGCTCTGATTCTGGCTGAAGAGGGAAATCACAGATGCGAGAGAAACACGGAGCACAGCCTCTTTCGGCGGTGCCCCCTGTGTACCCGTTGAAGGAACACTGACTGCGCCCCAGCGCCCCGGCCGCACTGCTGGGAGTCGGGTGGGTACCACACGACTCTTGCCCTTGACTACACGAAGGGCAAGGTCAGTGCAAGAAGGGCTGAGTGTGCTCAGAGTATATCATTCCAGCCTCCAGTACCCAGAGCGAGACACTGGTTTACGGTATGTGGCCCTGGAATCGGTGTTAGCAAATCTTACAGGGGTCTTTGAAGTACCCGATTCCACAGTCAGTCAGTCTTAGTCGTCTCTGACTTCAGGGACACGGCAGCAAGAAATGAAGAGGCTACTTTTCAACACCATCCCAGCAGTGTGGTTGGTGTTGTTGGGATCATACATTTGTATTTCTTCTCTTAGACTTCAGAAATAGGAAAAGACATGTCAGTAGATCATATTTCTGAAGCATTGCCTAATATCTGCCAGAATTTTTTTTTAATTCTATTGTTCTTCTTTTGCAGCTAAGATATCAACATGGACTTGGGACTCCAGACTTGAGGCAAACCCTTCCTAACCTGAAAAACTTCATGGAGCATGGACTGCTGGTCAGGTGGTACGTACCTCCATTTCTGATGCTCAGAACTGTGATGTAGAAAATAATCCTGAGAAACTTCCATGACCTCCTCATTACTCCACACCTGCCTCCTGGGTTTTCTTCTGTAATGCGATCCCTGAAGAAGAAAAGGAAAGGCAGCCATCGTGGCAAAGGGTGAAGCACCCTCAGGAGGGCAGAGGGTGTGAGGAGGTACTGTTTGGGTATTGGGAGGCCGCCTGGGCGAGCGATCCTTGAGTACATTGCTGGAGCAGAGACTGAGGGGCAGCCCTGTGATTCATGAAAGGGAGAGCCGCGGAGCCCCTGGGACTTTCCTAAAGAACAAGCAATGGTCACAAATACAGAAGGAGCACCTGGATCCGTGGCTGGGAGAATCAAGGGGAGAAAGCAGACAAGGACTAGGTCGGGTTTGTCAGGGCCTAGTCTTGACACTAAGAGGCACATACTAGAACGTCCTTGTGTTTGATGTCAGTGCCTGTTGTACCATGAAGGCAAGTCGCTACCTAAAAGTGCTTTGTCAGGACAGACGTGACTCTTAGAAATTAAGGGGAGATGGAGATCCAAGGGGTGGCAGAGTAGGTAGAAGTTACACTCACCCCCTCCCGGGTCCAAACTGGAATTAAAGCTAAATTATAGAACAATGAACTGGAATAACCAATTGAAGACTAGCTGAACAGAAGTCATATAACCAAGGATTTCCAAAAGAAGCCACGTCTAGACTGGTATGAAGGGCGGGGATGTGAAGAGGCCTGGCCCCACACCCACTTGGGATGGTTGATAATCCAGAGAGATATCTCAGTCTCGGAGGTCCCCCTGGGGTCTCAACCTCACATTGGGCTCCCCAGCTCTGAGCACCAGAGCCTGGAAGAAGAGCCCACATAACATCCTGCTGTGAAAATCAGTAGGGATTCAGTACCCAGGGAGAAATAGGAGTCTGCTAAAACTCAGGCACTCCCTTAAAGCGTCAGCACACAAAAGTCTCATTCATGGCCACTTACCTGGGCTTTGGCAGAGGGAGTACAGTCAGAGTAAAATGAAGTCATGCAAGGACAGACGGGGTTGTGTGGCTCCAGGGAGAAAGCTGAAGGGACAGCTGCAAGGTCCCTGTGCTGGGTCCCTCTCCTACACGGCCTGGGACGAGCATTCCCCTCCATAGGCATCAGTGTGGAGGAAAGCACAGACCCCACCCTCCTGCCTTCCTA
Source organism: Tonatia bakeri (assembly GCA_004024845.1). NCBI lineage: Eukaryota > Metazoa > Chordata > Mammalia > Chiroptera > Phyllostomidae > Tonatia > Tonatia bakeri. Next base: position 125,351 of record PVIA01000079.1, read on the forward strand.
TCGCCCTGCCCTGCCGAGCTCATGCCCTGCTGAATTGTCAGCTGCCTGTGTCTAGATGGCAGAGACCAAGTTGTGTGACTCTGGGGCAGGGACCCTTTCTCCCTGACCTTAAACTTATCCTTCCTGTGTAGAACCCTCTCCTCAGATGGCCAAATCTTGGTCTGTTTGGGCCTGATAAGCTCTTTTGGCCTTACCCTGTCAACTCCCTGAGACCCCAACACCACCACAAAGCTGCGCGAGCGCCCAGCAGGTAGCAGTTAATCTTGGTGTACCCTGACACCTTTGCTCAGTGGCCTCAGTCCCAGCACCGGCACCGAGTTGGAACAACTATATTCCACCAAATTGGACAACCTGGAAGAAATGACTAAATTCCTAGGAACATACAGTCTTCGAAAACTGAATTAAGAACAATCAAAATCTGAATAGACCAATTACAGCTGATGAAATTGAAGCAGTAATTTAAAAACTTCCAACAAACACACACCCTGGACTGGATGTCTGCACAGGTGAATTTTACCAAACATTCAGGGAAGAATTAACACCTGTTTTTCTTAAGCTGTTCCAAAAAAAATTCAAGAGGAAAGACTCCCAAACTCAAGGCCAACATTGTCCTAATCACAAAACCAGACAAAGATACTACAGAGAAAGAAAATTATAGGCCAATATCCCTGATGAACACAGAGCAAAAATGCTCAACAAAATATTAGCAAACCAAATCCAGCAACACGTCAAAAAGGTCACACACTATGTTGAAGTGGGAGCTGTTCCGGGGACACAAGAGCGCTACAACAGCTGCAAACCAGGTCATGTGGTTCACCACAGAACAGGGGACAGAATCATGTGATGACATCCATGGATGCAGAAAAGCACGAGTTTCAGCACCCGTTATGATAGAAACTCTCAGCAAAGTGGGAATAGAGGGATCATACCTCAGCGTAACAAAGGCCCTATATGAGGAACCCACAGCTAACATCCTACTCAATGGGGGAAAACTAAAAGCATTTGATTTAAGATCAAGAACAAGAAAAGGACGTCCACTTTAACCACTCGAAGTCAACATACTACTGGAAGCCCTGGCCGCAGCACTCAGACAAGAAGAAGAAATAAAAGGCATCCAAATTGGAAAGGAGGAAGTAAAAGTGTCATTAATTTTTTTGCAGATAACATGATACCGTATATGGAGAACCCCACAGATCCCACAAAACAAAACAAACAAGAACCCTACTAGAACTGATAAGTGAATTCAGTAAAGTAGCAGGGTACAAAATTAATATTCAGAAACCAGTTACATTTTTATACACCAGTAGTGAACTGTGAGAAAGGGAGACCAAGGAAACAGTCCCATTTACAATCGCCTAAAAAAGAAAAGCTTGGAAAAAATTTAACCAAGGAGGTAAAAGACCTTTCCTCAGAAATTATAAAATACCATAGGAAGAAATTAAAGAAGATAGAAATAAATGGAAGCAGGTACTGTGCTCATGGACAGGAAGACTTAGCATCATTAAAATGTCCATACTATCCAAAGCAGTCTATAGGTTCAACACAATTCCTATCAAGATTCCAATGACGTGTTTCACAGAACCAGAACAAATAATCCAAGAATTTATATGGAATGGAACCACAAAAGACCCTGAGTAGCCACAACAATCTTGAAAAAGAAAAAACAAACTCGGAGGTATCATGCTACCTGATATCAAATTATACTCAAGGCCAGAGTAATCGAAACAGCATGGTACTGACATAGAAACAGACATGTGGATCAATAGAACAGAATATAGAGCCCAGAAATAAACCTGTGCCTATGTTTTCAATTAATATTTGACAAAGGAGGTAAGAATATACAATGCGATAAAGACAGTCTGTTCAATAAATGATGTGGGGAATACAGAACAGACATATGCAAAAAAAATGAAACTAGCCCACCTTCTTACATCACACACAAGAATAAACTCAAAATGAACTAAAAACTTAAATGTAAGACTCGAAACCATAAAACTCCTAGCAGAAAACATAGGAAATAAAACCTTGGACATTCCTCTTAGTAATATTTTTTTCTGATATATCTTCTTGGTCAAGGGAAACAAAAGGAAGAAATAAACAAATAGGACTACCTCAAACGAAAAACTTTTTGCACACCAAAGGAAACTATCAACAACATGAAAAGACCGTCCACTGAAGGGAAGAACATATTCACCAATGATGCATCTGATAAAGTATTATTATCTAAAATTTATAAAGAGCTTAAACAACTAAACACCAAAAAAACAAACAATCCAATTAAATGAGCAAAGGATCTGAATAGACACCCCTCCAAAGAACATACAGATGGCCAAGAGACACAGAAAGATGGCTCAACATCACTAATCATCAGGGAAACACATATTAGAGCCACAATGAGATATCTCCTCACACCTGTCAGAATGGTTGTCGTCAACACACCAGTGAACAACCAGTGTTGGTGATGATGTGGAGGAAAGGGAACTTTTGTTCGCTATTGGTAGGAATGTGGGTTGGTGCAGCCACTGTGGAAAACAGTATGGAGGATTCTTAATAAATTAGAAATGGATCTGCCTTATGACCCAGCTATTTCACTCCTGGGAATATATCCAGAGAAACCCAAAACTCTAATTTGAAAGAATATGCATACCCTTTTGTTGACTGTGGTGTTACTTATGATAGCCAAGACATGGAACCAACCCAAGTGCCTATCGGTGGACAAGTGGTACGCACTCGTGCACACAAGGGAATATGACCAGACCGTAAAAAGGAATGAAATCATAGCATTTGTGACAGCATGCATGGACCTAGAGGGTACTATGCAAAGTGAAGTCAGTCAGAGAAAGACAAATACCATATGATTTTACTTATATGTGGAATCTAAGAACAAAATAAACAAACAAGCAAAATTGAAACAGACTCATAGCCACAGAGAACAGACTGGTGGTTGCCAGAGGGGAGGGGCTTGGGGAACTGAGTGAAAAGGTGAAGGGATTAAGAAGTGCAGATTGGCAGTTACGGGACAGTCACGGGGACATCAGTCCAGCATAGGGAATATAGTCAATAATAGTGTAATAACTATGGTGCCAGGTGGGTACGAGAAATATCAGGGGAACACTTCGTAAAGTATGATTGTCTAACCACTGTGCTGTACACCTGAAACTAATACAAAATGATACTGAATATAAACTGTAATTACAAAAATAAAATTTTAAAAATCAAATAAAAAGCGAAGTGGAGAGGTAAAGTCCTGTGCCAGAAGACATTAGAGTCATTCACTTCACTTAAATGAGTGGAAAGCTCTTAGCTCCAACCACGCAGTAATTCTTGAAGGTTGAGTCCTTGAATGATAGGCATTAACTTAGGAAATCCTGCGAATGGAAATTGGGCCTTTGGAAAGTCAGACCACCGGAGCAGCGCAGTTTCTTCTAAGGAGCGCTGGCTTCTGACCGCCAATCTCTGTCTGGCCTGCTGTGTGAACTGAAGGTCCTGCCTCTCGGAAATGTAATTTCCTCAACCGTAATCCCTGCCCTGCTCATCTCGCCGGTCTGTGGTGAGAACAAAATGCGTGTTAGACAGAAAAGCTGTTTGTGAGGAGGAAGGCACAAGATTGGTTTCATTTTCTTCTGTGCCATGAGGATAGATCTTGAAGGGAGTAAGAAAACAACACATATGATTAACCTTTCCTTTGACTGCCTTTGTTTTTGTCTCCTGTGACCTTCCCAATGCAACTTCCAGATGTCTGGTTTCAGAGAGGACTCCTGTTAAGCAAATACACAAATGTTTAAAGAACTCTAGTCAGAATAGCAAAATAATTATGAAAGCTTGCTATTGATATATCCTAAGGAATGAGAGATAGGAATTGAGTTTTAATATAAAATAATAATCAAAAGAAGTAAGAGGAAGCTAGCAGGCATTATTTAGTTAGCATCAAGTCTGGGTAAAGTCTGGAGGGGAACAAGAAGACTCAAGGCCTGTCTTCGAGGGATTTGTGATCTGGTTGGAAGCAGGTGTATAATTCATGGCAGGTTTTATAACAGAAGTGGTAAATAACCTAAAATAATAAAGAGAGAGGGAGAGAGGCAACCCACAGCGCTGCGTGATTAATCGCTGAATGAGTCTTGCTCTGTGCAGACAGCGAATCAGCCCGCTATCATGTACTGACTGAAGAGCCTGTCCTTCTCCCCCTGTTTAGTAATGCCGTCTCTTCCGTGTATCAGCTCCGCTCACATGCACGGGTGTGTTTCCAGGATCCCTGTTCTGCGTCATTGCTTTATCTATCCATAGGCTAGTGCCACATTTTGAATAGTTCCAAGATATAATTTCTGTAAGTTTCATTGAGGTTCGAGGATGCTCAATAACTATTAATAGCATCCCTCTTCCCCCTGACATTTGGTACAATAATAAGAGTTTGCAAAGATGTCACTCAAAATTAAACTTACCCTCACAATCAGTGTGAGCTGGAGGACCCTAGGCTTTCCCTATATAGGCAGGCTCTTAACTACGCTGCAGAGAGCGGTCAGTGGGGCTAAGCCAAGAATACTCAGATTTTATTTTTCTCTCTAAATTCGCCTATCAGAAAAGGCCCTCCTCCTGTAAGAGCCGGTGAGTGAGAGGGTGGAGAGAAGCCAGGACTGTTACTCCTAAGTCATGTTCCTCAGTAGGGGGACAGGAAGGTACCCCAACTTTCTTGGTAATGTGGTAGGGTGAGGCTCCTATTTACAGCTCTTTTTCCAATTCTTTTGGCTTTTCTTGACATATGAATTATATTTGAGTGATTTGAAAGCTCTATGATATTGAGTCTTCTTAACTGTGAGCATGGTGTCTGTGTGTTTTCCTGTCTCTTAAACACATCTCAGTGAGGTCCTCCAATTTTCTTCATAAAAGTCTTATAAATCTTTTATTAGATACTTAGTCCTAGGTAGCTCACCATTTTGGTTGCTGATGCAGATTTTTCATTATAATATCCAACTTTTGGGGGACCAGTATATAGGAATACCACTGATTTTTGTATTTTTGGAGTGTATCCAGCAATCTTGCTACCATTAAATACAATAGGTTGTCTTAGATTTTCCTGGATTTTGTGTGCTTACGATTTTTTTGTTAGTGAATAATGGTGTTGTTTCTTCCTTTCTGTTTTTACAACTTGTATTACTTTTCATTGTTTTATGTTGTATTATGGAAGGGGAGCAGTGGTCATGGATATCCTCGTCTTACTCATGATTGTGAAGAGAATGCTTCTAACTGTTCACCATTGAGGATTCTATTTGTTGAAGGCTTAAATAGACACTCTTTATTAGCAAAAAGGGAGTTTCTTTCTATTCCCAGCTCACTAAGTTGTTTTTTAAGTCATGAATTTGTGTGTTTTGAATTTTACCGAATGCTTATTCTGAGTCTATTGCAATAATACCACACATGCTCTCCTTTACTATGTTAATGTGCTAATAACAATGTATTTTCTAAAGTTAAACCTTCTTTTACTCTCGGAATAAACTCTGTCTAATCACGATATAGGTATTATTTTTTCTGACATTATTAGATTTGATTTGATATTACTTTAAAACTATCTACACCTTTGAACTAGTCCATAATTTTTCTTGCCCATATAATAATTTCTGTCTGATTTTGATAACAAGGTTGTGAGCCTCATAAGCTAAAGTGAGGACCTTCCCCTTCTTTTCTGTCCTCTGGAACAGTTTGTATACAATAGGAATTATGTACGGTATGTGTTGAAGGTCTGATGGAAGTTAGCAAAAACCTAGTGTTTTTTGTTTGTTGAGGGGGAAGTGTAGATTTTAACTACTGATTTAATTTTTATAATGATTAGAGAGAGGTCTACTTAGGTTTCTTTCTATTTTTCCAATTCCTAATTAACCCATTCCCATCTGATTTCCAGTTCTATCTGTATACCTCAATTCCTTTTCTCTCGGTAGGTGCCTGCTGCACTCCATGCTGCCAAACCCAAAGGTCACTTTTCCGCCCTTACTCCGTTCCGCATCTCAGTAGCATTCCTGCCTTCTTGAAGCACCCTCCTTTTGTGGCTCCCCCAGCACTCTCCCCCCATGGACCGCCTCCTTCCGGCTGCTCTTCCTCTGTCTGTTCTCCATGTTCCTCCTCACTCACATGATCGTTAGACATGGAATTCTCTGCGGCCCCATCTTAGGTTCATTCTTTCTTTTCCTCTGCTCTCTGGTCATGCCCTTGTCATGCCATTTCATTCATCCCCTTAGATCTGAAAACCACCTGTATCTTTGTGGCTCTCAAAGTTATGTTTTCAGTGTAAATCGCTCCTGTAAACTCTCTGCAGTCAAAGGCCTACTTGACACGCCCCCTGGAATGTCACCTGTACCTCACACATCTAAGGCCCCCTCCCACTAGTCTCTCTCTCAGCAGACGGCCCTGTCTGCCCATTGCTCACGCTGGGGGACCATCCTTGAATCCCTTCTTTCCTCCACTCTTACTAGATTCAGTCTAATCATCAGCACACCCTGCCATCTCTGCCTATAAAATATATATCAAATCTGACCGCCTCCCACCATGTCTGCTACCATTACCCCGGTCCAGGTCTCCGCCTTCTCTTACCCACACACTGCTCTCGTCCAGCGTTTCCCTGAGCTTACTCTTTTTCCACCGTTGCTCATTCTCCACAGTAGCCATAGTGTCCTTTACATTTTTTCAGTTATATCTTAATCTTATCTTCGGTAGCTAGAATAAAATCCAAGCTCTTATTCATGGCCTCCCTGGCCCCTTCTGCTCCGCTTCATCTGACACCGCTCACCCCCCTGCCCCCAGGCCCCGTGTCACGCACAGTCACCCTACGGACCCCCTCTCAGTTACACGAACAAGTTCTTTGCTGATTCAGAGTGGTGGCGCTCACTGCCCTTCTGTCTAGAACCTGCCCCCCCTTTCCTTCTCTCCTACAGTGACCCTCACCCCAGCCCCTCGTATAAGGGAGCAGTTTTAGAAAAGGCACAGTAGCTTTATCAGCCAAGAATTACTACCTTGGCTAGAGCACAGACTCATTTTAGGAACAGGGAATCTAGGTGTTGTGATACTTAGAGCATATACAGTTTAGGAACCCCTTTCAAGGGAAAGAACCCAAAACTGCAAATACAAAATTAGGGGGAAAGAAGTACGTATTTAAAATAAGCAATAAAGTCACAGGAAATTACTGGAATCTTAGAGATTAGATCCCTTTCTTCTGAAACCAGTTTAGACAGATTACCCAAAGTGCTTATGTGGAAACACTTTATCCTGGGACCCGACTGCCCTGCCTCTCCCAGAACACGGTGATTTCCAGCTACTTTCATTTCTAAGGAACAGAGAAATTAAATGACTTCCTAAGAATGGTTGACCCATGAACCTCTAGCAATAAAACCGGAATCTGGGTCTCCTGGCACTGATGTTAAACACCCATTAAGCCACCAGTTCACACACTGAGGCAGTACCCCTCTGTGCCGGCTGTGCCGAGCACATTAACGCTGAGTGAATGGTACGGCACCACTTTATTATGGTGCTCTAATGAAAAATGGGCTGCCGAGGTGGGCGTGAAGTCCCGCAAAGGGAATGTTGCATAGTGATCCCAAGTCAGACCACTGCAGGAGGCCAGGCTGGAGGCTACAAATCTAAACAGAACTGGAACAAGCACTTTTAGCCTCAGAGGAAATCTGAGAATTTCCGAGAGCAACTACAGCTGAGGAGTTACCTCCCAAGCCTGTGCTCCTTAGGGCAAAGGGTAAAAAAACTCAAGCTCCTAAGAGAGCCTCTTACATCTTTTCTAAAAGAAAACACTGCCATTTTCTGTGTGGTTGTTACCATTCACAGATTGGTCCCTGTGGAAGCGATTGCGGTACGTTCTTTTGGTGCCGAGGATTTCAGACTGGCTGAGGATCAGTGCAGTCACTGAATCCCTCCTTATGGTAAGCTTGAAAGTACGTGACAGCTTGTTCTGTTTTTTAAAGGAGAGACAGTGCAATTAAAATTCCTTTTTTTTTTTCTTTCACATCACAGAAGCCATATCTAATACCAAAAGCATCTACCTGATTAATCCTACAACGAACCCCTCTTCCTTGTGAATACAGTTACATGGGCCTCAGTGCTTTATGCCAGCTCTTTCCAAAAGCATTCCCCTTTTTTCATCCTGGGATTACTAACCTCATTGTAACTTCCAAGCAACACAGTTCTTAAGAGCAGGATTTCAGAGGTCATACTCTTGAATATTTTGGTTAAAAGCCACCAGCACACCACTTAAACATCCCATTTTCCTTTTTTTTACTACCATCTACGAAGTGGTCCAAGATTCAGACTGACGTGCGCGTGCACAGCTGATGCTGATGCCGAGTCACGGTCAGGGAAGGACGGACGCGCAGGCTGCCGCTCGGTGGCTGCCAGTGAGATGATGAGTTTGAGACCGAGCTGAAGAGGTTATGTGCAGTGGTTGCTGAGAACGGGCGTGTGGTGGTGCCCCAGCACCCAGGTCCCAGGACTGCCCCTCGATTTTGTCTCATCTGACCCCCCAGGCATACCATGCTCATTTCGGACCGCAGTCCTTTCCTCAGACAACTTCCCACTCCCCAGAGCAGCTTGTCCTTGCTTTCACCCTACCAACATGCTGCTCTCACCTCAAGACCCCGCTCACATCCTACCACTTCATGCACTCACTCAACAGGCACAGGGACAAATAAATGCAAAGGTAAATGTGTGTCCTCCCGGTCGCTTGGGTTCACTTCTCCCAGCGAGTCTTACCCACTCAGCTTCTGAGCAGCTTGAGGCTGGGGACTGTCTCGCCCACCTGGGGGAAGGAGGTGTTTATAAGTGATGAGCATGTGAACGCATCCTGCTCTGTTCGTGGGGCATGCTTCTCGAACTTGCATTCAAGCAGCTTCATGTCTAACTGAGCCAATGAAATAGGAACAAACAATACGTGACAGAAAATAGAAAGCATGCGGCACTATAAGAAAGGTAGGTGAGTTGTATGGAACATGCAGAGGAAGTCACTCACTTCCCGTGTGAGAGGCGTGGGTGAGAAGTGGATGAGCCTTCGTGAGGAGGAAGCACGCAAGTGGACCTGGAGCGCAGGGAGGGCTCGGGCGTGTGAGGCCTGGAGGATAGGACGGAACAGGTTAAGGAAGCAGTTGCCCAGGTGCAAAGAGCATGTACAGACTGCAGGTTTGAGTACCACCTCCACCACTTACTGTATCTGTGACCTCAGACAAGTTTAAGCTGTCAGTTACTTTCACCTATAAAATGAGATAATAGTGCCTACCTGATGGAATTTAATCATAAAGATTAAATACATAAATACCTAGCATACTGCCTGCTACATAGTAGTACTGAATACATAGTAGCTATCATTATAAATATGTGATGGATAAATGACTCATAGCTATTATCTGTTTTAAGAATTAAATCCATTCTTTGTTATAGGTATTTTGTTTTTCCTTTAAAATATACAATCACCTCTTTTACAGATAGATATAAAGTATGGCTCGTGGTCACACTTTTTAGTAACCGAGAGCCATATTCTATGTCTGTCTGTAAGGAGATCACAAAACACTCACCATCTCCCTCTCACTTTCCCCTAGCTCTTTTAATACCCTTTGAAGCCTTAGAGATAAGCCCCTATAAATCTGTTTGCCTACCTACTTTGGGGGGTACCTACCTTCTTAGCTAACTCTCACTGTAATTAGAAGCTAAGAATAATAAAAGTCTGTTATTTGCAAAACTTCCCATGTTTTTACTCAAGCATGCAACAACCCTGGGAGGGGGGACAAGGCCAATGACTACTGTTTCACAGAGCAGGAAGCCGAGACTTAGAAGTGTAGAATGCTTGCCATGGTCACCTGCTAGTGAGTGGTGGGACTGGGACCAGAAACCCAGGTTATCTGACTCCTGGGCCCAGGTTCCTTGGAGCACACAGTGCTACGCCTTCTTAGTTAGCGAGCAGTCCTTCGCACTCCGCCGCCCTCCTCTCTCTGTGCCTCTTAGTTTCTAACACCTGTTACCTTCCACAGGGAACGCCACCGAAGTCAGACCCAGAGTCCTAAGAAAATACACAGCAAAATTAAGGCAGCAGTTCTGGGGAAAGCAGTTTTGGTTGCGTATCCTACCCCATTTACCTCAGAGAGGTAGGAATCTAAGAGTCATAAACTTTGTAAAGAAGTTAAGAGCTTTAAGACCAAAAGAAACAAAAATAATTATATATTTAACTCCGTTGCTTAAGAAACAAGAAAACTAAAGAAGCATATTTGCCCTTAGTGGTGTCTTCCTTGAATTTCATGTTCTTTTTTCAGACTATGACATGATAAAAGCAGGATTTCAAAGCCATCTGTCCTGCTCTATACATGGAATTTTTTTATTCTAAGTTTAATTTTTGTCAACTATGAAGCTTAAACTACCTAGCAGCGAGGCAGGGCGGTGCAGTGCGGGGAGTTCCGGATTTTGGAGTCTGAAGATGTACATTGCAGCCTCCACTCTGTCGTGTAATTTTCACAAGTCATTGCAGGTGTCTGTTTTTTGAATGGAGTTAGTAGCGCCCGCCCTACTTCCCAAGCATAGTCATAGGTGCAAATGAGAGAATGTCTGTCTCAGTGGCTTATAAACTGAAAAGGACTGCAGAAAGTCTTATTGAGTGTCATTCATGCACTCAATTCACTAAGTGTCTCCCTTGCATATAGCACTATTCAAGGGACAAAAGAAGATTCAAAAGTGTAAGATTTGCCCAGCCTTTGCCTAGGTGACAGTTTAGTTTACAATCTAAATGAGTAAATAAGACAAATTAAATGTTTGTAGACTGTAACTTGTAAAAATCTCCCTGCGCACTGTTCACTCTCGCGGTCCTGTGGGATGCAGAGCCTGAGGTGGAGCTTCGGTGGCGAGTCTTGCAAGGATGGGGGCCAGCCTCGGCCTGACTTGTTTGATGTCGTAGGACCGGGCATGCTGTTTCTGTAGAGACTGCACCAGCTCCAGTGCGCTCACTGAGGACAGAACACTTGAGACTCTCCGTGGCTGCTCCTCAGCCCCCGGACTGTATCTCCAGCTTCCTCCTAGAGTCTGACCTGACTTTGGGAGAAGCAACCAGAGGCTTTGCGTAAGGTTATCTCGTTTCCGCGGTAAAGTCTCTGGATGGTGCTTCTGCTGACCTAGTCTTCCACTCTTTATAAATGTTATAGAAGCGAACTCAACAGCATTTTTAAATAAGTGAGTAAGAACTTTGGCACATTTTAAGAAAAAAAATTTTTTGAGTAAACTGAGAATGATGAAAACCTAGAGCAAGTGAGCCAATCTACACAGGGTAACAATATAGTGGTTCTGCTTTCAAGCCAAACCGTTCACCTTTGACAGCGAGGCGGCATCCGGCATCAACGCTTTTTAAAAGCAAATCTGTCCCTCTTTCCTTCTCCCTGTCATGCTGATGCTGAATTCAGAACTAATTTCTGGCAGGTGACCCATGAGGGACTTAAAAAACATCTCGTCTAGCTGATGTCGGTTTTTAAATTTAGATCAGATGACACGTCTTTGAAATCTCGAGAGTCCTACTTGAGGTAGCTGTATCAGCTACGCTTGCCTTTCGGAGCAGTGCTGGCAGGCTGGCATCCTTAACAGGAAAAGCGTAGCCTGGTCAAAAATAAATGAAAAAGAAAGTTTTATTGGAGTTATTTACTCCAAGATAGCTATTTTAGAAAAAAACCTTGACAAGTCATCTCGTTGCCTCGAGACAGGAACACACAAGGCATACGGGTATCTGCGGTATTTTAAAAGACCTTGGGGGACCAGGCTCCTTCCATAACTCATTCCAGAGTTTAAACACCCTCGCTCCAGGAAATTCTTCCCTATATTTAACTTACAGGCCCCCTCCTGCCGTTAACACCCATTTCCGCTTTCTCTGTCTCCAGTCAGGCTGAAGAACAGCTGGCTAACATCCTCTGTGGCCAGCCCTCCGCTGGTGACAGAAAGCCACTCGGGTGTCCCTGGGCTGCTTTTCTCAGCCTCAGTCGGACTCTCGCTCTGCCACCGGACTGCACACACACTGTACTTTATTCCCCCTCAACCAAGTTGAGATCTTTTTCTCTTTGTTTTTATTTATGTCTTACTTATTTCTTTTCATTCCTTTTAATTATAAAGTAATATGTGTTCAATGAATACAATTTGGAAGTTGTAAAAATATATCGAAGAGGGGAAACCACAGTCTGGGGTGAAAGCCACTGTTAAGTTAGTTTTTTTATGTGCTTCTCATATAGCTGAGATTATATCACTTATATCAGTGCTGTTTGATAGAAATGTAGTCTGGGCCACATGTGCAAATTGAAGTTTCTGGCAGCCACACTGGAAAAAGGTAAAAAGGAATAGGTAAGTTAATTTGAATAATATACTTCATTTAATCCCAATAACATGTCAACATGCAATCAGTTTTTTAAAATCGTCAATAAAATGCTTCACACTCCTTTTTCATATTATGCTCTCTAAAGCCCGTGCGTATTTGACACGCGGCAGCGCACCCCAGACGCAGCCGGCCGTGCTGCGTGCTCCGCGGCCACAGCCGCGGCGGTGACGGCGCTGCTCCTGCCCCGCGGCAGTGACGGCGCAGCTCCTGCCCCGCGCGTGCTGCTCTTCTGTGCGCTGCATCCCAGGCTTTTCCTGGCACCGTTAAAAACTTAGCATCGCTTTAATGGCTACATAATATTCCTTCCTTTAGACTTACTATACCATTAGTTAGTTTTGTTTTCCTGTTAAAAGCGACCCTATGGTATTCTTTTTTACTTTTTTTCACCATTAACTGGATGTTTGTCCACACATTGCCAAAAGAAAAAAGAAATCATTCCTTTTGAGCACAACTTCAGTAAATCCATTTATTCATAAAACAAATATATGCACTTAGTATCTGCCCATGTGCACTGTACTACATTAGATTAGAAAGTAGAAACGTGGGTTGCAAGAAATAGCAAAAGACCGGGTCCCTCCCATACAGTGTTTACGAGACTTGGCTCCACCGTCGGACTGCACACATGCTGTATTCTATTCGTCCTTCAGCACCCTTCTCTTCATTTCTTAGTCTGGGCCTCTTCCCCCCACCACACCCCCTGAACACACACAGCCTGGTCAATCCCCCTATCCTTCAGGCCCCGATTGAACACAGCCTCCTCTGACGAGTCCTTCAGGAGATGACTGCCTCCCTTCTCCCGTATAGTATGCAAAATATGTATTGCATATAAAGCACTGTGGTGTTCTGGTTAGTGATTACCTCTCTGTCTTCTCCACCATCAGTGGCAACTAGTGGGAACTCCTTAACAACATGAACCTTATTTTAAACACCTCTTTATCCCCGGAGCCTAGCAGACTGCCGGGCAGTGAGTGGACGGGGACTTCGGTAGTGTCTACTGGAGTATGTGCACGAGATACAAGCGGTTATATTAAACGTCGGTTGGACGGCATAATTTACAAGTACTATATCTGCTTAGAGTTCAGAGAGCTCACTTTAGATTGGCATGTTTGAGGGCTTAATGAAGGAGGTCGGACTTGAATTTGGCTTTGGAAGATGGGCACACTTAAATGAATGGAGGGAAGGAATTAGCAGAAAAGCCACTTATGTATACTGTACTAAGTGTTTTTCAGGAGGGATTCTTCGGTCTGCGCTAAGTATCAGCAGATAAGCATCCTTCGAGACCTAAAGCCCTGCTCTCTAAGTTTCAAGAAGGCTGTAGTGATACGGTCTTTGCTCTTCGAGAGCTGACAAGGGTTTGCAGCGTTAGAAATGACCACTGGCTGCTGTGTGTGACCTTGGAGTTAAGCTCAATTTAGATCTATTCCCTGTGGTTCAACTTTGGAGTTGTTAAACCATTTTATGTGCTTGTTCGACGATTCTTCTGCTAGTGGATAACCATGTATAATAATAAGTAATGTCAGTATAGCTAAATCAGATGACTGTTACTCTAAACCAGACACTCTTGCAAAGCACTTTGAATATATTATTTAGTTACCTCATATAATCCTCACAACCACCCTGTGAGTTTAGACAGTTGAGACAATTAAGACCCACTGTCCTCTGCCATTTTACAGTGAGGAAACTGAGGCACAGAGAGGTTAAAGTCACTTAACAGGAGACACAGCCGTCAAGTGCAGGAGCCAACGTTTGAGCCCAGGCTGGACAGTGGCAGGCCCCTATTGCAGCTGGTACTCAGCACAGCCTCTTATAATTATGTTCAGATTAAAATGTTTTACACAAAGGGTCATTTAGCATCTTGTGGTTCCAGAAAAGGAATCCTATTATTATAACCCTCTCCTAGTTTCCTTCATTCCTCGCTGACTGTCCCTGGTTGGCAGGCTCCTCTTTATCTGCTTCGTCAGGAAGAACCAGAGCCCCTCGTCGCCCAGCTCTGGGCCCTCGTGTTACTCTTCGTCCTGAGGTGACACCGTCAGTTTCACAATCGCCCGCGCTGAAACGGAGCACAGGCGTACGTCTTCAGCCCAGACCTCCTTTCTGACATTCTGACATCAGATCTCTATTTGAATTGCCTCCTGGATGTTTTCACAGCACATTCTTTGTGCCCAGTTTTTTTTTTATCCCATCTTTCAACCTCATCTCTGTTTTCAGCAAAGGAATCTCCATCTATTCTTTACACCGGCTAGGGAGCCAGACATAGTCCCCCTGTTCCCTCTCACCCGCATATCCAACCTTGGCACCCCCTGCTGATCTCCCCTAACATGCCCTTATCAGTGTCTGTACATTTCCATCCAGGCCAAGCCAGACTCTCACCCAAACTACGGCACAGCCCGTGGTGCCCCAGCGTCCACTCTGGGTCGCCTCCAGTCTGCGCTCCAACTTCCGCCAGAGCGTACTTTCCAAAATACAACTCAGTCAATTACTGAACCTCTCTTTCTCCTCCACCCCACACTAGCTTCAAACACTTAGTGACATGAATAAGGAGGAGAATTCTGAGCATGGCCTGTGGGCTTCTGCACAGTCCAGACCTCGTTTTCCTCGCCAGCTTTATTTTCTTCCGGGCTCTTCTTCCCTTGGTGACCTTTCGGGTCCTTACATGTTATCTGTCTTGTGACATAGGGTCTTGCCATATGCTGTTCCTTTTGCCTGGAAGATGCTCTCACCCACCAACCCTCTCTTCACCTGCTGAAGAATTCTGCTAGCCCTTCGAATCGCAGCCTTTCTGGGTCAGTCCTGTTACAAGCTTTCTTAGCCCAGGTCCTCTCCTGCGTGGCATGTGCCAGAGGCTGTCATTTTACACTTATGTTTGTGACTTTGTTGACAAATGTCTGTTCTCTCTCACTGTGGTGTAAGCTCCATAAAAGCAGGAACCACAGCTTTTTTTCTCAGTCATTATTGTGTCCCCATATACAATAGTGTCTAGATACAACCCCCAGGTACAATAATGTCCAGTACGCAGTGCTTTATGCATAGTACACAATCAATGTTTGAGTAAGAAAGTTAATCATTTAATTTGCCAGTGCGTTCTGTTAACATGCATGTGGTTTTACGCTGCACCTCACTTCACCTGTCTCGGGGGTTACAGAGGACTGCATAAGAGGGGGCCCTGAAGACGTCATCCCTACAGTCCCACGGCCTCCTACTGGGTCATGATATAGTGACGGTAAGTGTGGTTCCAGCACTTCTCCAAGTTCTGCTGGAAAATGACAGCAGAGCTACCCATTTTCCCCTGAAGGTAAACTAAAGACGCATGGCCCAGTCCACGGCGCAGCTCACAGAAACATGGCGGTGGCTCGGCTTCCACAGTGTCCCTCACGGACTTCATTCCACCATTCTGTCATTGGCCTCTAGAGGCGGAAGCTTCCTTTAGCTCTCTTTGCAAATCAACTTTTTGAATTCTGAAAGCATTCTCTGACTGAGGTTTTAATTTCCCTATAGAGTTCCTTCTGGGGCTGGGCTCTGCAAGAGTACTTTTCCTCTGGTTTCCCTGGCAAAGTTGGGGTTATTTTTTTCCCTAGTTTTTAGCCTAAACACTTTATTACTCCCATGTCGTAAGTGCTGTCCAGACACTCCAGGGGGTCCCCAGGTATCATCCCTGGCATCTCTTCTCTGTAAAACATACCATTTTACGGTCTTCAGATTGTTTGTTGCCTGACTGTATGTCACTAGATTAATTTGTATAATGATTTCTTAAAGTGAAAGCTAATGGGCGGCATGGTTGACTTGACCACCATCCTGGGACCTCTCTGTCTTTGGAGGGTTATTTTCTGCTCCCTCGTCCCAAGAAGTTCAGCCTTGACACTGAGCTGGCTTCCAGACGGCCTCCTGGCTGTGGGCACCACTCGGCCTCTGTCTCCAGCTTGTCCTGGGGTCCCTCTTTTCCACACTGGGCCCCATTGCCCAGGGCCACGGAGTGGGTTTCTTCAGCCCACTTGTTTTATCCTTTGCCTGTGGAACTTTGTCTTTCCATCAGTGCTTGGTTTAAAGAAAATCTAAAGGCCCCCTTGTTCATTTATACCTTTTTAAACTCTCTGTTTTTATTTAGTCAGACTTTGGCAGGAAACCTTTCAAGCTGAGCCCAGGGGAAAAGTGACCACTGGCACAGATTTCAGCCAATGCTTTTGGCCCAGGATTATTTCTATTTTTATTTTGTTTCTTGTTTTTGTTAACATCCAGGGCAAAGATTAAGCACTTTCACTTATCTGGTAATGGCGAGAGGTCTTTAGGCGGCTTGCCTGCGGCCAGGCAACCGCTGCTTACAACTGTCAACCCCCAGCGGCCCCCGGAGATGAGGCCGAGCCGCTAAAGGCTGCCTTCCCGAGGAGGCTCCGTGCTTCTCCTGGGTCTGAGCACAAGAGAGAAAAAGATAAATCCTAACCCTTGCTGGATTTTGAAAAAGGATAGTAGCCTAATTTATGGAGGTTGTTTTCTGAAAAAACTAACTTTATGTCATAATTTCTTAGCTGCCAAAAGACGTAATTCTACCTCAGCTTTGCCTTGGCAATCCACTCCTGGCACTCTGTGCAGCCCTGTCGTTGCTCTGCATTATTTAAGCAGTAATCTTTAAGAAGGTGAGAAACTATTATTGCTCTTTAGCACAGTTGACATGATATTGGCGCAGAGCAGCACCTAGAGCTTCAAACATCCCTGATGGCGGCAAACCAATCCAAACACCTCCGTGTAGAGGCCTCGCTGCCATGAGGTCATCGCTTGCTGCAGGGGGAGAAAGAAGAAGATCAAATGTTGTTTAAAAGGATTTTTTTTTCTTTTTAAGTATTCTTATTCCACAGAGTTGTAGCTGTAGATCTTGGCCAGGATCCAGACAATCAAGATTTAGCATTTTGACCAGCTGCGATCTAGTAATGTTCCTCAGAGGAAACGCTCTGTAGGAGGGGAGGCGGATCGGAGACTGCGAACCGCACTCTTCCCTGCACTTGACAGTGTGGGCCCTGGCCGCAGGCAGGTACGGCGAGTGCACGTGGCTCCGAAAGACAACAGGAAAAGTAGTTTCAATAGCTACAAGTTCGCCCCAGCTTCAGGAACTTCCTTGATGTTAGTAAGTTTTTATTTTTCCTGTATTTTACTTTCCCCTAAGTCTTCACGTTTATATCATTTCATTTCAAAATGTTTTTCTGTTCAAAATTGATGCTTAAACTATGTCAGCATCCCTATTAGCAGCGTAACATGTCTTTGGAAGTCCAAATAGCCACACAAACTTAATATAATTAGGAAGAGAAGGAAAAGATACCAAGCCACTTGACCTAAAAATCATTGTGATTCTCACTCTTCCCTCAAACAGAAACAGTGATCAGATGTAGGTGTTTCGCTGGCAAGTCCTAGGGCTTGGGAGAGACGGGAACTAATGTGTGTTTAGTCAGACTACCTCTGTTAAGTTACCTCTGTGCCTCAGTTTCTTCATTGCAAAGTGAAGATGGTGTTCACATCAGCAGTGATTTATGGAGAGGTGAGGATTAAATGAGACGTGTGTAAGATTGTTAGCAGGATGCCTTGCACCGTAGTACTTAATAAATATTAGTTGCTGTTTTTTTATTATTGATAATTTATGGAGTACCTGTTCATTGTACTAAGAATTTTACTTGTATGTCTCATTTAATTCTGACTGTAACAGCTATTAGGTGGCTAATCCCATTTTACAGAAGAGGAAATGCAGGTCCAGAGTGATGACGTGCTCACCGGTTTCTGTGTTTTATGATGGTGGAGTTGCACGCGGAGTTATTACAAACGGGAGATGTGGGAATGAAGACGCATTCTGGGCCTGTGCTTTCTTGCCTCGTATCCTCTCTCCCAATCCCTTTTCTGTAAAAGGAGGCTATAGCTTCAGGCAATAAAACCAGCAAAAAGAGAAAGAGGAAAAAGTTGTGGGGTCGAGGAAGGTGGAGTGGAGTGAATTCGGCCTCGTGGCTGGGTGTTCATACGATGGTCACAAAAGTCCTGAACACAGCTCTCCTCATACGTGCTGGGGTGGTAGAGAAACTCTGCCTCTTACAGAAACTCTCCCCCGAAGCTAACTAAGTTCATACAGAAAAAATGATGCATCAGGGGTTTGGGGACAATTGGAATGCACTGCAAAGGATTCTGGGAAGTTCTTATAGTCCCTAAACATTTGGTAGATCATGTAAACAGAGGCAGTTGGAGCATTTTTACTTTATTCCAAGCCTTCCCCACCCCAGATCCTCCAGAAAAAAAAAACAGAATGAAGTTTCACATCGTGCAGAATAAATCTTTTGATTGATTTAGTACTTTTTCTCCAAAACTTTTACACTAGCCTTAATTCACGCAGAAGTGGAGAGGGTGTGGGTGGGAAGAGTTCTATATGTCCCTGCTTTAAACAGTGTTCTGGGTAAGGGAGCACCATAGAAGGAAGGAAGGAGATGTGGCTTCTAGTCTCTCCTCTGCCACCTGTACCCTGTGTCCCTGCCCAAGACATTAATGTCTTTGAGCCTCAGTAACTCCTTCTGCAAGATGAGGACAATGCTTGTGGAATCTGAAGCCCACGGAAGGTGACAATAATGACCGCAAGCACAGCTACAGCTACTGCTGCCGTCAGCAGATATGCCAGGCATTCTGCCAGGATTTGAAGTGCACTGTTTTATTTACTCCTCAATACAGCCCAGCCATCTGTTTCACGAAGGAGAAACTGGGGCACAGAGAAGATACTCCTGCAGTCACAGAGCTAAGAAGTGGCGCATCCACCCCTAAGTCATAGCTCCAACTAGGAGCATGGTGGCGGCAGACCTGGGGGCGGAATCTGGGACTTTGAGTGTCCTTTCTCATCACCGCCCCTCTCTCCAGATACAGCTGAGGGGATAACAAAAGGTAACCACCTGCAATAAATGAGGACTCATGGAATGAGAAAGAAATTAATCACCTTAATTTGCAGAAATCAGAGAAGATTTGATCCGAAGAAGCCAAATTTAAACCAGACTGTTCTCCTTGACCTCGGAACTCCAGACCACTTGGCTTCTCCCTCATCATGCTATTGTTTGTGACCCTGGAGTATCCATTTTTACTTGTAGCAAAAGGTTTATTACTAAGTAATTAAACAGGCCCGATGTGGTTCAGTTATTCAACTGCCTGTGCTGTGTTGCAATAAACCACGGCCTAGTAAATTTGCAATCACAGTATCTTTGGGTTGTTGTTTTTAAATAAATTCCTTTTAATTGCAGCATTAAACCCCAGATGTCATGTTTCCAGGTTTCCATTTTGGACCTTAGCCAAGCTGGAAGAGACATCCACTCAAGGCAGACGGCTCTGAGGAGAAGGTGTTCATTGAGCTGGGGGCTCAGTTCCGCTGCTTAGGCCTCGGGCTCGGGCTCCAGCGCCCAGTCTCCCGTCCAAGGCGGGAGTGGGAGGCAGAGCCACGCCCCCACGTTTCCCGCTGCATCCGCTCCTGCCCAGACTCCCGCGTGGACTCTGGCGGTTTCTCAGAGCAGAAGTATCCTATAAGTTACTCGTCACAACTTAAACGACATACTGATTTCATTTGATAAGTAAATTGTCAACAGCCTTTAAAAACTGGTCATATAATTAGGAAATCTGTGCCTTTCAACCTCTTCTTCCATCTAGATGAAATCATCATGAAGCCAGACTGTAATCAGACAAAAGGGATTTCGAAACCTTCTGGGCCTTCTTTTTTGATCTATTGTTTGCCTTTTTAATTTCTACTTTTTACCTTTTTAGGCAATAGTAGAGAAGAAACACTCCTTTTCGTGTGTAAGAACTTAGCTTCTACTGAAATATGAAATGCAAGTTTCTCCTGGAAACTTTCCATTAACCATGAAAATCAAATTTTATTTAAAATCTGTGTGTTGTGTTTTTATACAGAGATGCTCACAGCGGTTTCTTAATAGTAAAATTTTAGAACTATCCCAAATCTACGAAACTAAGGGACTGTTTAAGCAAATTACGGTATTCTAGTCAATGGAGCAACGATTGAGAAGTCTTTACCAGGAGGTTTTAGTAACATTCAGCAGCAGGACCCAGAGCTGTGTGTGCGTGTGTGTGTACCACAAACACACACTCGGTCTGTTTGATCTTTTAAACACACAAAAAATCAAAGTCTGAAAGGAAAATATCCCCAGTGAATAGCGGTCGTTTGATGGGTAATAGCCTTGTGAGTGGTTTTTATTTTTCATATGGTTTATATTTTTCAGTTTTCCAGAGAAAATTATTACAATAATTAAAAATGCATCTGTGTTTGTATGTATTTTAAGGTAATCATTCAACACTTCAGCTGTTTGGAGCTCAGCTATCTTTAAAAGCTGGAACATTGCTAAGATCCTGGAAGCAATAAAAAATTAATTCTGAGCATCCAAAACCAATGTTACAAAACTCATACTAAAGCGTATTATGCCCAGGACATCTGCTGGCCTCACACTCAGATCTTATTTACTCTTCCTTCGCACACAGTTCTTAGGACGTCTCCTTTACACAAGCACCGCAGAGTAGAAGCAAACTTTAAAAAAAGAGAAGCCACCCCCCGGCCCCTTGACCAGTGTAGCTCAGTCGTTTGGGCGTTGTTCTGCAAAATAAAGTGTTGCCAGTTCGATTCCCGGTCAGGGCACATGCGTGGATTGCGAGTTCAGTCCTGGTTGGGATGCATGCTAGAGGCAGCCAGTAGATGTTTCTCTTTTGTATCCATGTTTTTCTCCCCCTTCCTCCCTCCATTTCCCTCTCTCTAAAAATAAATCTAAGAGAGAGAGAAAGAGAGAGAGAGAAGTCCCTGCAGGCAAGAGTGTTGACACAGCCACACTGACCTTGACTGTGAGAGAGGACACTGAAAAGCTTAAATACAGACTTAACTCTTAGACTCATGTCCTACGAAAACAGCGCCGAGCACCCTGTAGTCTCATTACTGTGTCATAGTGTAGTAATACATGTCCACAGTGGTGGCCAGAGTCATGAAAATACCTTTTCTGTTTAGCTGACTCTTTCTGAGATACAAGAAAGATGGTAGAAACGATCTTTGGCAGGTTTCATTGCACGTGGCTAAAAATGGGGGAAAGACAGAACGTGGTGATTGGAGGGTGAACGTCAGACACGCAGGCTTCTTTATGGCCTGTGCATCATAACTCGGTTCCTTACCATCCCTAAGAGGGAGGAGTCCACTGTTCCAGGAGCTCTCCAAGTTGTATCTCCAATTCTCATCACCTGGGTTCTCAGAAACATCCTAGGGAACTAGAGGAGAATGCCACCAAATCGGGATGTCAGAAGATACCAAAGTCTCTGAAAAGCCTAAGAATCCATCCTTCGAAACTGGAGCAGTGCCCCCGAGCCCAGAGGCAGGTCGGGTGAGCTCCGTGCAAAGGCCTGCAGAAGGGCACGCGGCTGAGGTCTGGCACGTCATCGGCGCTCAGCAGATGTTAAATTTGAGTGTGATTTTCCCCGCGTGGGATGCAACAGACTGCACGGGCCCTTGAGTCAGACCGAGTCTAGTTCAGACGTGGGCTCTGCGACCTTAAACCACAAAACCCACACACCTTGCCAGCCTTTTTCACAGGGTAGTTGTGAGGGTTCAGCATGAGTGATGCTCGGGAACGCGGTAGTTCCCGCCCGTTGTAGTTGCAGGGAGGGTTGTCACACTTTAGTACTTTTCTGTAGTGCAGAGCTGAGGAGAGCTTTCAGGGAGTTTCAAAATCACAGAGAACTACACAAACCCCTCTCTGTATCATAAGCTCTGCTTGTTGTACCATGGCTGGTTTCTCATGCTGCCTTTTATCAGCCCAGTGGAGATGCAGAGCAGGGTGGGGTGGGCAGAGGGGAGGTGATGGCGGCAGGGAAGGCTTCGTGTCACTCACCCCTCACAGCCAGGAGTGGGTAAGCACTTGGCGTCTAGTTGCATCCCAGCAATGTCACCGTCATTGTTCCAGGCTGGCCCCCCGGGTGCTTCCCGCCCCTCCTCAGCCAGGTGGAAACTGCCCAGAATACACTCTGTGAGCAGTGCTGATGCTCTGTTCTGGTTTGATCAGCTGGGCCCCCTGCAAAATCGTTTAGAGAGGGACCCCGTCAGCAAGTGGTGGAGTGAGAACGGCAAGGCTCACGAGAAGGTGGGCATACCCAGTTACTGTGAGTTTTGACAACATGCTAACTGAAAACCCAGATTAGGGCTAACAGATTTTGCTCTGTTTTGTTTTGCTTCTCTTGAGAACCAAAACCAGTAATTTACTGGTCTGCTTGCCCGGTGCTGTGCACCCCACTGACCACCCCTAATTATGGAATCTCTCCCAGCACCCAACACGTACAGCCGAGCACGCTTGTCTGACAGGCCCGCGGACTAGAAGACTCGTGGCTGCCTTTTCTCACAGAGAATGACCCTTGCCCAGGTCTCTGAGACCTCAGGGATAGTCCCGCACCAGAGAAAACCCAAGGAGAGGGCGCAGGGATCTGGCTTAAGGGCTTGTGGCTGTGGACACAGGTAAAGGAACCGGGGTCCTTCCTGCTTTTTCAGGACGCATCACAGCTGTGATTTGGAAGTGCATTATTTCGGTAATTTTGGGTGCTTTCCTCCGACAAGACTGGAAGCCCCTCGGAGGCGGGGCCCGCGCTGCCTCGCACTCGTTTCCCCTCCCCAGGCCTGGCACGAGCAGTAGCTGTTTGTGCACGGGGGCTAGCTTCGGTCCAGACCCTGCGCAGGCCCGGTCGTTGCCCTTGTGCAACTGTGTTTCCTCCCCTGAAGAAACACTTGTGTCTCTAATGCCCTCTGTCTCTGGACCTGGCCTGGCCGCACGGTTCTGCTGAAGCTGGCCAGCTCCGTCCCAGCGCAGCATCGGAAGTCTCAGTGAGTACTGCCTGGACGGTGGTACTGGCGCGGCACAGAACGTGCCCGTTGCCTCCGGGGCTTGGGTGCTCTCTCTTCATTAGCACGTTGTTGGTACTTCAGACTTGAGAGTAATGCATACTCTGCTTTCTTGACAGGGTTTTTGTCGTAACCAAGTGAAATGATGTATATGAAATTACTTTGGAAACTAAAATTTGTATTGCTGACTAATGATCATTATTGCTGGCCCAAAGTGTCTTCCTAAGAAGTGCCTCAAGTCTGAAAGAAGGCACTGAACACCAAACTTACAAAACGTGTGTGACTAGCTTGGTAAAGGGGAAGTCATTGCCCAAACCAATTTTTCCTTAAAAGTGCCCTTGACCCTCTCTCCATCAGTTCTCTCTCATCCAAGGTGGTTAGGGTTCGGGTGTTGGAAACGCTGCTAGCCATCACGTCAGGAGTCAGGAGTTCCAGTCTGGCCTCGCCGCGGCCAAGTCATTTAACTCCTCTGCTGCCTAAGGGCGCCCGCTTCGTGGAGATAAAGCAAATGCAATGTGAAAAATAAGAGTATGGATAGTCCTTCAGATGTACAAAGTTAATTACCTCCCTTACATATTTTTCTTTCCAGATCCAGTCCCTCCATTACTCCAGCTCTGCCCCATGTGACGCGGTCTCCATCCCCATTCCTACCCTGGGCGTTCTGTCTTGCATGCTTCTTGAAGGAAGCTCCCAAAGTTGAACTCGGAATGCTTTTTGGGTTGTTTTGTCCATTCGGACACTACAATCGTACTAAGATTGATTATTGTCAATTTTTATTATCTCAGGTCCTAAACATGCCATTTCCTGTGTTTGGATCCAGAAGGCTTAAACTGAGTTCTGAAGATGAAAGTTAACTTCTCGTTTCTGTTTGTCTTCTAGCGACAGACATCACACCTCCAGTGCGATCCCCGTCCCAGAGAGACAAAGCTCCGTGTTTGGGGGCGCAGGTGCGGGCTTCTCTGGGGGCATCCCGTCGCCGGACAAAGGACACCGAAAACGGGCCAGCTCAGGGAACGAGAGACTGCAGTACAGAACCCCTCCTCCCAGCTGCAGCTCAGCATCGGCCCAGCCTGGGCCCGCCATCCCCTCCCTGGGAGAATCCAAGAGAAAGACAGCATCCCTGTCCTCCTCCTTGGATACCTCCTTGGACTTCTCCAAAGAAAACCAGAAAAAAGGAGTAGATTTGGGTGACAGCTTCAATGGCGGCCACGTGGGTGGAAAGACTAGCCAAGAACAAGGAGAAGCCCTCACTGGGCATCCAGCCACAGTGAATGGCTCTCTCCTGCCCAGTGAGCAGGCCGGCCCCGCCAGCGGGCAGCTGCCGGGTGAGTTCCACCCAGTCTTGGACGCCGAGCTCTGCTGTGCCGTGGAGCAAGCGGAAGAGATCATCGGGATGGAAGCCACAGGGTTCACCTCGAGTGACCAGCTGGAAGCGTTCAACTGCATCCCAGTGGACAGTGCCGTGGCGGTGGAGTGCGACGAACAAGTTCTGGGGGAATTTGAAGAGTTCTCCCGAAGGATCTATGCACTGAACGAAAACGTGTCCAGCTTCCGCCGGCCGCGCAGGAGCTCTGACAAGTGAAGCAGGCAGGCTGCCCGTAGGCCCAGGACAGGGCCGCCGCCTGAAAGGAGGATAAAGCTGCACTGGTTACCCTTGGTAATAATTATGGCATAAAATAAATATTAATGGAGGATATTCCTCAGAAAAACAGACTTTGTGAATCTAGGAAGGACTCGAGATCATGTGTATCAGTGGGCCAGACAAGTTAGATTTTGCTTGCAAGACGTGCTTTTCAGGCCTGACGGTTGTTTTAAGGCAAAAGTCACTCTCTAGCTCGAGTCACCTTCGAGGTATTTGTCTGCTTTTTCATTTACACTTCTGTGTTATCCTCAGAGGGAAGATGGTAATATATAAATAATATAATGAACTCAACTTTCGCTTCTCAAGCATTTGCCCTCACTGCAGTTTATAAGACTTCGGGAAAAGTGAATATTTAGAAAAAGATTTCTACCGTTTACTGAAGGATCTCTGGCCATCCATTAGGCTGATGAATAAGAAGCACAACAGGCTCCTGAGACCCAGGCCCACCTGCCCCTGCCCCCGGGCCCCACCGGCATCCTGTAGCCCCCACTGTTGCCCCATCTCCCAGCAGGTGGGTCGTGCACCCTGAAACCCGAGGACGTCAGATTCACTGGTTCTTTAATGCAGTGGCTCTGACCTTCCACCTCTTTCAGTCAGCCATACCCTTGATGTTGCCCTCAAATTACATGAAAAAACCCTCACTTTTGGTGGATCCCAGGGAACCTTCCAGGACCCCAAGGTTGCAATAGTCAGATGGCATCCAATGCCATTTGAGGGCCCAAGTTTTTTCATGGGCACATGTTGGCATCAAAACTAGGCGTGCTTTCTGGCAATGCACTCACCAGACAAAAACCCCTATATGTAAATCCACGTTAATTTAATTTATTAAATTTCAGTTGGAAAGGAAGACGCTGTGTGTGATGAAATACCTGCAGAGTCGGGCTGTTGGCGTGCAGAGTGCGCGGCAGTGGAGGCGGCTGCACTGGGACTGGATGAGGCGTGGAGCGCTGTCGGGGTGTGTGCGATTGCACCCGTGTTCCTTACGTGTTCGAAGTCCAGTTGGCGTTCCTGAGCGCCAATTTCATTTGCTATTGCTTTATATTTTATATGCCCAAGGACATCGCCTCAGGGTTGCAAGCTCTTTAAGGAAAATTTATCCATATATATCTATGTATTGTATAGAAGAATAAAAATTGTGTGTACTTCACTTGATCTGATTTTTTTTCCAGCTTCGAATTCCTCTTGAAATTACATCTCCGTGTGCCGCTGCATCACGGCAGGACCAGCCCGAACAAACCCCTGGGCTGTGTCCAAGCCAACATTGCTGACTTCATTTGAATTTACATATTGCGAGAGCAACACAGGCCCCTTCACAGGTGCATGCTGCAGTAGCGCATTGCCCTACATAACATCTTACCTCGTCGGTCTCATGATCATTTTCGTATTTTGCCCAGGCACTCCTGGGCTCAAGTTTAATTTATAGCAACATTTGAAATGGAATAGTTTATGTCGTTATTTCCCATGCAAAGAGAACTGGCGGAATCATTGTGTGACTGATAGGCCCTGCCTGCGAGCAGTGAAAAGCTTTAACTTGGTCTGACGAGATCCATAAAAATCCCACATAAAAGGCGGGGCTACTCCAGAGCCGGGCAGAAGCCGTCTGTGCGGGCACGGACGGCGTCTCCGCAGTGTGCTGTCGTTCACACAGGTCAGACAGGGTGGCACATGCTTGGGCTGGGGAGCACGTCAGGCTGGTCCGGGGGTTCCTCCAATGACGTAGTATCTGCCTCCCCCCGGAAAAGGTGTTTGAAGGACTGCGTGAGTACTGAACAGTGGGAGGGAAATCGCCTGTGATTGTGGTTTCCCGAGATGTGGGAGTGGACTTTAAACTTCATGCCAAACTCAAAGTCAAGGTGTATTCAAGCTGCAGGCCCTCCAGCCTGGCTCCGGGCAACACTGAGCAAAGGAACCCATTCGGAGCACCTGTGGTTACAGTCTCAGGTTCCACATGGCTGGGTGGAGCTCTGGGGTTCACAGCCTGTCACCCCCCAACACGGAGCCCGGCCATGAATGCGATGAGATTGCTCAGAACTCACCGGTGGTTACCCGCACATTTGCTCAGTCGGCAGTGTCCAGTGATGTTATGCCTCTAAACATCACTTAGGTCTGGGTTCACTGAGCTTGGGTTTTGTGTTTTTGTTGAATATTTTTGATGTCTGCAGTTTCTGCCCTGACCCGGGTAGAACCTACAGTATTACATGTCTCCAGAAATAACTGTTCAACATTTTCCAAAGCTGCAGAATTAGTTTTGCCTCTGTTTAAAGTGGCCATGGCCAAAATACTGGGTGAGTTATTCTCTCCTACTGATCTTTTAATTCATCTTGTAAGTCACTGAAAATATTCAAATTTGTTTTGAGGATATAAAACGAAATGAAAGCTCAGTACTGTTCTTTCTGAACAACTAAGAGCCCTTCAGTTTCATGCAGCTGAGACACTTTCAACAGACAGCAAATGTTATCAGATGAATATTTGATTGTGTTTTCTCTCCCCACTTCCTCTTACCCACTTTAAGAAATTCCAGAGATTATTTTCCCCCCTCAGAATATTAGTTTTGGAAGATTGTATCCAGCTATATTTTTTTAGCAGTTCTAATGGTGCCCATTTATCCTGACCTAACCAGTTATTTAAATAATTTTTTAAACCACCACCAATAATAAATGGCATGTGAAACTGATCTGTTGGTAATTGGAGGAAAACTCAGCATCTGTATTTATAAAATAAAATTGATTAGTATTTATTTTGAGAGTAAAAGTGTATGTTATTTCCCTGCTATATTTGAGTCCTGTCTTCTTCATTGTTTTGAATTTCATATTGAAGCTGAGTTCAGTATGAAAACCTTGTTCTCAGTCAGCCAGCCATGCCACATCCTGAACTGGCTCACTCTCACGAGCACCCCCCCCCCCGGCCGAACAAGGTTAATACAAAGATTAGTAAGCCTTGACCTCTGCCGCAGTCTCCAGTGGAAGGGGAGGGGATAGGTATATTAACAACTACAATTCATTGTGATTAATTATATGATGAAGGGATGTATAGCCATCCTATGGAAGGCAGAAAAAGATGTCTGGACTCGGATCGGAAAAGGTTTACGGAGGGCAGTGCAGCTAAAGGCTATGGAAGATTTCACATGGTGGACGGAAGGAACTCCATGCCAAAGGCCCAGAGGCAAGGCGGGGACTCCCTGTCTGCAGAACAGCAAGGTTTCTGCTGTGCTTGGGGCCAGGGATGTGAACGGTGAGGAGAAAGTGAATTGCAGGCCAACAGGAAGGACTTCGGTGCCACGTCAAGAGATTTGAATGCATGCAGTGGGCAACTCCTAGGCACCCTCTCCAGACTTTAAAGCGGAAAAGTAACTTGGTTAGATATGAATTCTGACTCGCAGCCACACTGAGGCTGGACTGTAGTGATTATTGTTTGAGTGCATTTAATCTTTCCTTTTTGTTTACAAAAAAAGTCTGTGTCTGAAAAGCAGGTACATCCCTATGTCCCTAGCATTTTCAGGGCAAACGCTGAATAGCAACAAACCGGGTTTTTCCTGTGTGCTGCAAACAGTGCGGCCAGCATCTGCTCTTCAGGCGCCTCGCTCTGAAGGCCCCCGCTCAGCTACTTGGAAGCAATGACTTGGGTTGTGCCATGGTTCTTTGAAGAGCCCCCGTTTTTTCATCTGCAGAAACTCGGAGAGAATTCTGCCCTCGTCGTCCTGTTTGCACGGGGCCTCACTGTCTTGCTGGTTCCCTTCAGTTCTGTGGGGGCCACTGCAGAGGGACAGAGGGTCCCTGAGACTTGCTGCCACCATTACCTTTTCCAGTGCTTGGGCACAGCCACCGACTCTACCTGAACCCCACTCCCAGGGTTGGGCAGCGTTAGAGAAAGTTTTCTGAGAAAGCGCTGACAGCTCTCTGCGAGCACCGTGCCAGCTGGGAGGAGTTAGTCCTCCAATACGGACGCCTTGCATGGTGTGTATCAGGCTTTGGTGGGGCAGCTAAAATACAGATACTCATTCTGTTCACACCGAAAGTGTGTCGGGACTGAAACTTGCAAAAAACTAAGTTCTAAACAAATGACAAGTGTTTCGAGGTGTTTGGTGGGTGGCCTGAACACTGGAGACACAGCCAAGAAGCCTAATTAGCTTAATTTTCACGTTTCTTAACACTTGGCGGATGACCTTGTCTTGGCCTGCCTCATCCAGAGACACCCCTGACACAGCTTCCGGCGGCCGCACTGCGTGCTGAGGGGGTGCCCAGAGCTCTCCAAGTAGATAGAAGCTTTCTTTTTCCTTTTTTACTCTTAGCGCATCTAATTACAGTTTTGTAGGTAGACAGCTCAGCCTTGTGGATTTTAAATGAATAAAAAATACATGTCTATAAAATAATTTCACGCTTTTTAGAGGCTGGCAGTGTCAGCAATCCAGAAAAAGGACCGTCGTGAATCACGATGAAAATGAAAAGTTGGAAAGCAGCTGTGGCCAGCCAAGCCCCGGCACAGGGCTCCCGGCGCAGGGCGGCAGGCTCAGAGGACCCCTTAGGTTTTGTACGAAGCGCAGCTCTAATGAGCTCCGCTCATTTCCTGGGACATCACATGCAGCCAGTTCCAAAGGAATGGGGGTGAGAGCGGACAGAAATAGCAGTAACCTTACTGTGAGAGGCACACCTGCACAGCCCAGCCCGAAGGAAGCAGCCTGGGCAGTGTGAGTGAGGAGCCCTTGGCCAAGCCCAGCGCTGCCGCCCCCTGGCTGTGTGGCCCGGGCAAGTGCTGGACCTCCCTGAGCCGTGTGCTCCTCCTCAGTCCGGGCTCGGAGTTTCCAGGGCCTGGACAGAGGCTTCACTTGCTCTGGGGGTCAATTCTTCACAACCTGGCTCAGCCTGGCAGGAAAGGCGAGGACCCTCCCCTGTTGTGAAACTTGGGGCCAACCCACTCAACAACCGCTGCTCTGCACAGGGTTCTGTACTCGCTGCCGTCTGCTCCAATCCTTGACACAAGGGTTTAGCCATAACCAGCAAAACTTACTAAAGAGTTAGCTTTAAAAATTCAACTTGAATGTGACTTCCTGAGAATAGCCCTCTCTCATTGGAAAAAGGATAAATTAATTGTAGTTCAATAGGAAATTCACTATTTTAAGGTAGTATATTATTCAAAATGGTTAAAATAAGTTTTGATGCTTTAAGGGATAAGCTTCTCTCTCAAAAATTACTTGCAAAATCTTTTGTTTTCTTAATTAGCTTTTAGGGAACAGTTTATTCTTCAAAAACCCCAGCATCTCTTTGTATTTCCACAAATGCCTTGGTGTGGGGGTCACGGCCTGGCCACGCTTTGTTACTGTGATGTGGGGAGACCCCCAGGTTACCTCGAATGCAGAAAGCATGTGCCCTTCTGCTCATGCCTCCGAGGTCTCTGCAGCCTCCCCGGCCTGGCCTTTGGCTCCCAGAAGCCTGTCACTCACCTTGACTTCTCGGCCCCGACCGTGCCCAGATCTGCATGGCACACGGTAGACACTCACGAAGTTGGGCAAGTGGCTGAAGGACGCAGAACATGGACCTGGGGGTGTTTGCACTCCCACTGTCTGCCTCTTGGCTCCCTGAGAGCTCTGTGAGGGCCCAGCGTGCCAAGAGTTGGCGTCGAGATCATGCACCTTTGCAGGCAGAGCAGTGGGAGGATCCAGAGAGACTGGAGCCAGGTTCGGTAAACAGTAGAGAGAGGTGCATGTTTATCACAGACTCCCAGTGAACGTCCCGGGTGGTAGACCCGTGCTGCGGGCCGGGCCTCGGCAGCCCTCCCCTTCCCTGCAGACATCCACACCAGGGTGCCTGCTTTCTCTCTGCGATGACACAGTGACCCCTCAAATGTACTGTGTTTTCCTGCCCCAAAGTGGTGCCTTACATGAGAGCATTTATGCCGAGGGTACCCTGGGAGGGCGAGAGCAACGTCACCATCACCACTCTCAGGGGGCCCACAGGAGGCCCCTGAGGAAGGGTTCTGCAAGATTCTGCCAATTCTGAGACCACAGTGGGGCCAGACCAGGCCCTGACCTCTCCCCAAGTCCTCTTCCACACCCCAAGGCTGTGAAGGCCCTGTCGCCTGCTCCCTCCCTAAGCATCCCACCAGCTACAGGCAGCCCACCCTCATCCAGCAGCCTCTCACTAGGAAGGGACAAATCAAGAGGATGTTCCTGCCCAGAAAGTGGAACAGCTGGGCAGCTCCTGAGCATCTCATAGGGGGATGTACTGCAGCTTTCCAGAGGGGTGGGGGGACACACATTTGCAACTCTCAGAAATATGATGTCAAAAGTTAATTTTTAAGCCCTGGCTGGTGTGGTTCACTGTATTGAGTACCAGCCTGTGAACTAAAAGGTCATGGGTTTGGTTCCCAGTCAGGGCACATGCCTGGGTTGCAGACCAGGTCCCTGGTAGGGGGCATGTGAAAGGCAACTGATCAATGTATCTCTCACACATCAATGTTTCTCTCCTCTCTCTAAAATGAATAAAAATTTTTTTAAAAAGTCCAGGAGGTCTGTGACTCACAGGCATACAATATAGAGGAAGCCAGAAGGGTGGGGGAAGCTTCTTTGAGGACTCACCTTAGCTGTGTCTGACAGGTAGGTCAAGGGGACGCAGTGGAGGCAGGACTACCAGCCAGAGTAAAAGGCTGGAGAAAAGGAATTGCCGAGGACCTGTGTGTAGTCATTCATTGAGCAACTAGATACTGACTGTGCCTGGCATGCACAGCACAGCGGGAGGCGTCGAGGGGACTGTGGGCAGTGAGAGTGGATGCTGAGGAAGTGGACACAGCGAACGAACGGAGACAGCTCTTGCAAGAAGTTTACCTGTCAGGGAGATGGAGAAAAGTGGAATGGAGACTGGAGGGGAATGAATGTGAGGCGAGCATTTTCATGTAGATGCTAATGGGAGGAGCCAGTAGCAGGGAGAAAGTGAAGGTTTCCAGAAGAAATTTCTGGTAATAAAAGGAGCAAGACCTCAGAGAAAGTGTGAGGGGTGGGCGAGAGGGGAGACCCGGATGTGGCGAGGACGTGACCTGGGTCAGAGGAGGGCAGGACTGGACGGAGCTGCCTGCGTAGGGTGGGAGGCATGGGTGCTCCCGCCAAGGCCCTGGTGGGAGAGGTCCTGGGGTGGGGGCCTGATGGGAATGACTGTGCAGGCACAGGCTAGGGCTGATGGGGCACTGCAGGGGTGCTGGGAGCTTCTCGGGCCTTTTGAAGGAGACTCCTGAGGCTTAGAGGAGTGGGCTGGCTGGCTGTCCAGGGGGTCACCGTGGCTGGGGACCTGGAGAGCAATCACTCCCTCCCCCGGCTCCCTTCAGCCACCTCTTACCTCCCAACCCGTTCTGCACCCTGCAAACACAGTGACCTGTCCCAAACACAGCTGGAACCCTCTAGGGCCTGTTCAGTAAAGAACCGAACGTTGCTTACCTCTGCTGCCTGTACTGCACACACTGGTGAGCCAAGTGGTTGAGGGGCGGAAGTTCCCCTTACAGAAATAGTCCCAGGAAAAAGATTCAGAAGGGATAGTAGAGTTAGACTGTCACCTCCCTGCACCTTCTGTGTTCGTGTCTCTAAGACAATGGTCATTGATGGTGGCCAGTGTCCAAAAAGAGAGCAAACCAGGCATTTTACGCCTCCTGATGGAAGAACACGGCGCCCTTGAAGCATTCTGGCAAATGCTTGCCCCTAAAGGTGATCACACCTCCATCTGTGGTGTCCGATACAACACACCTGCGCTCTGTGTGACCAGCGCTTGACTTGCGGCTAGGCCAGGTTAGTGTGTGTGTACGTCTAAAACACCCAGCGACTCTCAGAGACTTACTGCACAAACGGGATGTAAATAACTTACTAATTTTCCTATTGATTACACGTTGGCATGTTAATATTTTGGGTATGTCGAATGAAGTAAAATTTAAAATAAATTTAAAATTATGAATGTCATCAGTTTCTTTTTACTTCTTAGGATGTGACCACTGGGACATTTTAAATTACATGCCAGGCTGGCGTCTGCAGCTCACTTCACGTTGCACTTTCCACCAGCCCTCCGGGCACCCTCTGCAGGTTTCCCTGTCGGTCGCCTCCAGGAAGCTGCCAGCCCCAGCGGCAGGCGCCCTGTTTTAAGGCGCAGCCAGAGTTCACAGGATCGTGTCCGTGTGCTGAGTGCCCTTTCCATAGAGGAAGCACCCGAGGCCCCGAGAAGTCAGTGTCACAGCTAAGTGGCCCAGAGAAGTGAGTTCACAGAGCTGGAATGCAACAGAGCTAGGACATGAAACCAGAACCTTTGAGTCATGCTCATTACATCTGAACAGCAGGCACCCTTCCCCACCCCCCTCCCCCCTGCCCCCACCACCCCCCATGCCTTCATTTGTTCACCCATTTAGCATTAGTTGGGTGCCCCCTGTTGGTCTGGCTCTTCTGAGCTGGGGGCGGTACCATGAAGAAAACCCACAGGCGACCATGAGACTGTGGCGTTGCAAACCTACTTTGCCCTGGGATCTCAGGCAAGCCTCCTTTGGGGAAGTAAAATGTAAACATATTTAAAGCCAGAAAACCCGCTCCAGGCCTAGGGAACAGATGTTCAAAGCCATGGAGCAGAAAGGAGCATGCAGCACGGGAAGGACTCAAAGGCAGCCAAGGGGCTGGAGGGGAGCAGTGAGTGATGAGGCTGGAGAGGGGAGGATAACCAGGTTTTCTCAAGCTGGGGTTCGCAGACATCACCCCCACCCCTGTCCAGTTCTCTGACAATGGTATTTTGCATTGCAGTATGGATTCAAAAAATAACACAGCGAAAGTGCATCCTGACCCCTCCGGCCAGCCCCTTAGGACTCAGCGTCAGTGGTGGCCCTGCACCTCTGGGTACGGCCATCCACAGGCAGGGGGCCACTACCATCCATCTCAGGTGTGAATGGGCAGTCAGAACCCGGAGGTGCAGATGTGGAACTTCATTGCCCTGTGGCAGCCCTCAAACAATGTCAGACATTGTTGTCCCTCTTCAGCCGGTTGCAGAAAACTCTCACCCTCTTTCTTCGGGGTAAGTGTTCAAATTCTCAAATCCTCCCTAACCCCAGCCTTCAGCCACTCTGACCCCAGGTACGGGGCTTCCGACAAGTCCAGCCCCTGGTGTGGCTCGTTTGGTGTTCGGTGCTGGCCTCCACAGCCGAGGCCCTTCTGTGGTCTGGCCTCCATCTACGTGGCTCCCCTGAGGACAGACTCAGGGCCCCCAGCCCACTTTCTCTCACCGCCCTGAGGCTGTCCCACCCAAGGAGGCCCGCCTGGCCCGACGTCTCCCTGAGGAGCGTGGAGCTTGGACGAAGACTTGTCTAGACCATCCTGGCAGACCCTGGGAAGCTGGGCCCTTGTCTGCCACTGGCCCAAACCTAGGTCCTATTTCGACCCCAGATGGGGCAGGGACAGGGGAGGAACAACCCCTCCTAGGCTCACCAGCCTTTGAGTTCCAGGTCAAACAGCCCCCCTGCAGCTCTTCAAAGTCTCACTTCCTTTTTCGGAGGGGGGATCGTCACTGCCCGTGTGCTTCTCTCCTCTGTTGCTTTCCTTTTTAACGGCCAGACACTCACAGTTCTCGAGGCTCCAGCTCCGTCTGGTCAGAACCCACAAATCCTCCTCTTGCTCGGCAACGCCTGCCCCCGCAACGAAAGCCTGGCCTTTGAGGCCCTCGGCCTTCCGTTCCCTTTGTTGTGTCGGACCACGTCCATGCTGCAAGGGAACGGATCAACGGAATGAGAAACACCGGCTCAGTGCCACTCTGCTCTCACCGCAGTCAAGCAGGGACGAAGGGGGCCGCCGGATGAACAATGACACATTCCCGCAGAGTGAAGCCCAAATGACGCCAGGGCCTGTGGCCGGAGCAAAGGAGCCCCAGAAGACCAGAGGGAAGGAAATGGTGGGAGACGCGCGGTGGTGCTGGCGCAGGGGCGTTTGGAAGGCTGCAGAACTTGCACCGTGGCGGGTAGTGCGGGCGTCGGAGGCGCTTTGGTTTCTGCAAAACATCGCCCGTCACATCAGGTTCATATTACAAAGATCTATCTCATTGGCTTTGTAGTTCTGTGT
Source organism: Tonatia bakeri (assembly GCA_004024845.1). NCBI lineage: Eukaryota > Metazoa > Chordata > Mammalia > Chiroptera > Phyllostomidae > Tonatia > Tonatia bakeri. The sequence goes on from PVIA01000079.1 coordinate 160,305, forward strand.
GGTTTTCATCTGTAAACTTGTTTTGGCTTTATGGTTGTAGGAGAAATAGAAATGTGAGTGTATATTTAATTTTTTTTGTTTGTAAAAGATTCTTGGGAGTAAAAATGGAAGGGTGGAGCAGTCAATACTAAACGATTTTTCCTTGCAGAAAAATTTGCAAAAAAAAAAGGAGTCCAGAGGAAGTGTAAATGGCCTTTGGATCAGGCCTGGACCCTACCTGCCCATCCCTGAGGTGTGTGAGGGGCTGCAATCACCCACCCCCAATCTTGGCCTTTGCACTTGGCCTGTTGTTCTGTTTGAGGCCCTCTGCCCTCCTAATTATGCTCCCGGATGCTTTTAACTCCTGGGTTCCTTCCCCCTTTGGCTTACACAGTGCCTTCCCCTCACATGCCCTCTGGAGGGCCTGGGCAGAAGGCAGGAGCCTTGGATCCTGGTTGCAAAGCATCCGCCAGGCAGCCTGATCGTCTGCAGCGCCCGCTGGGGCCCCTTGTAGCACTGTTTTGCCAGAAAAGTCTCTGTCACTCACTTCACTTTGGCCACCTTCCCACATTCACCTCCCCCGGTTTTCTGGCCTCAGTGTGGGCCAGGGCCCAGGAAGGGGATGGAGAAGGGAAAGACCCTATGTTGGCACAGACTTGTTTAGGCAATATTACTTATAAATAAGATGTCTTCAACTTTAGAGGGTCAATGGGAATTTTTAATCTGAAAAGAGTCTACATATACATTTCTGGCTGCATGGTGTCACAGGTCTCACCAGGGATTTGGGACTTTACCTTCAGTGCAGTGGGAGCTCTTCGAAGGGCCGTAAGTGTGGGGAGTGATGTGCTCTAGCTGTTTGACAAAGAATGCAGTGGGAGAAACTTCGAGAAGCTTGCATGAACCTTTCTGCAGATAACAATTATGAAATTTGGACAATGTTTTTAAAATAATTATTTAAAGGCTCTGGGAGGTATCTCAAAACAAATAGAAGCTGAGGAAGAGTTTTTTTTTACTCTTGAAAAACTGCAACTGAAAGAGGTAAGAACTGGGGTGGTGCTCCCAAACCCCAGTGCTGTGGCGGGGGGGAAACCACAGCCCCACCACCGTAGGCTGTGGATAGGAGAGCTCAGAGGTACAAGAGTAGCTGGAAATTTAAGGTGGACATTCTGGAAGTAAGAGAACTGTAGAAGGCCTAAGACTCCAAATCTGAGCATAAACTGTCCGTACCTTTAGCCAAATGCTGGAGGACCTGGTGGAGAATAGGCAGGGACCAGAGAGGAAGCTGCCCCCAAAAGACAGAGCCACGCTAGCCTGGGGAGATCTGTGAGTGTGCCACCTCAGAAAGACCAAGCGGACCTCCCAGCCCGTGTTCAGGACACGCAGCAGAAAGCTAACATCCTGAGCATGTGAGGTGTCAGAGGACAGAGCCCAAGACTGACAGAGCCCTTGGAATTTTAGGGGAGAATTCACAGAAACAAGGGAAGCACAGAAAAGTGAGCAGCGAACTCCGACTGTAAACTGTCCAACTACTCGGAGGATTGCCACATTACAGAGGTGCGGGGAGACCCCCGGGCGCCAGGCTGGTAGAGAGCAGCAGCTCGGAGCTGCAGACACAGGGCAGAGACAGCTGATGCCGCCGACTGTGAGGAGACTGAGTTGGTAGTTTGAATCTAGGCATATTAACTGCCCGCCATAGTGGACACCAATGGTCATCAAAAAGCACAACGTTGCCCAGAATCACTTCAGGGTCATTTTTAGACTGCGAGGACGCAGGACAACATGACCTGTGCTCAGGTGAGAGGAAGGAAAATGAGAAGCTGACGCTGAGCCAGGCACAGATATTAGATTTAGCAAAGAAAGATCACAAAGCAGCTTTTATACAAACGATAAAAAACATGTTCAAAGATTTAAAGGAAAAAGTGGTCTTAATGAGTGAAGAGAAAGGGACTCTCAACAGAGAAATGGGAATATATATATATATATATATATATATATATATATATATATATATGGGTTTGTAATATATATTCTATATATTTAATGATGAGGACTCCATCCAGCAGGGTCCGTATGCTGTGGATGAGATGAACGAATTCACACGGACTGCAGAAGTCCTGTGTGGAAAAGGGACGGCATGGACACTCTGAGAGAGAGAGTGCCCCGACCCCTGCTTTTCTGGAAGCTTTACCTCAAGGAAGGTCTTCATTCATCATTGTCAGGCAGTAAGGACAAAACAATAGATAACATTCAAAGAACTATGAGGGTTTATTCTGAGTCAGGATCAGTTAGCTAAAGGACCATAAAGCTTTGGGAAACAAACTCATTTCATGCTTGGACTCTTATCATTTAAATTGAGGACATTGTTAGCAAAGCAGGTTTCACAGGATTTTGTGTGTTCTTTCTTAGGCCTGATCGCCCCAGGGAATCTGCCCTTCCCTGCACAGAGCCTCACCCACCCTGTCATTGTTTCAGGCTTAAGTCAGGTGGAGGAAGTAAGGCAGCCAAGAGACTAGGAGACTTCTTGCAGACATAATGAGGACTCAGGCTATGTCAAAGCCAAGGGGTGAGGGTCCATCACCCCCTATCGCTATAGCCCCCCCCAAGTTCTTCCCTGAGGGCCCCTTCATGACCATGTCTGTCTTAGGTCATCCCTTCCTTGAGGAATCTTATCCATCACTGGCTAACTACTCATCCTCCTGGGGCCAAGCAGGGTAAAGTAAAAGGGGGCAGAGGTAGTGCCCCTGCCAGAGAGATAAGCTTTGCCTCCTTAGTGGTTTATAGTCCCAAGGTCTCTCACTCAGCCTTAGCCATGGAGGGTTACAGCTTCTGAAACCAGGTAGGGCAGTTCCCAACAATGTCATATGTATATATTTAACATATATAGAGTGTGTGTGTGTGTGTGTGTATTTAAAAGGGATATCAAGAGATCCAAAACTTGTGCAATTGAGTGCCATGACAGGAGAGAGAGGTGAAAGGGCAGGAAAAGATACTTGAATACATACTGGGCAAAAACTCTGCAAATTTGGTGAAAGGCTAACTTCAAGAGCTAAGAATCTCAATAAACCCCAAGCAGGAAAACACAAAGAAAACTATTTTCTAGGCACTGAATAGTCAAACTGATAAAAGTCAAAGATAAAGAGAAAATCTTGAAAGCAGCTAGAAAAAAAGGGGGGAAAAGGAAAAGAAAAAAAATAGCTTGCATACAGAAGAACAGTGTACAAGTAATAGTTGATTTTTCTTTAGAAACAATAGAGGTCAGAAAATGAAGGTAAAATAAGACACTTTACAGCATAATTAAGGAAATAATTTATCACCAGAACACCTCATGACAAAAACAATGGCTAAAGGAAAACCTTCAAGCTGAAGGGAACTCAGATCTACAGTAAGGAAAGAAGAGAACTGGAATTGATAAAAAGCATGTGTCAATTAAAAAATATATATGTGTGTGTGTATATGTTATACATATATGTTATGTATATATTATTATATATATATATATATATATAGACCCTGGCAAGGTAGCTCAGTCGGTTAGTGTCATCTTGATACGCTGAGGTTGCAGGTTGGATCTCTGGTCAGGACACGGTCAAGCAACCAGTGAGTGCATAAGTGAGTGGAACAACAAATCTCTCTCTCTCTCCCCCCACTTCCTTTCTCTCTAAAATCAATTTTTTAAAAAAGACTATATTGCCCTGCCATGTAGCTCGGTTATTTAGAAAATCATCCCGATACGCCAAGGTTTTGGGTTACCCCCAGTCAGGGCACCTACAAGAATCAACCAATGAATGTGTAAATAAGTGGAAAAACAAAGTCAATATTTCTGTTTGTCTCTCTCTTTCTCTCCTCCTTCCTCTCTCTGAAACCAACAAATAAAAAAATATATATATGGAGTTATAAAATACGAGTATATATGTAATTGACAACAATAGCATTAAGGAAAATGGGATGGGGGATAAGTGGAAATATATTTTGCAACAGCCCTAACTTTTACATAAAGTGATTCATTAGCTCTAAGTAGACTCTGACAAGGACACATATGTGTCAACCCATGGTCATGGTGCCAATTCAATGCCAATAGGGTTCCCCAATTTGGGGTATGGTTGAGAAAGAAACTTTATTCAATGCAAAACAGCTTAATTATAATACAGCACAGCTGTAAAACATGCATGGCTATGAGGTGGCCCTGGGCAAGGCCCCTCTCCTACTAGACAGCTCTGCCATGCTCCTCACTGCTTTGCTTTGACAGGAGAAACACAGTCTTTGGTGGAAAGGAAAGTTGTGCCCCTGGAGCCAGAGGGGAGCTGGCTTATCTGAATGGGAATCACCACCCTTGGTTCCCGATTGGTCCGTCCTCATGCAAATGAGGACTCCAAATCCTCACTGTTTGATTGGTCCAAAAGGCACTGTCCTGGTTGGTCAGAATAGAGCTGTGATGATTGACCAGAGCTGTACAGATCCAACTGGATGGGGAAAGCCTCTGTCCTCTCAGTTGAAATAGGATTCCAGGAACTGCTGTGTAAGGGTGGCTCAGATGGCAGACACAGTGCAGGCTGGCAGTTCAGTGAGGGCTTGTCCAGGAAGTGCAGTTTGTGTGACAGGCCCCTGGCTGCTAGGCTGTTTTTTAATATTTGAGCCCAGTTAGCCACCAGGAGCCCTTCTTAATTTGTGCCTCCCCCCCACTCAGGTTTCACATATATATACATATAAATATAATAAAGATGTGTATTGTAATCTCTAGAGCAACCATTAAAATTTATGCAAAGAGATATAGCTAGAAAGCCAATAAGATGGAATACTAGAAAATATTTTATTAACACAAAAGAAAGCCAGAAAGGAGGAACTAAGGGAAAAAAAAAAACAGCTGAGATGAATAAAAAACAAATAGCAAAGTTTCAATAATTACAGCAAATGCAAATCCAATAAATATTCCAATAAAAAGACAGGGATTGTCAGACTGGATTTTAAAAGGCAAGAATAAATTTTATACTGTCTAAAGGAGATATACTTTATATTTTTTTATTGATTTTCTTTAAGAGAGAGAAACATCAGTTTGTTGCTCCCCTTATTTATGCATTCATTGATTGATTCTTGTGTGTGCCCTGAGCAGGGATCGAACCTGCAACCTTGGTGCATCTGGACGATGCTTCAACCAATGGAGCTACCTGGCCAGGGCTAAAAGAGATAGACTTTAAATGCAAAGACACAGACAGACTGAAAGTAAAAGAATGGAAGTGGAGACGGTGCAAACAGTAAGCATGAGTCAGCTGGCATGGCTTACTCATTTTAGGCAGAGTAGACTTGAGAAGGGGGCTATCACCAGGCATAAAGAAGAGCAATTTATAATGACAGCAAAAGCTCTATACATGGAGAAATATAAGAATTATAAAAGTACCTTTTGCGATTTTGTAATTCTTTAATTTAATTTTATTTATTTTAGAGATCAAAGAAAAGTGAATAACAAACTGGGGCTTCATCAAACACTTACAGAACAGTACCAGGCAGATCAAAGTACCTGATAATCAAGACATGTGTTAGGATTATACTGGCTTTAGAACTGAAAGTGTATTTTAAGTGGGGACAGTTTATTGTATGTAATTATACCTCAATAAGGTGGTTGTGTTTTTTTTTTTTTTAAAGAAAAGCCCCGTGGATGCGGAGGGGTAGAAGGGTAATGCAGGCTAGAATGGATGCAGGAGGGGGACTATAATGCAAAGAAGAAGAAAGGCGGGTTTGTTGGAAGAAATCTCGCTTCAGGTCAGACCGCTGGGTTTGAGAGGCCCGTCGGACTCGTGCGGGCGGGTGGGTGTCGGCGGGCTGCACGCGCAGACCAGAGGCGCTGGCGTTGGTCAGACTGCGGGGCGGGGCGGGGCGAGTGGGCTCCAAGCTGAGCCCTGAGGCTCATGCAGAGGTGGGAGAAAGAGGAGGAAAGGAGTCCTCGCGGGAGACTACGAAGAAAAGTGCAAGGGAACAGTGGATTCAGAGGAAAGCGTGCTCTAATAAAAAGGCAGTGGCCAGCCACAGAAAATGTCGCTGAGAAGTCGAAGCCTGGCTCTGGGGGCAGCAGAGGGCGGGAGCCAGGTGTCTGCCCCGGGGGGGTCACAGGGCACACCCACCCGGGAGGAGAGCAGCCTGGGGTGTGGCCTTGCCCTCTCCCCTTGCCCGGCATGCTCACCAGGCAGGCGGATGGCTGGCAAACCTTTGTTGAGCCCAGCCTCAGTGACCTCCCTCTGCTGCTTGGTCCTTGGGGCATGGAGAGCAAGTCCCTGTCCCCCTCCGAGAGCTTCCAGTCTGCAACACAGGGGCGGATAATTGCGCTGCCCTGTGTGGGGGCCCCTGGACTTTGGAGGTGAGATGGGGAGCAGGGAAAACCTACCTGGAAGAGAAGCGATGCTTGACCAGGGCTGTGAGGGACGGGTAGGAGTAAAGGGTTTGCAGATGGTGAAGGGGAGGCTGAGTTTGTTTTGCTGCTTGATCCAAGGGGTGGACCCACGACCCATGGGTGGGTGGAGGTCACAAGGAGGCAGATGTTCACTCCACACAAGGTTTCTCACAGGTGCGGCTGCTGGCCCAGGTGCTTGGGGCTTCCCAGAGAGGGGATGAGCACGTGTGGAGGTGTGGGAAGGCCTGCTAGCAGAAGCTGAGTGCCAGGAAGAGGAAGGCTGCAGGGGGTCTGACACAGGTACCCCGGCCCTGAGGACAGTTCACTGAAGTACAGGCTTGCCAGACTCATTTCCTTTGCAGTCCACCCTCCTGGGGCTTTTATCAGACACCTGCAGCCCAGCTGCAGAGGCCTGGCGGGGGTGGGGCCCGGTATCTGCTTCTTCAGAGACCCTGGGCGCCTGGCCCTGGGTCGACCACCCCGTCACTGCCTGCAGAAGTGCACCTTGGATGGGGGAGGCCCAGGAAGGACAGGCTTTCGGCCTGTGAAGTGTATGGGGTTGGGAGAAACCTGCAGACAGAGGTTCTAAGAAGACAGGTGAGGCCTTGGGGATGCCTGGATCAGGGGGATCCTCTAGTTCTGGTCACACGATTTATAGCCAGAGACAATGTAATGTAGAAGTTACGAGTGAGGCCTCTGAAACAGACCAGGGGCAGATCAAGTTCAAAGGCCTAAAGGTTTGCACCATGTGGGGAGCCCTCACTGAGAAACAAATTGTACCTGTCATCTCACCTGTGCGGCAGGCAAGGTGAACTGGGTGGATTGTCCACTGTGTGCGCTGCTCCTGTGGGTCTGCCGGGAACACAGGGCTCGTGACCATTTTTACTTCGTGTGATCATCGTCAGAAAAGAGCAAAAATGAATGTGGCCCTACTTCATCTCTCCCTGCGGGGACAGAATGTTCCCTTAAGGATTCTCTGACGAGAATCAGATTGGTTACAACCGTACACAATCCGATGCACAGCCAGGTTTTCCACAGACCACCTTCCGGTTCCTTCCATTTGCACCCTGCCCACATGCTGCCCCACTGGTCTCCCCCACTGCCCACGTGCTGCCAGCTCGAGGGTTTGTATGAGGACAGTCAATGTCACAGTGTGGCAAGTGACTCTGCACCACGGTGGCATGGGCCAGGGCGGGCCTGAGCAGGGGGCGGGGGGAGGGGGTGTTCCTGGAAGCTGGTCCGCCCCAGGAGGACCAGCACTGACAACGCTGTACACGCGAGGGGCCATGCCCACTACACACCCCCCAAGCCCCAGTGAAACTGGGACCTCACTTGCTTTCTCCTCAGATTCCAGAAATACCTGGAGCTGCCCCAGAAGAGGCTGGGAAGTGGGAGCAACGTGGAGCATGACCAAGGCCCTCACCAATTGGAGTTAAAATGTTGCATTTTTGGAAACTTCACAAAACCATGTAATCATGTGAACACGTGGCTAGCCCCCAACCCTACCTCTGGTCTCGAAGGATCTCAGGTGAGCGGGGGACCTGAAGCTCCAGCGTCATCAGCTTCTCAGGAACCACACTTCGGGTTTCACATCCAGCTTGGTTTTATTCCGTCTCTCCCTACTCAACCCCCGTCTGGGGCTCCCCACAACCCTCAGGGAAAATTTGGGTATTCGGGTCCTCCGTGGTCCCTGGGGGGTTCACTGGCTTCCATGTGTTCCCTGCGGGGGTGAGCTTTGGGGGAGAAAGCAAAGGTAGGGGCCAATGGGCGAACTTCAAGGACATGAGGGAAGATAGGCCTTAGTGGACCATAACCTGTGGGCGCCTTGGGGAGAGGGCTGCATCGATCTCCAAGCAAGCCTCTGGCCCCCACCTGAGAGACGAGGGCCCATGCGTTAGGGTGGCACCCCTACTCCTGACACCAGGACCTTTCCCTGCTGAGCCACTGGGGCACCAGGGCAGAGCCCCATTCTCCTGTGAAAGTGCTCTCCGAGCCATGGGGTGGGGGCTGGGGTGGGGAGTGTGGGTGAGGCGGGAGAAAGGCAGTGCAAACAACCCCTGACCTGAAACCCATAGACCTCAGTTTAAGAGCCTGCTCTGTCCTTTTTTGACTGTGTGACCTAGGGCGAGTGACTGAACACTTCTGAACCACAGCGCCCCCATCTGTACATCGGGAAATACTTGTTCCATCCCACGGCTCCTGTGAGGAACCGATGAGACAAGCATCATGAAAGCCTCGCCGCGCCCCGGCTGGCCGGGGACCCTGACTCATTTGTCTGTCTTGATCCTGGGCGACCCCTGAACCTCCTCAGCAGGTTAAGCAATCATGTTGACTTTATTTATTAGCTTCACACACTCTTCTGATGTTACTTGGCCCCATCCCAAAACCCCACAAGCTCCCCGGTTGCCAGCACTGGCTGACCCCGTACCCTTCTGCTGTGGGGACCATCTGGTGTAGGGCGGGGGGTGCTGGGCAGTGGCCAAGGAGCCAAGGGGAGCTCTGTGCTGGGCCAGGCCTCAGTCTCCCGACCGGACCTCGAGGGGCCAGCAGGCTGGGGTGAGCCCAGAGCAGCCCCTCCTGTGGCCTCTGGTTCCCATTACCGTTCTCTCTCGTGCTCGTCCAGACCCGTCTCTTCCAAACCCCTTTCAGCACCGCTTCTGGTTCTCCTCCGGAGACGCCCTCCGCCCGCCCTCCTCCCTGCACACCTCTAGGCGCCCCGCCTGGCCACCGATCAGGCTGCGAGGGTGGGAGCGTGATGAGTGGCCAGAGGCTGAGGGCTGTGAGTACGCACAGAGTCCCCAAGGAGCTGGGATGCTGGCCCAGCTGGTGACTCCCTAACTCGGTGGGCCTCTGGGCCCCCTCCAAGTGGCTATGTGACTCTAGGTCTCTCCCTTTGCCAAGCCTAAGGGGTTAAATGGGTCTGCTGAGGAGCTCAGAGGAAAGGCCCCACCCCTGCTCTCAGGGAAGGGGCCCTGTGACCAGTGCCCATGAGGGGCCGGCCCTCCCTGAGAAGGCACAGAGGCTCCCCGGCCCCCCAGGACAAGGCGCCCCTGCCCTGCCCTCCCAGGCTGGGAGGACTGGTCCCGGGACCCACACGGAGGCTGTCCCCCTCTGGCCTTGTCGCACAGGAATGTCATCCCCCACCTCTGTGGGACCCCGGGCGGGTCTCCCCTCACGCTGCGTTTGCATTTCGAGCAGCACTTTGCAGCTTGCACAGTGCACGCGTCTCCCCTCTCCTTCCATACCCCACTGCGTCCCCTCAGGTGCGAACCACCGCCTCTTTACCAGATGAAGGTTCATGAAGGGCGGTATTTGGGCCAAGGTTACCCCAGTCGCGAGGAGTAGAGTCCAGCCACCCTAAAGCCGCAGCCTGGCCTCTCCCCACCCTTCATGGGGTCTGGCGGCAGCCTGGGATCCGGCAGGAAACAACAACCTTTGAGCTGGTGAGAGTGGGAACGAACGACCAGAGCCATTTTCAATGGCACGTGCTTGGCCCCAGAACAGATGTGTGTTGTGGGGAGGAGGGGGCTGCAATCTGGAGCGGCTCAGGCCCCAGAGGTGAAGACTGCGCTTGATTTGCGGAAAAGCCTTCCCTCTACCACGGGCACAGGGGTGGGGCTCCAGCGCTGGGGGCAGTGGCAGGCACACGACAGAGGTGTGAGCGGCTTCAAATGCTGGGGGAGGAGCTGGGCTTAGAGCCCCAGCAAGGAAGGGTTTTAAGCAGGAGAGAGACGTGAGGCCTGGCCTCCAGGGCAGGCGTTCCTAAGGACACTGCCTGGGCAGAGGGCCTGTGCTCGAAGGGGCGGCTGCACCCGCATCTCCTGCCACAGGCACACAGCAGACTCAAGCCAGGCCTGGGCAGGGCCCGGTGGGAGCTAAACACCTGAGTTCTGGTGCTGGCTGGGCCTTCAGTCCCCGTGTTGACCTCCCTGGACCTGCGTGTCTCATCCACCAAGTAGGGTGACATTTCCTGCCTTGTTAGCCTTCTGGGCTGGGGGGGAGGGGGTGCTTGGGGACAGACAGCATGGAAGCCTTGGGGGAGACGGCCAGATGCCAAGCTCAGGCGGGCCTCTCCTAGTTTCCTCGCCTGCCACAGCGGGCACAGGCCTCTCTGCCCCTCCTCCCAGAGCGCAGGGGATGAATGCAGAGGCCCTTCGTAAACAGAGGGGTGGGACTCACAGGGTGCCATGCTGGGCAGGGAAATAGAAACACATTTCTCTGAACTCGGTCCGCAGTCATGCTTGGGTGGCAGGCTTTCTAGACCCCAGCTGACTCTTGTTTGGTCACTCATCCGCCCATCTTTCCATCCAGCAGCCACCAGCCCCCACCTCAGAGCTGCAGCTAAAGCCTGGGCGGCGTGACCCAGAGCTGGCCTCGGCCCCCCACCCGGTACTTACGTACCCTTAGAGAGGAGCTGGGGTTCCCCACTCCACTGCCCAAATGTGGAAACTGAGGTCCTGAGAGAGGCAGGGAAGCCTAGGATGATCTGACCAACTCCAGACCTCGGCCTCAACTGTTCCTCCCCCTCTCCAGGCTCATTTCTGACCCCGCCCTGGGCCAGCTGGGGGTTTCTCGGGCTTGGAGCAAGTCCATTGGGACAGGGGCCAGGCCACCTCCCAGGCTGGGAGCAACACGGCGGCCGCTGCCCAACAGCTTGAGCTCAGGCGCAGGCAGGGGTGCAGAGCCTGAGGGTGGGGTGGGGGAGGGTGGGGGAGGGGGCTGGGGAGGCCCGGCCCCACTCCTCTGCAGCACACGATATTATCTCTGGCCTTGGCTCAGCCCTCAGAGCAGGATGCGGCTTTCAACACCTCTCTCCCCTCGGATGGGCTCGAGGCTTTTGGAGTTTCTCACGGCACGGATCAAGGGGCCAGCCGGCAGAGCAGGCCCCCAGCTAAGGCGGCCAGTCCTGAGACGGTCCCGCCCCCATTCGGGAGGGGGACAGGCCCTGGTGGGTGAGAGGGAGGGGGCGGCAGGAATAGTCCCCCTGACCCAACGTCTCCCCTCCCCCCTTGTGTTCCATAATCCAGGGCGCCTGTTCAAGGAATTCTCTGCCCGTGTGTTAGTGATTTATTTAGACTCAGGCTCATCCCGCCGGCCTGGCGGTGACAGACCCCCTCCCCACCCCCTTCTCCTCACCCTGTCCCTGGGGCTGTTTTCATCTGCAGCACAGCAGGCCTGGCCCTGCTCCAGGCTGCTCCAGATGTCCAGGGCTCTGCTGGACATCTCGGGCTTTCAGGGCACCCCAGAATCTCATTTCTGGGGGCCCAGCCACCCCTCTGATATTCTGTGAGTCCTGGTCCTCAATCTTTCTGGGCCCCTCCTTCCCAGTGAGGAGGTGACAGATGACCTTCAGAGCCATCTCCCCCTTGAACAGATGGGCAGGTAGAGGCCAGGAGAGGGGAAGGCTGGGAGGCAGTGGGGAGGCCCCATACTGTATCTGACAAAAAAGCCATTACAATGAGCGGGGACCCCCCTACACACACACACACACACACACACACACACACACACACACGATCTCATCTAACCCTCACCCAAACTCTCCCCCCCAGAAAGGGTTACTATCCCCCGAGGCCAAAAAGTGGCCACAAATCATCGGGCAGGACGGAGTATAGCCTGAGTCCCTCTCTCTCTCTGTCTCCTTCCGGCTGGGTGGCCAGCTCCTGGGCCTGCTCGCTGCTGAGTAACCAGGGCTCTGTCTCAGCGGCAGGGTCCCCACCCAGGAGAAGCCGGGTGTGAGTAGGAGGTGTGTACCAGCGTGCCATGAGCACTCACGCCGCTCCTCGGGGGCGGGCAGGGCACCCTGTTCCAGGGCCTCCTCACCACGTTCGTGAGCTCTGTGGGGTCGTGTACCCCACACACCCCGCCCCCGGGCCCCTCGGTGCCTCCACCAGTACTGGTGAGCATGCAGAGGGAGCTGGCATGTCCCCCTCCACAGGCTGCAGCAAACAGCACCCTGGGGTGGCGGCCCTTCGTTCCACGGCCTGAGAGACTGGCTCACCACCTGCTCCAGACCCTGAGACCCATGGCCCCAAAGCGGGGGGCAGGAGGAAGCCCCTGTGTTTCCTGCTTTTCTCAACAAGTTCCCCTCCTCATCTCCCTCCCTCCGACCTCCTCAGGGCAGGCAGAGGACAGGCACCGTGGTGCAGAGAAGAAACTGAGGCCCGCAGGGATGCAGAGGTGGGCCCCAGCTGCTACACGACCCTGGTCAGTCACTTACCCTCTGTGGGTCGGTTTCTCCGTCTCACCCTGAGTGGAGGGGACAGGAGATGAAGATGCCTTCCAGGGCGCTCTCTCCACAGACAGCCACATGCCACCCGACCTTCTGCTCCCAGTGCCCAGCGTAAGGCCAGGTGCCTGGTGACAGAGCCCAGCCTGCACCTGGCCCGCACTGGGGGTGTGGGTGCCGTGGACATGCAACTGAGCCCCTGTTTTGTATCAGGAGGTATGACCCAAGCCCCTCACACACCTTCTCTTACTCAAGCCTCAAAACCGCTTGAGAGGTCTGTGTGAATACCCCTGTGTGATAGAATGAGGCTCAGAGAGGTTAAGTGACTTATCTGAAGCCACACAGCTTTACGGGAACACTAGTGTCCCCCTCGCTCCTGCTTTGCTTGGAGGAGCTTCTGGTCAGGGTGGAGGGACAGTCTGGACCAGGGCGGGAGGTGGGCTGCCTGTCCTCTGAGTGTGGGGACTGGGCTAGTGGAGGGCCATAGAGCAGCGCTCACCTGGGGGGTTGAGGCCTGGGCTTGTGCCCGCCTAATGCTGGCCTCTCCGGGCGGTCTCTGACTGGGGCTGTGAGCTTCTTCCCTCCTCCCATAGAAAATTCTTCCTGGTTCTGAACCAGCCCAGCCCCCTCTCAGGATGGCTGCTTCCCTTTGCCCAGAGATCACAAGGCCCCCAGGCTCTCTGTCCCTGGGCATGAGGGGAGCCGAGGGTGGACCAGGGGGAACCACTTGGCCACTGATCACTCTGTGCTCAGCACAGGCCCTGGGGAACTCTGGTGCAGGTCCCCACTCTGCCTTCGCCCTCTCTGCAGCCTGGGGGGCCCCTCCCCAACATGGGCCTGCAGAGGCTGCCAGAGCATAATGGAGAGCTTCAGGGCCGGCCTCTCTGGGCTGCAGTCTTGGCAGGGACAAGTGTAACAGATTGGGCTCTGAGTGTCCCACAGCCTGACTCAAGGCCCCGCACTCGAGTTTCAGGCTGTGTGGCTGTGGGCAAATCACTTCACCTCTCTGAGCCTTGGCTCCTCATCTGTGGAACAGGGGCCATAACGGGACCAAACTTGCCAGTGTTCTGAGGAGTAAATGAGTTCATAATGCAAAGCCTTTCACCTGGCTGACGGCACAGCGAGAGCAGGCAGTCCATCAACACTGGCCCTCGTCACTGCTCTGACTAGTCACCAGCTGCTCGGGCCGTGGCTCCTCTGCACAGGGTAGGGTTCCTGGCTTGGGCTCACGGGGCTGCTGTGACCCGCCTCTGCAGTGAGGTCCCTGCGGGGGGCTCCTTCCGCTCTGCTCTCTGCATCTGAGACATGGGGAGTAAAACCCTGCTCGCCCATTATCCGAAGGGCTGTCACATGGCATGTGAAAGTGACAGGAGTGAAAAATGGAACCGTAATAGGCCCAGGTCATTACCTATGTACCTCTTCTCAGGTAAGGCCCACAGAAGGACGGTGGCTCGTTGGGCGTAGCTGCTGTCAGGGGACATGAAGGTCAGGGCTTCCAAGGTCAGATGTCACAAAGGCCAGGGAGAGGCCCGGTCTTGTGACTGCAGGGCCGGGCCTGGGCCTGTGGGTGGAGTCAAGTGATACTCCTTACTGGGGACCTCAGGCCAGCTGACCCAGGCTGGTGCCCAGCTGCCCGTCCCTTGGGTGGCCGAACTGCCTACAACAAATACTCAGGGGCCGATTACTTGCGCAATGGTGACTTCCTCTGGCTGGGTTTGGGAAGGGCAGGGAAGTGGCAAGGACACCCGGCACCTGTCCACCACCATGCCTCTGCAGTCTGGGATGCAGATGAGGCAGAACTGGGCTGCTGAGGAGGCAGAGGGAGCCTGGGAGAGCCCCTCCCTCCAACCATCCCTCGGGGCTTCCTCGAGTATTAATCTGTCAAACTAGGGGCTAAGGAGGGAGTGAGAGTCACAGACTGGAAACACAGGCACGTGCCTGTTATTTCAGGTGTGCGTGTTGGGGGTGGGGCTGGCAGACTGGCCCCTTAGAAGCTAAGCCGTCCGCTGGCACCCTCAGCCACCAGACCTCTGTCGCCGGCCATCTCCTCTCCCCTCCTGGACAGCTCCGGGAGCTGGCCTGAGGCCTCGGGGCAGGGAGAGGTGCTGGTGTCCTGGGCAGGCCACACAGGCTTCCCAGAGGTAGGAAGGGCTCCCCTAGAGGGAGGGCACTTTGGGCAGAGGATCCTGGGGCTGGCAGCTCAGCTCTTGTGTGGCCCCTACACCCACAGGCATTGGGTCTCTGTCCCCAGCACTTGGCAAGCCGGTGCCATCCCTAACAGGCCCCTCACCCCCCGAGGGGATGTCCCATGCTTCTCACATCTCACACTCTCTCTGAGTCAGTCTCGTGTGGATGTGGTAGGTTTGGGGGAGGCTGGAGTCTTCCTCATATTTTCCAGAACCTTCTCAGACCTGCCCTGCCTGGGCTGGGTGCTGGGATCCCGAGGAGGGCTGGCCCAGTCTGGGGTCAGAGAGCCAGATGCTCCCAGTACCTGGTATCTTCCTCTCAGGTCCCCAGAGCCCGACAAAGGGCTTGTTAAGGGAAAGAGTGACCCACTGAGGCAAAGCCTGCTCACCGCCCCTCCCCCCATGTGCTTAAGGCTCCTGCAACTGCAAACTACTCTCCTGGAGCTCTGTCCACCTGATGCAGGAAGCAGAGGCAGGAGCCCTCACTTGTCCGCAGCCCAGCTTTGCTGAGTGGGGCTGTGGGAGAGAAAGGCAGACCAGTGCAAAGGGGAGCCCGGGCTGGGGGTGGGGGCGCACAGAGCAGGGAAGGGTCCAGGTGCTGTTTTCCCAAGCTGGGCCGCCTGCTGACATGGCCTGCGGTTGTGCGGGGCAGGGGGTGGGACTGGCATGGGGGCGGGGGGAAGGGTGCCAGTACCCTAGAGTGGTCTAGGTGGTGAGAGACAGATTTCCCTAAATCCCTTTCCCAGGGTATCAAGACAACGAGTGGCCCACTCCTCAGGACACCTGCCCTCCACCTAGGTTTTTGGAGCCAAAAGGAGGACAGATGACCAGCGCCCTGGGGACATGAAGTTGCTGGGCCGAGCCTAGAAGGGTAGAGATGGCGGGGCAATGCCCGCCAGCCCTGCCTCCCTCCACACCTTCGCTGCCCTCGTCTTCATCCTGCTTAGCTGGTTTGCTCACAGAACATTGTTCGGGGCCAGAGGGCCAGCTAGGATCTACCAGGCCCTGGTTTGAACTAACCAGGGCGCAGAATCCAAACCGATGACTGGGAACCTGTGCTCAAACCTCAGAGAGGGCGAGGCTGGAGGACGGGGAGGGTGGGTCAGGTCGGCAGCCAGCAACCCTCCCAGTGTTTCCGAAACTTTAAAAATCATGCTCCCTTTTGGTAAACTGAATCACCTTGTGCCATCTTTTCATACTATTTGAAATTCAAAATGAATGCAGTCCGGTGGCTAGATGTCAATGAGAGTGGAGGGGCTCAGCTGCCCCCCTTTTCGGTGGGACCACTCTGCCTTCCCCTCCGTCAGCAGTTCACGGAAGCCTCCAGCCGGCCGTGGTGAACGGGGCTTCGAGTCCTTCCTTCTCACTGGGGAGGCGACCTGGAGGCGGCCAGCCCTCAGGGCCACACTGTCCTTGGACCGGTCAGCCCACTAGATTGTTCTTTAGGTTCCTCCCCAAACCCCTGCTGCCACCCACAGGCCCTTTTCTTCTCAGCAGGTGGCCCAGCTTAGGGGAACAGCGGCTGGACCCCCCCTGCTCTGTGCCCACCCCCCGGGATCCCCTTCACACTGGTCTGCCTTTCTCTCCCGCACCCACACTTGGCAAAGCTGGGCTGCAGGACGAGTGAGGGGCTCCTGCCTCTGCTTCCTGCATCAGGGGGACAGAGCTCCGGGAGAGCAGTTTGCAACTGCTGGGTTCAAACTCTCCCCTGTGGGGGAGAACCCGCTCACTCACAGGTTAGTGTGGGATGGCGGCAAGCGGGTGCCGTCGTTACCTTCATCTCGATATCCTTGGTGGCTTTGTGTTTATCTAGGTATGTTTTGGGAGGAAGGAGGGTGAGTTGGAGGTCCCGAGAACGCCAAGGTTACAATCCTAGAGCTGGGGGTGGATTTCCTCCCCAAGTCAGGTCTACATTCTGAGCTCTCAAATGTGACAGGGAGGGAGAGTCCCCAGGGACCCTTGTTAAAGTGTAGAGTCCAGTGCTTCTCCACCCCATGGAATGAGCAGGTCCTGACAGAGCTGTGTGCGTGTGCGTGTGTGTGTGTGTGCACGCGTGCACTGTGCAGGGGCCTTTCAGCTCAGGCTTCGCCTCTGCTGAGCGGTGTGAGCGCCTCGCGCAGGGCCGGCATTCCCACGGCCACGGCGACGACCCACAGAACTGCACGACTTGCCCCACGCCGCCGTTTGAAACCCGGTTTGGGCATTTCTTCGTTTCTTTTATAAATGGGGTAGAGGATACCACGGAAGAGGCAGTGACCCTCGAGACCCCTGAGAGGCGGAGGGGAATTCTGAGCGGCCAGGCCACTGCCTCCCACCACCCAGTGCTTGGGAGCTCGGCGGAGCTGTCGACCGTGTGAAGGAAGGAAAGGGTGGGGGCCAGGCTCTAGCTCACAGCCCTACCGCCCCATCACCTGCTGGGGGCCCGAGTCCACCCCTTCCACCCGGGTTGGTAAGGCAGAAGCACAACTGGAGGCTTGGCTGTGGGTCTCCTTCCTGCCAGCCTCCCTGGTCAAGTCCACTGTGAAGAGACGAGGTGAGACGTCCGGCCCGCCCTGGGAACCCCACGGGAGCCCAATTATTTACTGGAAACAGTGAGAGATGAATTCTTGGCGGCTTCAGTCGGTGCAAATCAGAGGCATGGCTGAGCTCAAGTCTGGTTTTGATCAATTTCAGCCAAACAGACGGCTCGTTAAATCTGAGCTGAAGAGGCCTCCTTTCTGGACCCCCCTCGCCAGCCCTCCCCATCCCACCTCAGAGATGGAAGGCCTCTTGGAGAACAGTGAGTCCAACCCACCCGTTTTACAGATGGGGAGACGGAGGCCTGGAGAAACCTTCCCAGGGCCCCTGTGGTTGCCGTGGATTTGGGAGAGCCACGCCAGGTGAGGGGGACTGTGGCTCCAGACTCTCCAAGCTGAACAGATCAAGGTCCAAGGGTGCCTTTCCTGCTCCTGGCTTTCCAGCACCTCTCCCCACCCAATGTGGATGCTTCTGCCAGATTTCTCTGCATCCACTCTCTCCTTCCAGGTTGAGGACGTCGGGGAGCGGCAGGTGGAGACCCATGGAGAAGGTGGTGGTGTCCTCATCTACAAAATGCATGATCACGACTTGGGTACCCAGTTCAGTGACGAGGGCTTGGACCCTGCCCAGTCTGGTCCTAGCAGGTGCTGTTGCTGCCCTGGAATCCGCCTCCTGCAACCCCATCCTCAGGCATCCCTCCGCCCTACTTTCTTGACCAGCTGGGGTCGGCGAGGTCAATGGGCCTGGCCCAGCTGTTGGCCTCATCCTCAAGGCCCTTTGATCTGCTGCCAGCTCTGGTGGCTGGGGCCTGGGCTGGGGGGCCCTGGCAGTGATGGATGTGCCTGCCGAGTGTCCTGCTGGGAAGCACATGTCCCCACATGCAGGTCCTGAGGCCTCTGCCTGGCATTGGAAGCGTCCAGCTTCCATCTCAATGGCTCCTTTGCCCAAACCCAGGCCTTTTGTCACCTTAGCCCCTTTATCTCCTGCCACCACCTCCTGTCTTCGCTCCCACTGTCTCCTCTTCCTGCAGAGCTGCCAAGCCAGAGTCAAGTTCATAGCCCCTGGCCTAGTTCACAACGGCTTTCATGCGTGGCCCTTCATTTTATCTGCACCACAACCACAGTGCGTGAGGCTGTGCCACTGCGGTGATCCCCACCTGACAGATGGGGCCCTGCGGCTCTGGGAGGCCAAGTCATTGGTGTCGTTGATGAGGAAGGATTGGAATCCTGGTGTGTCTGCTCACGTGCTGTGAGGCTTGGCCCAGAGGATTCTGGAGGCTCAGAAAGTCCTGGAGTAAGGGGCCTGGAAGGAGCCTGGGGACGCAGTTGTGTTTAATCCAAACTTCAGAGGAATTCTCAACCTAGGGGGCCACTGACACTCAGAATTTCAGAACAGAGAAATGCTTTGGCTGGAAGGACTCTCGGGGTCACTGAGCCCACCCGCAGCATCCCCCCCCCCAGCAGCCTCTAGCCCCTCCTCAAACACCGCCAGGGCTGGGAGCTCCCTCTCCAATTTGGGGCAGCCCCACCCTTGGGACAGCTCTGGCTAGAAGAGTGTTTCCTCCCACGGAGCTGAGTGCGCCGCACCTCCCTGTGGCCCCCTTAGAGTCTGGAGATGGTGGTCGAGCACCCTGGGGCCTCTTCCTCACCGGCAGGGAACACAGAGCAGGCGTGGGTGTGGGGCAGACATCCGGGGCCAGGTGGGGAGGGGAGAGGCCCAACTCAGGTCATGAGGGCCAGGCAGGAAGTCCAGCCCCAGCTGCCACTGATGTGTGGCCCCCACTAAGTCCCTGCCCCTCTCTGAGCCCTGGTTCCCCATCTGGAAATGGGAGAAGGCAGCTGAGGGGGATGACAGGCGCCTGGCTCATTCCATGCGGCCACCGTGAGGAGCTTTGGGAACCTCAGGTGACCTCTGGCTGCACTCATCTCCCTGGGGGTTGCTTCACCAGCGGCTCCTTCCAAGCACTGATTAGCAGCTGGGGTGCACCTGGCGGGCAGATGTCAGCTCCTCATCACCCCTGCTGGTCCTGAGTGTGCACACGCACAAGTGTGCGTGGGTGTGTGTGTACACACAAATATGATGTGCATCAGGGAATGGGGGAAGCTCCAAATGGGGGTCTGGGGACAGTGCTGGCATTGCCAGGGTTCGTGGTGGGACCCCGGGAGGTCCCTGCCCAGTCTGCAGCAGGGACCCCATGGCCCTGAGCAGTGCACATCAGAACAGGACTCAGCAAGGCCTGGGGGCTGTGGGGGTACCTGAATGCACGCTCCCTCCCCACCTGGGGGTCAGCCAGCAGAAAGCCAGAGCTCCACAGACAGGCTGACTCATGAGGCGGCATGAGGCTGTCCTGAGAGGACGTGGGAATGGAGGGCACTCACCGGAGGCTCAGGGAGCCTGATGTCAGAGCTGCGCAGAGGAGTGGGCAGGGGGTGCAGTGTGCTTTTGCCCCTGCTCTTGCCCACCTGTGCCCTGAGTCTGCTGTGGCTCCACTGGGTGTCCCCACAGACCATCTCAATGCCCCTGGGAGTCAGGGCTGAACCCTCCTCGACAGAGGAAGAAACCAAGAACCGGGGAACCCAGCCAAGGTCCCCTCTGGCAGGGCTGATTCCTGCACCAACACTCGTTCCACAAGGGACCGGGGACAGAAGTCTTCCCCGGGTCGGACAGAGCGAGGGAGAGGCGCAGACAGGGCCCTGCTGTCCTGCAGTCTGCTGTCCCCACTCTGGCGGGGCTGATGGCTGACGTTTCCTCATAGCCGCAGGCTGGGCGGAGGTCAGTCTGCAGGAGGGGATCTGGGAACGATTTGATAATTAGGCGAGGGGCCTTGACAAGCAGCCTCTGTGGGGTCCATTAGGGGGCCCTGGGGGGCCTGCGGTGAGGCTGGCCACCTGCCAACCCTTACCCTCCTGGTCCCCCACAGCCCTCCTGCCCACCCCGACACCCCCTGTAGCCCCTTTCTACTGGACCCCACAGGCCCCCGCCAGTATCGCCAAGCCTCTGCTGTGCCCTCTTCCCCGTTTCTCCCTCCCACCCAGTGCAGGACGGCTCTGCCTGAGCACGGGGGGAGGGGCCTTCACTGGGCTCCAGCCTCAGTCACCTCTGATGGACTCGTCCACAGCCCTGTGAGGCCAGTCCTCCCATCCACCAGAAAGGGCACTGGCCTTTGTCCAAGGCCATGCAATGAGACAGTGAACAGCCTGTGCTAGGCCCAGGCAACTCCCCCCACAGTAAGTGGGGGCTGAGCCCCACAAATTCAGAACAAGCAGGGCTCCTTGAAACGACAAGGTTCCCCTTCCGCACCTAGCCCCTTTCCACAGCCTCTCCCTGGCCACAGAGCTGGGCCTCCAGAGAGGTGAGAGCACAGGGGTCCAGCCAGCTCTGCTCCTTGCTGAGAAACGGAGGGGCCTAACCAGAGCCAGGCTACATGAAAAAGTCTGGGGACCCATGGCCCAGGGCAGGAGAGGCCATGCTGGGGTTAGCCTCTGTCAAACAGTGGTCTTTGATGCCAACTCAGTGCTAACAGGAGTCCCCAGTTTGGAGTGCAGCCAAGGTGAAACTGTTCAGTGCAGAACACCTCAACTGTGACACAGCATGGCTGGGAGAACTGCACAGCTGTGAGGCGGCCCCAGGCCGGACCCTTCCAAGAGAAAGCTCTGCGCTGGGCTGGGCTGCTCTGCTGAGACAGCTTTGTGTTTCAGCTCAGCCAGGCCGACCTTGTCCCTAATCTTTGGTGGAAAGGGAAAGTGTGATCTGGCCATAGGGGAGCTGGCTTATATGAATAGGAGTCCCCAGCCTGGTCCCTGATTGGTCTGTTCTCAAGCAAACGAGGGTTCCAGATCCTTGAGGTCTGATTGGTCCAAAAGGACAGTCTTGATTGGTCAGAATAGAGCTGTTCTGATTGGTGGGAGCTGCATAGCTCCCATCGGATGGGAAAGCCTCACTCCTATTGGTTAAAATAGGATTCTAGGAACTCCTCTATAAGGGCTGGCTGACATGGCAGAAAGTCAGTTCAGGGCAGAGGCAGGCAGTTTAGTGCAGAAGTGTCTTGATGAAATGCTGTTTGCATGAGAGCCTCTGTGTAGAAATGGCTGCTAGGCTCTGCTTTTTTATTTGAGCCCATTAGCCACCAGGAGCCCCTCTTAGTAGGTGTCATTTTATTTCCCCTCTCAAGGTTCCCATCTCTTACTGTCCTCAATTATGGAAGGAAAGAAAATTTATATGGGGGCAGACATCCCCCTGTCCCCGAATTCTAGAATCCTGGAATGGCTCAGATTGGGCCAGGGACCTAGCCTTTTGAGGATGGAAAAGAAAGCATAGGCTCCTGACCTTCCCCTCCCAGTATCCAGGGAGGGTTCTTTCCCCCTGGTGCCCCACTCTGCTGGTGACGGCTGGCAGGGGCTTCAGCTGGAGCTGACCACTGGGGCTTAGCACTGGAGCAAGAGCTGTGGAATTACCGATGATCGCCAAGAGTGTTGCAAAGTCCTTCACTGAAACTTCACAAGTATGCACTCGTGTAATAACTCTGTGCGTCCTAACGAGATTAATAAGGAGTACTTCATCTAGAAGTTGAGGCCCAGAGAGGTTTAGAAACTTACCAGCAAGTCACTGAGTAGGTGGCAGAGCCAAATGGTCAGCAGAGCCAGGTGCTCCACAGATCCCTCTGACCCCAGAATTCATGATTTCCCACCGTGCTCCCACCCTCTGGCGTGAGCCTTGCTGAGCGGCCTCTGACCCAGAGATGAGTTATGGAGTGGGCAGGTGCCTAAGAACAAGCCAGGGGCAGGAGATGTGACCCAGACATGAAGGGTGGTGGGCTCTGGCAGGCAATAGCAGAAGGAAGGGCATGCCTGAACAAAGGTGGGGGAGCTTAGGAGTCCCAGGCACGAGTGGAAAACAAATGGGTGGCACATGGCAGGTGCGGGGAGGAGGACTGATGGGAAAAGGTGGCTGGGCCCACTGCCAAAGCCTTGAATGCATGTGGAGAAGTGGGTTTTACTTGGAGACCAGCAGCTCCTTGAGGGCAGGGAGCTGTCCCAGCACAGCTCAGAGGCCCGCACTGGACAGGGGCTCTCCAAATCCCCAAGGTTTGTCAGACAAAGGTCACTTCTTCTCTAGGGAGCCATGGGAAGCCTCAAGGCCTTCTCTGTAAAGCCCCCAGCTGACTTCCCTGTAGAGAGCATTTATCGGATGGTTCCTGTGCATGTTCACTAGTGGGGGTGGGTGGGGGTGGTCTTCCCTCTTTCTCGCTCTGCCTCTGCCCCTGTGCTAGCTCCAGAGCAATCTCAGCCGCCTCAGCACAACTGGGAGCTATCAGCACGGTGGAGTGGGGAGGGGTGACCCAGGGAGAAGGAGGCCCCCAGTAGAAGGTCAGGCCCTCCCCCTGTCCCTTGGAGCTTCGTCCCGCTGTGCCCTCCACGCCCTCCGGTGGAGGCCCAGTCTCACCCAGATCTTAGGACTTGAGTGTTTCCAACCCTTTGTCTGGTAGCCAGACCCTCCAACCCTGTGGGGCGCTCCCTTTTCTCCTGAGCCCTTTCCCAGCTCGGGGCAGACACAGTTCCCCTGGTGTTGTGGGCCCAGCAGTGGGAGCCCTAGGCTGGGCAGCCAGCATCAGAGCCAAGAATCACAAGCTCAGCTGGAGTGCAGGGGCCTGGGAAGCGCTCACCCACAGAGGTGATGTGGAGTCTGTCTGTGCCCCCCTCATCGGGTGTCAGAGTGATTTATGCTCAGATGTCGAAAGGAGAGGCTGGGGGAAATAAGCAGTCTCCAGGCGTGTTCCTCCCCACTCCTCGCTGGCCACCACCCTGCTGCAGAGACAGGGAGAGGGCCTCTCTGCTGTGTGACCTTGGGCAGGTCCATTCTGTCTCTGGGCCCCTGCTGCCTTTGAGGTGGTCTGAAAACCAGTCTCAAATCACAGAATTGCCGGAAGGACCGACCAAGAAATTGGATGGCAAGCTCCCAGCTCTGAGTCTGGCACAGGGCAGGCCCCCATTGCACCCTTCCCGAGCTTGTTGTGGCTCCCCTGTTCTCTCTGTCTGATCCTGCTGGCTTCTGGCTTCATCTCCCACCACTCCTCCCTCCCTCACTCCACTGCAACCCCTCTGGCCCCAGGGCTCCCCCACGACGAACACATAGCTTGCTCCCTCACCCCCGCCTGGACCATGGAAGTGAAATAGAATCCCTCCCACCACAGTGTCTCCCCCATCACCAGCACTCCCTTCCCCCTTCAGGCTGTTGTATTAACTGTCTCCTTAATAGTGGCCACCACCTTAAAAAAATGTTTCTCTTTGTTTATTGTCATTCTCCCCAACAAGAATGTCAGTTCCATGAAGGCAGAGGTTTTGTTTCTTGTTTACTGAGGACTCCCTAGTCACGGTGCATGGAACAAAGTAGATGTTCAATAAATACGGAGGAGTAGAAGGTGGGAGGGAGGGCAGGAGGACTTTGAGGAAGGGAAGGCGTGGGCTCACAAGCCAGGGAATCGGCCTGGAGGAAGTGGCACCGAGCTGGGCCTGGAATGAGGGCTTGGCATTTGCCAGATGGCAGGGGAAGGCACGACGGTCTGGGGCACCACCGAACGCCTGGAGACGGGCGCAAACATAAACGTGACGTGACGATGGGAAAATGAGGAGGCCAGGGGGCTGGAAAGGAGACGAGGGCTGGCAGCAGGAGTGACAGGGCAGGTGGGCCACACGGAGGAGAGCTGCTGTGCACACCAGGCAGGGCTGAAGAATAACAGTGTATTCCCCACATACGGAAATCTTTTAGAGATTAGGGGCAGTTTAAAAGAAAGGATGCAATAGAGGCCTTAACTAAAATCCCTTAGACAGTAGGAAGTAAACTTATCAACCTCACAGTAACCTACGTAATGACTATGATTAAGATAAAGTTTAGCGCTGAACTTCCTGTTCACCACAGTATAAAGCAAATAACGATGAGTTAAATACTTTGCATCGTCTGACCAAAGAAATCACAGCCCTTTAAGGAAGACTTGGTTCTAAGAGCCATTAATCACGTGGTTGAGGAAGGCACAGAAGAGCCCAGGAGAGTCAGGTGCCGTGATTTACCCATCACATTTTACACTAGGGACAGGGCCTGTTTTGTCACATACATTTCAGCAGTATTGGGGAAACCTGGGCTCTGACTGAGAGGACAAGTCACTGGCCAAGGTCACCTGGAGCTGCTGTGATTCTAGCTAAGGACTATCGAACTTTGAAGGCTGAGGGCTGGGGTAGCCAGGGTGGGCGGCCACTCGGGACCGAGAGTGGGAGGCAGACAGCAGTCTAGCAGGAGAAGCATGTTTACCCCAGGCGGCAGTGGTGGCAGCTCCTAGGGACCTCTGAAGCCACAGCACAGCCATGGGCACCAAACTGGGGCCCTCTCCGCCTGGAGAAGCCAGGGAAGAATTCCCAGACATAGAGGGCACTGCAGGATCAAAGACATTTCCAGGCTGCTTAGAGACAAGCAGGAGGGACAGTGCGGGCACAGGCCTGAGTCGTGAGAGGAGAAGGTACCACGTGTGAGAAGTGTGGTGTCCAGAGGGGGAGAGAGGGGTCTGAGGGGCTTGTGTGTCCGTGGGTGTGGAGAGGAGCAGGCTGGGATAGTGGGCTGGGTAGGGGGTGGGGGCCAGATCAGAGGCCCTTGTGCCAGGCTGAGCAGCCTGGAGCTACCCTGCAGGGCACAGGGAGCCACGGAGGCTGTCCAGCAGGAGTGAATGGGGGGTGTGCTGCAGCCATGGCCCTCGGCCTCCAGCACCAGAATCACCCGGGCTCTTGCTGAACACCACTTGTTGGGCGCCACCCCAGAGTGTCCGATCCCGCAGAGGTGGGGTGATTTGCAGTTTGAACACACGGAGTGGGGAACGAGGGAGGTAGGAACCTGGAGGAGCTCAGGAGTGGGGGTGATGAGGGGAGGGTAAGTCTGAGGCTCCTAGAGGCCCCTTGGGAACCCAGACCTGGGTGTCACACTGTAGCCAGAGACCTGAGGCCAGGAACAGGGGTCTGGCTGTGGGAAGGAAGGGAGGAGGAGCCTGGGGGACAATGGGTCCCCAACCTACCTCAGGGAGGCCTCGCTCTATAGGCCAGGCTGATCTGGGTCCTAGTTCTGCAGAGATGGCCCCCCAGACCCAGGACCAGGACTCTGCGCCCAGCCACCCACTACTCTCTGTGGCCTCAGACAATTAACAGCCCTCTGAGCCTGGGTTTCCCACCTCAAGTGGCAACAGCTCTATAGAGCTGTTAGGAGGTGCCACACAATATGGAAGCCTCATATAAAGTGTGCACCCGCGCACACGCGCAAGCTGCCGTTATTATCTCCACGACTTGTACTATCAGGGAGGGAGCTCAGCAGGAAGACCCGACGCCTTAACCCAGAGGAATAACAAATGGTGGCACTCCGGGCACCAGGGCACATTTGTGTAAAAAATATTTGTGATAGCTGTTGATGGGATTGCAGACTGGTACAACCACTATGGAAAACATAATTTTCTCAGAAAACTAAAAATGGATCTGTCTTTCGACCCAGCAATTCTACTGCTGGGACTATATCCTAAGAACCCTGAAACACCAATCCAAAAGAACCTATGCACCCCAATGTTCATAGCAGCACAATTTACAATAGCCAAGTGCTGGGAGCAACCTATATGCCCATAAGTAAATAAATGGATCAAAAAACTATGGTACATTTACACAATGGAATTCTATGCAGCAGAAAGAAAGAAGGAGCTCCTACCCTTTGCAACATCATGGATGCAACTGGAAAGCATTATGCTGAGTGAAATAAGCCAGGTGGTGAAAGACAAATACCATATGATCTCACCTTTAACAGGAACCTAAAAACAAAACAAAGAAACAAGCAAAATATAACCAATGACACTGAAATAGAGAACAGGCTGACAGTGACCAGAGGGGAGAGGGGAGGGAATTTCAGGGGAAAAGGGGAAGGGTTTGCAGGAACAAGTATAAAGGACACATGGATAAAAAACTAGGGGCGGGAGGAAATGGGAGGGAGGAGGGGAAGGTTGGGTGGGTGGGCTGGGATGGGAGTAAAAGATAGAAAATTGTACTGCAACAACAATTAAAATAAAATTAAAAAAATATTTGTGATGGGGCCATCGTACATGTCGGGGGGCAGGGTGGGGGAGACTCACGCCCCTCTCTGATGTGGCTCCTGGCAGGGGGCCGTGGGAAGGGCCACCGGGTGGGATCTGAACCCTGCTCCCTTCCACCCAGACTAAATATTTGGGCTTCTTCCGGGCCTGGCAGGATCCAGGATTCCCTCTGGTGTGGCCGCTCTGGCTTCTGGGGCTGTGGTGGGTGGGGACAACCCTGCCTCAGGGGCAAGGCAGGCCAGGTGGCTGAGACTGATCACAGCAGGCCCTGCTCAGCCCCACGCCTCAAAGGTCAGAGTGCCGCCAGGGATCCTGCCTCTGACACAGTGGGACCCGGTGAGGTCCTGCTCCACTGGGCCTCAGTTTCCCCATGTATGGAATGGGGTCGGGCACAGGAGGGTTGGACAGGCTGACTTCCAAGGCTCCTCCAGTCTCTCTAGTGAACATGGCCTCTCCAAACCCCTCCCCTGGTCCTATGGGGTGTCTGCCACACAGCAGCCCTCAGTGAGTGGTGGCAAAGGGACATGCCCTCTGGGCAGGGAGTCAGAAGGAAGGCTTCGGAGGGACCCTATTTACCAGGGTGGCATTTGAGAGGAGGGTTGGGCTTACATGAAAGCATCTCCAAATGCCACCATATTCTCCCTCCTTCCCCAAATAATAATCACTGGCGATTTGGAAGCACCTGCTCTGCGCTCTGAGGCTGGGCCCGAGCTCCGCAGGGAGCCAGGGGAAGCCCAAGGACTTGGCCTGATGGGACCCACCCAGGTGTCCAATCCCAACACCATGATCTCCATGGCAACATTGGCAAAGCCTCAGCTCTGCCACAGGCTGTGTGGAGCCAGTGACCTCACCTATTTCTCACAACATCCCGAGAGAGAGGGACTATGATTCTCCCCCTTTTACTGATGAAGGAACTGAGGCACCCAGAATGACACAGGCCATCCAAGAATGACACTGTGTGGCTGAGCCTCGGCCTGGCTCTACAATCACCTCCAAGCAGGTTCTTTCTCTGGTGATAACGGTGTGACCGACTCCCAGTGCTGTGTGAGTGACAAAGCTGTCAGGATATGTGGGCGCTGTAGCACCCAGTGCATGAGGGACTCATTCCAAGGCATGTGAGTCTGTGAATCTGATCCTAAATTGCCGTGCCTTCTGGCGGCGCCCCCTTCGGGAGATTTTTCCAGGGGAGAGAGGATATCCTGTCTGGAGCAGCCAGGCCCTGGTGCAGGGGCCAGGTCTGTGGGAAGGGTATGGGGTTCTGAGCTCTGCTACTTCGGCCTCAAACTCTCCAGGAGAGATGGGGTGTCCCCCCCACACACACTGGGGCGGCCACAGCACAGAGTAGGTGCGCACGAAATAGCAGCATGGGCGAGACGGGGCAGGAGAGCCCTTAGCACAGGCTGGGTGGACCACCGGGAGTCGGCTGTGAGGAACAGCCTTCTCCTTTTGGTTTTCTGATCTGTGAACGGGGGCTGACCTGTGGGAGGGTGGGGGTCTGGCCGCCTCGCCGGGTGTCACCAGCCATTAGCTGAGCAGCATCCTCCATTGCCCCTGTGCCAGGGGGGCACTGTCCCCCTACAACCTGCATCCCAATCTCATCCTTGGACCGTGAGGGGCCTCATGCTCCTGCTCCATCTCTGGGCCAGGCCTGTTTGGGGCTCTGGGGAGACAGTGAGAACAGGATGGCATCACCAGGAGCCCCAGGACCGCCTGAGGTACTAGTGGGGGTGCTGTGCAAAGTTGGGGTTGGGAATTTAATGGAGAAAACCCCTCCCCAAGGGCCCTCGGCTTCCCTGGGAAAGGACCAGCGGGGCCTACCCGTTCAGGGCTTCATCAGGAAGCCGGGCAAACTCTTCCTTTCTCCCCGGGCTCTACCCCAGCTGTCAAAGGAGCAGCTGCGAGGGCAGAGCCGGGCTTCGCTGCTGTACACCACCCCTCCCATGGCCTCCTGTGAGACCCCCACCCCTGCCCTGAGCCAGGCTTTTCTACAAACCCCATGGGATGAGTGCTTGCCTCCCTGTCTCTGTGCTGTGCTGTCCCTTAACAGGGGTGTCCTCCAGTTCATCTGGGCATTGTTCCTTGTCCTTCCAGATCCAGCTGTAGGGCCAGAGGCCAAGGGGCCTCCTCTAGAAGGGCCAGCTGACTCACCCCCCACCCCTCACCTGCCAGCCCCCCAGGCTCCCAGCACACTTGGCTTCCCCCATGTTGTTGGTCTCAGCTTGGATCCTTAGCGCCCAGCAGAGCAGTACAGTGCTCTGTGGAGGCTCGGTGACTGAGGGACTGAACTCTGATTTGATGACAATGGCTACCAGTGAGTAACTCCGCTACCTGCCAAGTACTTGATGTTCATTATCTAGCCTGAGCCCCACAACAACCTGGAGAGGTGGAGCTTGTTATTCATGCTACTGTACGGACGAACAAACTGAGACTCAGAAGAGTTAAGTAGTTAGTCCCAGGTCACACAGCCAGCGAGGGCAGAGCCAGCAGTCAGGCAGGCCTGGGCTGAGGCAAAGCCATGCTCCTAACCAGAGCAGCACTCCCGGCCCCCTCCCTCTCGGAGGCTCCGCCACCCTGGGGACTGGCTTTTCTGTGTCTCCAGCACACAGCGCAGGGCAGGGCATGGAGCCCAAACCTGGGGAAGTGGGGGAAGGGAGGACAGAGAGCAGTACAGGGGGTCCAGGCTGAGCTCCAGCTGGGTGATCCCGCCCCGTGTGGTCCTCGAGAAGGCAGGATAAGCCTGGTGCAGCCCCACCTGACAGCTGAGGGAACAGAGTTGTGGGAGCCAGAACTTGTCCGGGTCACTCAGCTCGGAGGGGCAGAGGCAGGGGAAAAACCCTGGCTGTGTGGCTCTCACAGGGCACGTCCCCACTGGCTCCATGAGGCAGCTTCCCCGCATAGGTGTGTATTTCAGGGGTGTTCTGGAGAGGGACAGAGAGAGGGTGGTAGGGTGTCCCTGGGGTGTGGGAGGTAAGCTCTGTGTGTTCAGGAGGCATCAGGCATCTGTTTCTCTTTGCTCCAGAGTGGACTTCAGACACAGCTGGGGCTTTGGCCCTGCCAGGGTGTGCGAAGGGCAGTTACCCTCATCCCAGTCCCAAGGGTCCACGGCCTCATCACTGGGGGTGGCAGTGGGACCTCCGTTTGCAGAGAGAGGAGCCCTCAGGGGAGGAAGGCAGGAGGGGAGGAGGGCAACTGCCGGGGGGGAAGAGCCCCCTGAACTGACCCCGGAGAATCAGGGGCACTGCTGGTGCATGTCACCTGGAGTGCCAAGGGTAAGCCCCATCACAGACTCGCAGGGGAACCATCCTGATAAATGGCCTGTCCCCAGGAGGAGGCCTTGGATCGGAGGGCGCCCGGCCAAGGGTTGAGTGAGCTGGCTGCCCGCCGGCTAGCCCCGCCCTCTCTGAGGTCCGATGTGACTGGAAATGAGGACAGTTCTCTGGGTGGGGGTGCGGGGCAGAGAAATGGGGGGCGGGAAGGACGATGTAAACACCAGAGAAACCGCAATGACGCTCACATAGCAGGTGCAAGGAAGCAAAGGCACACAGTTTGGGATTCTTCGGATTCTGGACACTCTGAGTGTCCTGCCGCCCTGGAGTCCCGGACTCCCAGGACCTACAACCTTTTGGGTGGAGGTTAAGAATCTAAGAAAAGCTGAATCAGAACCTTTAGTGAGAAGGGGCACTCAAGGGCTCGGCACCTAATGAGCTACTGTCCCAGCACCCGCCAGAGAGCCCCCACCCCACAGCCCCACCACGGATGGCTCGCTTTTATGGATGTGAAGATGGCGACAATGTAAAATAAACACTTGGGTTCTAGCTGCAGCCGTGCCCTGTCCAGCAGCACTGGCATCTAGGCCTCGTACAAGCCCTGTCCTCACCTGCCAGCCCGGATGGGGTGTCTGGGATGGCTGTGTGATCTGCTGCCTCCTTTCCCCTCCACTCCTACTCCAGCGCCTCAGCCGCTGGCTGGAGCCCCGTAGGTGAGGCAACGGGGACCAAGGGGCCGATAAGGAGAATGTCTTCAGCAGCCACAGGCCCGGGGAGCTGAGCGGATATTGATTTGGTCTACAGGAGCAAAGGGACCAGTTAAACTTCAGCTGTTAAATCACTCTGCCTAAAGCCAGCCATCTCTGCGGGTGGGCAGGGGACCTGGCAGGCAGGAGAGGGCTGGGGGTGGGGAGGACCAGCGGTGGCCAGCACCCACTGGAGGTGTGCTCAGACACCCTGGCTCTGCAGTATCAGCCTGGGGCCCAGGGCCCCGGGGCAGCCTGGCTAGGACCACTTCTGTGGCCCTGGTGCCCACAGGCCTGAGTACAGCCACAGCCACTTCTTGGCATCCTCTGAGCAAACTTGCTGCCAGGCCTTGCTCACGTGGACCCCTCCCCTTCACCCCCTTCTCCATATCTTAGAATCCTACTCAGTTTTCCAGACCCAGTGCAAACAGCATCTCTTCCATGAAGTCTTCCAGATTTCTACTCCCTACTCCTAACATCCTAAGAGAAGTGGGCTTTCCTTTCCCAAACCCCAGGACTCTGCCTGTCTTCTGACTTCAGCCATCTCTGCTGCACCAACCAAGAGCTGCGGGGCCACTGAAGGAGGACATGTGTGCTTCGCCCCTCAGCCTCCACATACAGTGAGCCCCGGGAGTCCAGATGCCCGGATGACCGTGAACTCTCCAGCTGGGGAAGACAGGGCGGGAAAGTGTTGTCTGAGCTACGGTCTGATGGCCGTGCGGATGGGGCCACCGGCACCTGCCCCGGACTATGGTCTCAGGTGCCTGTGGCAGATGTCGAGAGCTGCTCAATCGTGAATTGTTCCCTCTCCCTCCTGTGTGACGCGCTGTCTGCTGCTCCACTGCCGCAGAGTCCAGCTGCCCACTCTGTGGAGGGCCACCTGCTGCCCTGGGCCACCCGGCATGGACGCGGAGCCAGCAGCCTGGGATTGGAACCTCTCTGCTCTGCTGCCTATGGCTCTGCAGCCTGGGGCCAGTCCCTTCTCTCTCTCTAGGCCTCATCAGAAAAACAGAGCCCGGGCCCTGCCCCTTGGAATGGTTGTGAGAATGAAACGACTGCTGCAGAGGCCCAGAGAGGGTCAGTGGCTGCCTGGAGTCACACAGCAGGAGAGTGGAAAAGATACTGGGGTTCCTGTTTCCCAGCCCCAAACTCTCCCCTCCCCTCCAGCCTCTCTCAGGCCTGGGGTCCCGGGCAGGGGCCGGCCTGCATCCTGAGGGAGGCCTGGTCTGTGTAACCTGGCAGCTGGTCCCTGCGGCCTGAGGAACAACAGCCCGTCAGCCTGCTCGGGGCGAGGCCGGGGCCCCCCTTGTTTGTTCCTCTGGCCCGACCTGGCCTCCCGAGGGGGCCTTATCTGCTTATTCTCTCCTTTCCCACCGAGCTAATCTCTCCCTCTTTTCAAGAGTTCCTGTTTCCTCTCTGCCGCCTTCTTGTCTCTCCCCGGCCCTGTTTCTCCCTCGTCTCCGGCAGCCTCCCCACTTGGTTCAGAAGCTTCCTCAGCACTGCCGGTACTGGCATCTTCAGGGAGTTGCCATTTCTCAGGGGCATTCTGGGCCTTGCAGAGCCCAGTCTGAGGCTGCGGGCACCCTGACCACCAAGGGCCCTGGAGCACGCACGGCCTGGGTCTGGACCCCTGCTGGTGACAAGCTGCCTGACACCACAGATCGACCCCTGGTCCTTTTAAATTCTTTGGGTTGGCTATTGGCCTCCATAGGACTTCTGATGCAATAGTTTGAGGATTTTACTCCAAAAGTCCAAGGAACCAAGATTTTATGGTTCTAAGTGTCTGGCCGCAGTACGATCCGAGACACTAGAGCACCGAGGTCCTGGGAGTCACACGGGAGGAGGCCTCACCTGAGTGTGGGCTCAGCCCAGCAGCATGCTTGCAACCCCGGCCTGGCTGGGGGTGGGGTGGGGGCGCGGTCCAGGGACCAGTTCGCCACCACAGCCTAGTGGCCCTGAACAGCCAGGAAGCCTCAGGGCTTCTCTGCAGATCTGGGTACTGGCCAACAGCAGAATATAGGTTCACTGAGTTAGGGGTCCAGCTAGGTATCCTGCCCTGAGCCGGAAATGGTCTTCTGCCTTTTACACTGCTCTGCCCACGCCTCCTTGGAGGACGGTGGGAAGGGGTTTGGTGTCAGACACACCTGGGCTCCTGGCCCTGCCCTGCTGTGAGCTTGCTGTGTGATTGGGCCAATCAGCCCCTCTCAGAGCCTCACCTTTCTCATCTGTCAGATGGTGAGAACCATACCCACCTGGGGCAATGCGATTGGCACAGCACACAGTAGGTACACCATAAAGGGTAGCATTTATATTTTATGACTTCCCTTCCTAAGAGTCATTCTGGGTCTTTGGTCTGGTTTGCTGTCTTGGACACCCCCAAACCCAACATTTCCAAGGCACACACTGGGCCCTGAGTGCACTGCCCTTAGCCTGGGGAGGCACAGGGGCACCGGGTTGGCCCCAGCCAGTGAGAAGGCTCACACTGGTAGGGGAGGCAGACACAGACACAGACACAGCACAGACCTCTGCGACGCCTTGACTCAGTGCAACACCAGGCAGGAGCGCAGAGGCTATGGGAACCCAGAGGAAGCCATTGACCCAGGCTGAGGATGGTCAGGGAAGGCTCTCTGGAGGAGGGAGCCATTTACATGGGCCTTGAAGGAAGAGTGGGCACTGTGATCATGAGTGCCACAGCTGCTTTAAAGGCTCAAAGAGTTGCCCTAGCCAGGTGGCTCAACTAGTTGGAGCATCATCCCACATACCAAAAGGCTTATGGGTCCAATCCCTGGTCAGGGCACACACCTAGGTTTCAGGTTCGATCCCTGGTCGGGGCTTGTATGGGAGGCAACCAACTGGTGTTTCTCTCTCACATCAATGTTTCTCTCTCTCCCTTCCTCTCTCTCTAAAATAAATAAAGACAAATCCTCAGATGAGGATGAAAAATAAAATAAGTTAAAGGTTGAAGGGTTGCCGTGAGCCTGAGGGAGCTGGGGAAGGCTTGGTGGGTGTGGCTGTGGAAGCTGAAGAACAGCAGAGGCCCAGAGGCGGGCCAAGCAGAGGGTGTGCCTGTGGAATTGCTGGAAAAGTGGCTGGAAGAGCCCCCTGGGGCCTGAGGGAAGGGCCTCGAGCACTAGGGCAGGGAACTGGGCACTGGTTTTGTGGACCCCTGGGAACCAGTGAAGGCTGTGGAGCAGGGGCAGCCCCCGGAGCCAGCGGGAGCACACACTCCAAGGGCTTGTTCGGCGGAGGCTGAGTGGTTTCTGCAGGGATGCTGGTGGGAGCCCTGCCCTGGGCTGTCCTGCAACCCCACCTCAGCCCGCAGCCCTTATTGGCTCTGTGACCACAGGAAAGGCCCTTCCCTTCTAGGAATTTCCTCATCTGCAAAACAGATGCAGAGGGGACCAGGAGACTTATCTTGGGGTTCCTTTCAGCTGGGATTCTGTCACCGTGGCTGCCCCCTGCACACTTCCCAGGCAGGGACTTGGAGGACGGGCCACCCCAGGATGGGTCCAGCCGCTCTGTGTGTCCACGTCACCCCTCTCCCCAGGGTGCCCGCTTGGCCTCACTGAGTCCCTGCAGGCGCCCAGACTGCCCTGCGCTCCAGCCACCGCAGGTTGCGTCTCCTCCCACACGCACCAAAACTCAGTTTGTAAAGTCTCCTTCCGTCCTATGTCTCATGCGGTCACCCACAGCCAGACTGAGACACAAGCGACTAATAATTGCTTCTGCTTGGGTGCCCCCCCATGGGCCAGGAGGCCCCAGGAGACCCTCCCCTTGTGCTGAGTGCCATCCCAGGGACAGGAAGTGAGGCTGACACTCCGAGAGGGACAGCGTCCTGGCGTCACAGGGCCAGCTCGAGGACCCCCGGGTTTCTCCCACTCCCTGGTCGTTACTTCTCAGTTTCTGTGCTTTTCTTCTTCATCTCCCTGACCTCGGAGTGGTGGGGGCCAGGCGCAGGCCTTGGGATTCTTTGTCTTCTTGCTGTAGCCCTCAGTGCTGAGGCCGAATGGTGCAGCTCAGCGCCAGCCTCTCCTTGGAACCCCAGATCTGGACATCTGCCCATCTACTCCGTGTTCCCGTGGCACTGAAATCACCATCTCCACCTCCAAGGTTCCAGGTCTGAACCCAGTCCTCTCTCCACCGCATCTTAGCACTCTCCCCAGTGCTTGGCCAAACCCCTGCCGTCCTCCTCCATCCTCCTGGGCCTCGTACCCGCAGCCACAAAGAGAACCAATCCTGGCAGAAGCCCACAGGAACCCCACCGCTCTCTCCACACCCACCACCACCAGCTTTTCCCACCCACCAACCTTACTCTCCACCATCCCACCCCATTTTACAAATGGGGAAACTGAGGCCTTGAGAGGGGAAAGCCTTCCACACAGTCACACAGAAAAACCACAGGCTTCTCTGGAACCTGAGTCTGCATCCCCAGTATCCCCTGGGCTGGGTTTTCCCTTGAAGCTAGCTTAGCAGGCCCGTTGACACAGCTATGCTGCGTGTGTCTGCATGTGTGTGTCCCTGAGGAATGAAGAATCTGCCAGCTGGGTTTATGTTTCAAGACCTCTGTCCTTGCCCTTGACCAAGAGATCTTACAGGGAGACTAGGGCCAGAGCCCCAGAGCGGGTGGGGCAGGGGGGCGGGGAGGAACATCAATGAGAAGCCGCCTGGCCTGGAAACCGGAGAGAGCCCCACACCAGTGCCAGGATCTCCTGAGCTCTCTCGAGGAGGCCAGAGACTGCAGGGGAGGGCTGAGGTTCTTCCAGCATTTATTTCATACAGCTGTTTAAAAAGCTTGTTTAAAATATAGATCATTATATATATATATTTATATATATAAAATATATAAAGAGGATTGAGGCAAGCCACCCCAAAGGAAAAGCTATGTTTTATAAATATTTCTGTAGCTCCCACATCCCAGAGGAAAAAAGAAAACAAAACAAAAAAAACATTTACAACCCGAGCTAGTGGTTCCATGTGGCGGGCCCAGCAGGCTCAACCCTGGGGGGCCCGGGGGGCCCGAGGGCTGGGCCTGCAGAACACTCTCACGAGGGCAGGCAGATCCCCCTTCCTTCCCGGGAGGCTGGTGATCTGGTCGTGAAAGGTCAAGTCCACACCGGTCTTGCCAAACTCATGCCCCTGGCTTCTTAGACCAGCCTGGAAGGCAGCAAGCGGGTACTCCAGGGCCTCAGGCTGCCAGGTTATTTTTAATCTTGTTGGTTTCCTTTGATGTTCCGGCCCTTCTTTTCTGTTCCTGGTGGCTTCCAAGTAGAAGCACAAACTGCCGCCAGTGCCTGGCATCTGGAATTCACAAGCAGAAATCTACGGGTGTCTCCAGGCCCCTCGGCGGGCCTCCTCGGCCCCCAGGAGCCCCCGCGGGCGCAGGGCAGGCCTCACTTGCAGACGTAGCGCTCCACCGTGCGCTCGCACCTGCGGCAGGTGACGTAGCAGCACCAGTGGTACTTGCAGTGGCACCGCTCGACCACGCGGTCTGTGTAGGGGTTGTAGCCACGTCCGCAGCACATGAGGTCGCAGCTGTCACTGCCGTGGGACGTCTTGTTGCATTGCCTGGGGGGAGGAGGGGCGGTTGGTGAGCGCTCCCACCACCTCCAGCTCCACACGCCCAGCCTGGCGGCCTGCAGCCCCCCACACCCCACCTTGGCTGCAGACTCAGTCCCCTGTGGAAGGGGTCTCAGTCTTGGGAGTTTTAAGTAACCCTCTTTCCTAAGGCTACTTCTCACATTGCCTTCTATTTCTAATAGTCATTTATCAAAATGACAGGGGTGTTTTATTTCGTGGAGGTATCTTTTTTCCTATTTCTTCCACTTCTAAATACCTGAAGGAGCCTTAAGTCACTCTAATCCTCTTATCTTCATATTTAGTCTTGTATTATATTGTGACGAACGTAAAGATTGCTCTTACTTTTAGAATCCCAGGCTGAATTCTGAAACAGACAGCACGGCGCTGGGTATGAGGTGCCGTGGGGGCCGGGCACTGGTCCTGGGAGCGTGGGTCTGGCACCCACTTGTCCCCATGCACCAGGTACCTTTCTCCACTATTTTATCTCACTGGAGGGGTGCAGGGTCCTAGGGTCGGTGGGATTATTGTGCCCATTTTACAGGGGGAAACAGGCCCCATGAACAAAGGGCAGAGGCCTCACAGGAGTCTGTGGGTAAGCAGGCCCTGAGCTCAGGGCTCCGGAAACTAAGCCCAGGGCGTGTTCCCCCAGCAGAGTCCAGGGCTGTGTTTGCTGCTGAATCCCGGGTGTGGGAGAGGAGGAAGACATGGAAGGCCCCTGGAAAAACCCTATATCCTGGTGCCACCAGGTCTGCTGTCAGGTGAAGAGACATCTATGCAGGGTGGCCATCCCTCTAGTGGGAACAGGGATGTCACCAGGGGGACACAGGTGGGTCCCCACAGCCCTGTGGACCGAGGAGTCCCAGAATGTCCGAGATGGACAAGCCCTAGAGATGACCAATCCAACACTCATATTTCCTGATGGGGAAACCGAGGCACAGCATGGGGAGAGGGGACTTGCCCAAGGTCACACGGGGGGGGAGCCTGGGGTTGGAAAGAGCTCAGGACGGCCACCGGAGGCGGAGCCACCCAGGCCATCTGGTGAAAGAAGAGCAGGAATCTAAGACGGAGAGGAGAGAGGGGTGCTGGGTGCACAGAGAACTGACAGCCCCAACCTGCCCTAATCTGACTGGAGTGAGAGAGCAGACGGAGGGGACAGGCGGGAGGCAGGCAGGCCCCGGAGGAGGTAGGCAGCAGCTGAGTGAGAGAGGCCAAGCCCTGAGCTGGGAGGGACCATGGGGTGGGAAGGAGGGGAGCAGCTGGGGGGAGAGTCAGGAGGTAACAGTGACCTGCATGGGGGGCTGCAAACAGTGCCGGGCAGGAAGAGGAGGGACCAGCAGGAAGAACACGTGCCCCAGAGCCAGACAGACCTGGGTTCAAACCCCAGCTCTGCCCCTACTGGCTGTGTGACTGAAGGCAAGTCATTTCACCTTTCTGGGCTTCGTTTCATTGTTCAGCACCATCGGTGCCCCTCAGCCTTATCCTGAAGGAGAGGTGGTGGGAAGGGGGCAGAGTTCCATTTTTACTCTGGGAACCTGACAGGCAGTGTCTGAAAACCTGGCCTCCAGCCTCGGAGCCAGACAGGGTTTGAGGTGGTGACTGGGAGGGGGATGCAGGAGTGGGTGGCCTGGAGGAAGGGTCTCGGCCCCAGGGAAGACCCCCGGGACACCTGGCTCCCAGGGAACAATTGGCGCAGGCCATGAGAGGGCAGCTTTTGGGGGTGCAGGGGCCTCTGGAAGAAACACAACCCAGGGCTGGGGTTCAGAATACCGACTACCACAGACGCCTCAGTTCATCAGGGTGGGCTTGAGGCCGGTGTCTTCCCTAGCAAGGGGCCCGCCTCTGCGTACACACGCTTTTGACAGTTAATAAGGCTCATTTACATCCAACCCCCTGCTCCCCCAAATGTCCTAGCCTAGTAAAGCTTCCTTTTTCCCTCCTCCAGGAAGCCTTCCTTGATGCTCAGACTGGGTAAGAGCCCCTCTGGGCTCCCCTCTGTCACAGTCTGAACACTTGATGTCTCTCCACCTCCCTGGTGCTTGTCAGAGCCCCAGGTCGTGAGTGTGGGCCGTGCCTGTGGTTGGAAGCTACTAAGAGAGCGAGGCTGCATGTAACTGCAGAAAACGCTGACCCATACAGATGTCTGCAAAGGCCCGCTCCCCAAAGAGTGGCTGAGAGCTGAGCCCAGCAGGAAGCCCGGGTTGGGGGGAGCATTCTGAGAAAGCAAGGGAGGCAGCTGGTGCTGTGGGATGGGCCTCCCCATCAGTAGTGTGGGGGCAAGTCCTAGGGATAGAGTTGGCGGAGCTGGGAAAGAAGAGGCCTGGAAGCCCTGGGGCGGGGGGTGGGAAGAGGGGAGGGGAGACTGCCACTAGTGAGCCCTTCCTGCGAGAGTGACGCTGCCTAGCGCAGAGGAACACTCCTTACATGCAGTGAGAGCTCACTCGCCACCCCTCCCAGGTGTGTGCTATCGACCCCACTGCTCAGAAGAGGAGGCGGAGCCTCAAAAAGCAGAGGGATTAGCCCAAGGTCCAACAGCTAGGAAACTGTGCTGTGGGGGTGCAAAGCGTCCTTTCCCAACACCACACACCACCCTGCGTGGATCTAGGGAGAACCTCTCTTTGCTCTGGAGTCCTTGATGGGCTTCCCTTAGCCCCTCTGGGTTCTAGAATCCTCCTCCCCACACCCCCATCCCCGTCAGACCCACCCTGACTGCCTCACTCCTTCCCGTCTTCCTGGCCTGACCCGGTTCCATCTTCACTCGGCCCGACCCCCTCAATCTGGCCTCCAGATGGGAGCCCGGTCCCCCTCGCAGGGCCCGCTGCCCTGGCCTGTGAAGACAGAGCCCCCCGAACCAGCCCCCCTCTCCTGGAGACAGGAACGTGGGCTGTGGAGGAAGCAAACGCTGGCTGGGCACCAACTATGTGCCAAACACATTCTCAGACACCCTCACTCTGGTTCAATATTCTTTTAACCCCGCAGAACACTCATTTTGTGGAATGCTATTAGGGGCTCCTTAATAAAAGAGTTCCACAGCCAAACACCTCTGGGAAACACAGCTTAGACAGGCCCTTTACTGTGGGATTCCTCCGAGCCTTTAATATGTTCTTGTGCCTTGTGAGTCGCCAGCAAGTTTCCCAGATGAACATGATTGTGGAACTGTCTCTATTGTAGCTTCTCAGGACTGGGTTCCTGCAGAATTATCGTTGGGCAATGCTGCTCCCCACTAGCCCCGGCTGGCACACAGTCGGTCTGCAGTCATCACTGGCTCCCTCCCTCTCTCCTGCCCTGAGCCAGCCCCAGCAGCCAGGATGGGGCCAGTTGTAGGGACCCCAGGCCCGGCTCTGAAAGTGGGGACCGGGGGTGGGTACAGGCGTGTGGAGGAACAGGGGGCCACTATCTCTGTGAGGAACGCAGGCAGGCCTCGCTGTCCTGCTGCGCCTCCGGAAAGCGGCTGCCCCAGTTCTGACTCCACTCTGGGCAGACTGCCTGTGTTGCCATGGGCCGGCCACTGCCCCCACCACCCCTTTGGTCCAGTGAGCGAATTGTATGACATTTATTTTTCACACGTTCATCTGGCAAACATTTACTGAGGCTAGTCCCAGTCTGCGTCTCGTCCCATGTGTTTCCCAACTAGAAGGAAGGTGGGGTGGGGGCTTCTCACCAACCTCCATTCCCCAGGGGCCCCCGCCTTGGCAAGGTGCACAACAGCCGCTCCCAGAAGCTCTGCCAGGGGTACCCTGAGCCTGGCACCTCCGCTCACTATTCCTGGGGTCACCTCTCTGAATCAGGCATGGCCTCCATTCCCCAAATGCCAGCTAAGCCATGACTCTGCGCCTGGCCCTGAGCCAGGATGGGGCATGAGCAACGTAGCCGCCCCTTCCTGCCAGGGCGGCGGCAGGCCCTTACCTGTCTTGCGTCCCGTGGGAGCCCACCTTCTCGTTCTTCATGCAGAAGTCGGGCGAGCTCTGCAGATAGACAAGCTCCGAGTCCTTCACAGGCCGGATGTCCAAGTCCTTGGGCACCAAGTGCTTGCGGGTGCCCATGGGTCGGTGTACCACCTTGGTGGCCGACAGATAGCGGGTCTTCAGGTCACTGGCCACATCCCGAAGCTCCTGCAGCCCCTTCCAGCAGGTGCGGATGGAGCAGGAGCCAGACACCCCATGGCACTTACACTTCATTTCCAGAGAGGCGCGCAAAGCCTGCGGACAGGGGACGGCGTCGGCTGGGTGGCCAGGACCCCCGCCCCGGCCTGCCTTGGGACTCTGCGCCCCACTCCTCCCACAAACCATGCTGGGTGCTCTCAGGGAGTCACTGACTGTTCCGGACCTCAAGTGACAGGGCTTTTTGCTCAAAATCTGGGGGGCGTTGTAGGCTCTCAGCTCCTCCTCCACACTGGGGGTCCACTGGGAGGTGCAGGAAGAACGTGGCACCGGCAGGACAACAGATGCCGTTCGCATACCCATGGCACACCCAGGGCCCTAACACGCAGTGTGGTTTGATCACTGCCCAGCCTGTCATGGGAGTCTTGTTACCTCCCCCAGTGTGCGAAGAGGACATGAAGGCTCAGTTTCAGGCGTGAGGTTGCACAGCCAGGAAAGGTGGAAGCTGGGATTTGAACCCAGGTCTGAGAGTGATCCCAAAAGCCATGGCTTTCAATTGGTCTGCACTTTCTCACTCACACAAAAAACTGGGGTTCACTAAGTCTTTGCTGGGGGAAAGGCTGGGGGGGGAGAGAAGGAAGAGAGGTGGGAGGAAGGTCTGAGGAAGGAAGGAGGGAGAGAGGGAAGCAGCGGGAGGTGGCCATCCCTCCCTGGCCCGGCTGACCCTCCCTCCGTGGCCAGCACCCCTGCCGCCACAGCACCACTCAGCACCTCTGTTCCTGTGTGCAGAGTCGGCATGTAATCAGCACCTTGTACAGTCGTGAGAACTCAATGAAATGACATTTATGAAAGGGTTTTGTGAACTATAAAATTTAAATCCATATTGGTTTTGAAAAGTCAGTCTAAGTAATAATTTGGTGGAGGGAAGAGGCTTGGGCTTTGGGGCTCAGGGAGACTCCAGCCCTGGCTTTGGGAGTAATTCTGCCCCTCCACCTTCCCTGGGCCTCAGTCTCCCCGTGCGTGCCTGAGGGGGCGAATTGGATCCTTTCAGTTCTGCCTTTCCACCCCCACATCTTTGCACATGGGACTCAGCTCCACACGCCAAGGCCGGCTCTCCTGCCTGCCCTGTGCAGATAGTCGCAAGACTTAAGTGTCCCCTGGGCCTACTCCTTGCACCAAAAAGATGAAGAAACTGAGGCACAGAGAGGGCAGGGACTTGCCTGAAATCCCTCAGTGAGTTAGTGAGGGTACTGGTCAAGGCCCCAGCTTCTTCCCCCTCACGGGTGCAGGAGGCTGGGAATGGCAGAGCCCGTTTGGGTATAGAATCTGGAGTGGGCTCAGCGCGGCCTGTGGAGAGCTCAGGAATGAAGTGAACACTGCTGCAGGGTGTGTTCGGCCTCCCCAAGAGGGGGTGGTGCTTCTGAATCTTGGAGGAGAGGTAAACTGAGTCCAGCCCCTCAGCTCCACTGTGTGCCAGCAATGAGCACGCTATGACTGAAATGCCATTTACCCCTCACAGGCCCTCAGCTTCGGGGAGGGGGGCCAGAGAGGCCGGCTCTGGGCATCAGGGCCCCAGGGATAAGTCCAGCATGCCCCGTGCTTCGAACCTGGCTTGGACTGTGAGTGGGGAGGCCATGGCTGTGCCCCTGACGGAGGTTTTGGACTGGCTGTGGGTGGGGGTGGGGCTGGCTTTTTGGACTGGGGGCTGAGTGAAGGGCTCCTGCTGAGTTTCCAAGGATGGGGGGCTGGCCCCCAGGGTCAGGCAGCTGGAGTCCTGGGTCTCTGGCCAGGCTCTGCTACAGACCCACATTGTGACTTGGCCTCAGTTTCCCCAAATGTCCCTTACACAAGGGAGACCAGTGAGAGAGGAAGGTGAGGACACGGAAACCTCTGGACTCGGAGTCCCACAGACCTGGGCTCCATTGCGCCCTATGTCCTTGGCTGGACCACCTCAGCTCTTTGTGTCTCACTTGGTGCCTCTGTGAATGGGCCTTGCCCAGGGCTGCAGGGGAGAGGCCACGAGATGCTACCGCAGCCAACACCCTGCCCCTCCAGGCCCCATCCTCCATCTGTAAGAAGAGACAGGGTACCCCCTCACAGGTGGTTTGTGGGCCACAGGAGAGAAAACTCACCAGCACCCAACACAGGGCCTGGCGTACAGACTGGTGTGAAGTTGTTGGTTTTTAATTGTCAAAAAATAAAAAGTCTGTTCATTCACTCACCCAATCTTTTGTGGAATGAGGTAAGGAATTAAGGAAAAATTGGTAACAGATGTTGGGGGAAACTGTGTTTGGGAGGTTAGGGTGGGCTTTGGAGCCAGAAGGGAGTCCCCGTGAGGTCCCAGGAGACACTGCCTTAAGCTAGGGCGGGGCTACCCCCCCCCCCCGCAGCCCCCTCCAAGGCTCCTCCCACACCCAGCCTGGGCCCACAGCCCCAGAGGAAGGGCTG
This sequence comes from Tonatia bakeri, assembly GCA_004024845.1. NCBI lineage: Eukaryota > Metazoa > Chordata > Mammalia > Chiroptera > Phyllostomidae > Tonatia > Tonatia bakeri. The sequence continues at coordinate 202,835 of PVIA01000079.1, forward strand.
GAGGAACACGGCCAACAGGGACTCAGCATCAAGCTGTCCACTGACAATGGGAACAACTGAGACCAGAGACTCGCACACAGAGCCAGGGTGGGAACTCAGAGCTCCTGACTCCCAGCTCAGTGCTCCTTCTTCTCCACCCACATTCTCCGACCCAAGTCCCAGTGGACTCCCTGGAGGAGGAGGAGCCAGGCAGGCCCCAAGCAGCTGGAGAGGGAAGAGCTGGGGGAGGCCGGGAGCACATCAGAGTGGGTGTACCAGGGCCCGCCCACCCCCCCACCCACCACCCCCTCCATCCGGGCACACTGGGTGGCCTTTTCTGGCAGACTGGCACAAGCGCAACCATCTGGGGTGGGTGGGGTGGGTGGTTACCTGTCTCCCCACTTCACTGTTGTGTAGACGCATCAGTTTATTGGCTTGGGATCCTGTTTTTTTCACCTTCATAGGAGCATCGGAAAACTTGGCCCCCATGAGGAGCCCGTAGCTGAGGTTGTCCGCACATCCTCCCCAGCGGTTCCCGGGCCCGGGTGGCTCACCTGGGACGGGGCCGCAGGAGCAGCCGGGCAGGTCGCCGGAGGTGCAGGCCCGGGCGATGGCGTGGCTGATGGCGGCTGCCGACAGCGCATACACGAAGGCGGACTCCCGGGTGCCTGTGGGAAGGTGCGGGTCAGCCCCCGGGGGTGGCCCCGGCTAGCACCCAGCCTAGGACTGAGGGCCTTCTCCTGGGCCGGGAATCGGTCTCCCTCACATTCTCCCACAAATACACTAGCTGATTTGCACACACACACACCCACACAGGCCTGCAGAGCCCCCCCACACACAGGCACACCCTCACCCCACCCACTCGTGACCCTGCACTTCCCCGCCTCTCTGCACTCAGTGCCAGCAGCCGGTGTGGAGAAAAGAAGGCCCAGTCCCTGAGCTCCGCCAAGAGTTCATGACCTGAAGGGCAAGGTGAGTGTGCAGAGAGCCTGCTGTGGGTTGGAATGTGTCCCCCAAAGGACTCACTGGATTTCTGACCCTTTATACCTGTGAATGAGACCTTATTTAGAAATAGGGCCTTTGCAGGTGTAATGGAGCTAAAATGATCATGGTGGGCCCTCATCCAATGCCTGGTACCCTTAGAGGGAGGGGATTTTGGGGTCCAACACAAGAGGGAGAAGGCCAAGTGACGGAGATGGAAACGGAGGCGGAGGCTAGGAACAATGAGGACCCTCGGCCACCACTGCCTGAGCCTAGGAGGAAGCCGGAAGATCCGCCCCCAGCACCCTGAGACAGAGCGCAGCCCTGCCTACCCCCGACCGCAGACTGCTGGCCTCCAGCATTGTGAGAGCGCACATTTCGGCCGTTGGAACCAGCCCCACCCCCTCGTTTGTGGTGTTGTTACTGCAGCCCGAGCAGGGCAGCCCGAGCAGTGGAGCCCGCTGTGCCTCAGCAGTGGGGTGTCTTGGCCTTGGGTCCGAGCCCTGGGCCCATCTCTTTACTAGAGAGTCACTGCCTCTTCTCCAGCTTCAGCCTCCTCACCTGTAGGACGGCGGTGAGAATGCCTACCTCCCAGGCCGACTCTAGAGTTCAGCTAATTCGGGAAGGAAGGAAGCGTTGTCGAGCGCCCCACGAACGCTACTGTTCCCGTGCAGAGCACAGATTAGGCCCATTAGGGCATTTCTGCCGACTGAAACCTCTCTGTTGAACCCACGATCCCCAAATCCACCCAGACCTCCTCCAGGAACTCTCCTCCACAGACGCTCCTTCGCCCGCATGCCATTTTGGGCAACTTGCGGCGACTGGTAGAATCACCTGTGCACACCGGCCTGCCCGGGGGTGGGCGCCAGCACACTGTTCCCACGTCCTCCCACCCCAAAGAGCTGCCCCAGGCTCGCTCAAGCCTCATTCATGCTGCAGAGTGCACGTGCCTCCGTGCTGCCAGTCGGGCTCCCTGCACCGCTGTATCCACTCGCTTCGTGTTTATTCATTCATCAATGCATGCCTCAATACCCAGGTCCGTGATGAATTCGCCCTCCCACCCATCCATCCACGCCTCTGACCTTCCGTGTATCCGTCCATCATCCATCCATTCACTCACCCGCCTGTCACATATTCATCCATCCATCCACCCGTGACTTCGCCCACCTATCTAAACACACACATTTATGCCTGAATTCACCCACCCCCACCCGCAAGCATTCCGCAGGCCCTAGCAGCCCCCGCTGGCTCCCTACCTCTCTCCAGGTCAAGCAGGTAGTTGGGGGCCAGCTCGATGGAGGAGCAGTTCCAGCGCATGTCGGCGAAGGCCCTGCGGCAGGCCTTCGTGACCTCGCGGGCAGCGTGCACGATGGTGTGCATGAGCTCCAGGTTGCTGCGGCACAGCTGCACCTGCGCGGACACCAGGCCCTCCAGCTGCTTGCAGTGCTGTGTCTGGTTCAGCGCCAGGGCTGCCGGCGTCTTGGACAGCGCCCTGTGCACCGCCCAAAGGCAACAACAATGAAAGGAAAGACACAGCGTGAGGGGCCACGTTGCCTCCACCCATCCTACTGGCCCCAGCCTCTCCCAGGAGCCTTTGCTAGAAGCGGCCAGGAAACGGAGAGGCAAAGCACCATCCCTGGCAGAAATACGGCTCCTCCCCACAGCCCACTGTGACCTTGGGTACATCACCGTCCCTTTCTGGGCCTCGGGCTCTCGTTCAGTGGGATCATGACCTCCATCCTACCTAAGCTTTATCATAATTCCACTCACAATAGCTTCACAGTGTGAAAGGTGCTCACACCCACTGCCTTTATTTGGTGCTCACATAGCTACAGATCATTCCTCCTCACTAAACATCCACTTGACACCGAGCACCTGCTATGACCCAGACACCGTGCTAATTGCTAGATTTTTCTAATCATCGTCATCATAATACGTATTATTAATCAGACGTTTATTAGGCGCACAACATGAGTTAGGAGCTTTGTACCATTGCTTCATTTAATTACTAAACTCACTAATTAGGCTGGAAAGTCCAACACACATGCAAGGGACTGTTGTTAAAGGGTTCAAGAGCCACTCGTTTGGGGATAAAACGGACTTGGCCATTAGCTTGCTGTGCGGCCTGAGATGAATCACTGTCTCTCTGGGCCTCAGTGTCTGCACCTGTAAGCACACTTCCCAGAATGGGTTCCAGTCCAGTGAGACACTCTGAAAAAGGGGACCGGTGGCCAAGCACATTCAGGAAACATGACGTACTGTGTCCCGGAGAAATGCTGCAGCAATGCAACAGGCCTGGGTTTAACGCCCGTCTGCTGGGCACGGAGCCCCTCGAGGGGGGCTGACCTCTTCCACCTTGGGGCAATGCTGGCCAAGAGGGGCTCTTCTGAACCCTGGTGGTGCCAGGGACCTAAGGGCTTCCCGGATCCTGGCCCTGGCCCTGGCCCTGGGATCCCAAGACCCAGGGAGCGTGGGCGCACACTGGGTCTGCCTTTCTCCCGGGCCTTCTCTGAGGAGCAGACTGCCGCAAGCAGCACCTCCTCTCAGTGCAGGCGAGACAGACCCCAGACGTAAAGGGTTTCACGCAGGCTAGCCCCCTGCCCTCAGCACCCCAGCAGAGACCCTAGAGGGACAGCCCCACCTCCCTAGCCACGAGTAGGGCAGCGCCCACCTCCAGTGCAGGAGCACGGAGCAGACCTCAGGCAGGTTTCCTGATCGCCACTGCCCATCAGTTCCCTCCTGAGCCACTGAGGCCCGCCCAAGCTGGTGTACCTGGGGAACCTGAGGTCTGAGTTCCTGCAGCCCATGCTGGGTGAGGCGTGAGCACACAGAGGCAGAGCCAGCCCCTTTGCAGTGACCCCTCCACCCCCACCGAGCAGCCGCTGTCTACCTGTGCGGCACCGGCTTGCACAGCCTCTCATGTCCTGCCTCCTCCTAACTCACAATGCCCAGAGGAGGGGGCCTGGATGAGGTCATTATCGTCCCTGTATAGAGGGGGACACTGAGGACACTCGGGGCCCATGTGCTCAGCCTTCTCCTGACACCATCCTCCTGCAGACCTGTCCCCCAACCCCCTTCCCAGTACCCCCTCTCTGCCAGGCTGGGGGCCGTGCACACTCAGCTGCCCCGAGCTGCTCTGCCCCTCCCTCACCCAGCTTTCTTCTTTCCCCTCTGAGTCAGTTATCTGTTCTACAGCGCGTGAGATTACATGAGATGCACCTGGAAACACCCGTACCGTACCCAGCACGCAGTGGGCGGGCGCTCTAGCTGCCTCCCTCCCAGGTCTTTCCCCTGCGTCCCTGCTCAGGCCGAGAAGTGGGGTAACATGAGCCCAGCCTTTCTGGGGTTGCTCGGTCCAGGCAATTCCTGCGTGCCCGGGGCTGTGGCTCCCAGGGAGGTGTGCTCTGTGCTCCTGGTGCCTGGGGACCCCGGGCCCCTCAGTCCTGGCCTGTTCGCCTCTGAAGTCATCAAGCCTCTGCCTTGGTGGCCAACGGTGAGAGAAGGTGCCCCGAGGGACACCGCAGTGAGGACGCTCCCATGCTCCCATGCCAGGCTGACTGCCCAGGTGGGTGGTGGAAAAGTAGGAGGCCCCTGGTGGGTGCAGGGTGGAGTCTGGGAGCTGCTGGAGAGAGTGGCTTGGACGGAGAGGGCTGGTGGAAGTGGCGGGGGGAGGACCGCCCACGGGAGCATGCAGGCCGAGAGATCAGGAGGTGGGAGGCAGCAGATTCCACTCCCGAGGAGGGGGATTCGGTCATCTGGTAATTAGTGGTAATGACTGTATCTAACTAAGTCCCCCTCGGGGAGGTAATCAAGGATTAGGGCGGGAGGTGGGGGAGTTACCCGTCTGGACATCTCCACCGCGTGCCTCGCTGCAGCAGACCCCTAATTGAAAACATTTTGGTTTGTCTGGGGGTGGGGGCATGGGAGAGAGGGTGGAAGAGAGGACAGGAGGGAACAGAAAGTTCACAGGCAAGGCCCGTGCCGAGGGCACTGCTGGGGCGGCCGAGGTCTCGTCATTCGGGGGTTGGCGTTCTCCTGAGAAAGTCTAGCAGGCAGTTTCTGTCCCGGCTCAGCTGCTCACCCAGCTTGTCCCCATCCCATTGTGTAAGCAGGGACACTGAAGCCCAGAGAAGGGCAGGGCTTGCCCAGACCTGTACACAGCCAGTCAGTGGCTGAGCCAGGCTAGAACCCAGGCCACTGGGCTCCCGGGCTGGGGCTCTTGCACACCCACGTCAGAGATGAAACCCGCGCTCAGAGCGGCTGAGTGACCGGCTGGCCTGAGGCTTGGCTCCTGCCGTGAATGGGCAGAGCTCTGCCCGGTCTCCCAGCTCTGGTCCGGGGCTCCGCCCACCTGCCCTGCAGCAAGTCTGCCCCTGCAGGAGACTCCCGGGACTCCTCCATGAGCGGCCGGCCCCTGAGTGAGCAGCAGGCTTGAGGCTGCCCAGGCAAGGCGGTTGGCCTTCATGGGCCCTCCCAGGCACCCTGGCCTTTCCCCTCACTGACAGCCCCAGGAGTTCACAGGAGGCTGGAACCAGCCTCCCCTTCCCCCGCCCTGGGCAGCCAGAGAAGGGGTTGGACGGCCCACCTGGGCTCCCCCACACTTGCTGGTCTGAGAACACCCCAGCCGCTGACTTGGGTGGGAGGTGAAGTTGTAGAGGGCCCCCCAAGTTGTTTCTTGTCAGCTGCTTCCATAAGCTGCCAGGCTCTGCCCCCTCTCCCTTACCCTCCCTCCCATCAGGGAAGCCAGTCTCAGTCTCAGGTGACCAACAGGGGAGCACTCTAGGTACCTCAGCCACACCTGGCTACAGTTCCTGTGTCAAATGGCCCTTCCATCTTTAGCTCGCTTTCCAAAACACAAGGTAGCAGCCCCCCACCTCCCCCACCCCAAGGACAGACCCCGGAGAGCTGAGCCTTCCCGGATGAGGCCCTAGCCCCCTCCACAGTGAGCACTTCCCCATTCCCAACCGCCCAGTGGCTGCCTGGACAACCGACAGCCCACGGAGCCACAGCCTGCCCCCGCCTCTGCTGTGACAGACCACCAGTCAGACTCTCTGCAGCTCCATTTCCTTCTGTCCAATGGGGGATTCGAAGGAAGCCACAGACATGGAGCACTGAGACCACACCTGGCTTGCAGCAAGGTCGCACACAGGTGACCCTTGAACAGTCCAGGAGGTGAGGAGGGCAAAAGCAGTAAAAAATCTCCATGTAACTTTTGACTCCCCCAAAACTTAAGTTGTCCCTCAGTATCCGTGGAGGACTGATCCTAGCCCCCACTGTGGACACCCCAGTCCGCAGACACTCAAGTCCCCTGTGTAAAGTGGTACAGGTCGAAGCGTCCAGCCGGGCCTCTGCACCGCGGACTCACAGCCGCAGGTGGAAACAGCACGGGATTTACTGAAAGAAACCCACAGATGCGTGGGCCTGTGCTGTTCAAACGCATGTTGTTCGGGGGGTCAACTGTGTACACGCATGTGTGTGCACACGCACTGTTGTTATTCACTATTTATATTGAGAGAGCGAGAGGAAAGCATTGATCCCCTGTTCCACTCACGTATACACTCGTTGGTTGAGTCTCGCATGTGCCCTGACCAGGGATCCGACCTGCAAACCTCGGCATATTTGGGCGACGCTCTGACCAGCTGAGCTACCACCGGCCAGGGCCCATGGTTGTTATTCTTAAATTCCACTCCTTCTGCTTCCCCCTCTATTTTCAGCTCCAGCAAGAATTTAATCACTATCATGAGGTTTGGCTTCACGGAGACTGTCTGCTTGGGTCCCAGATCCCACAGCCACTATTAACTAGCTGTGTGACCTTGGATCCGTTACTTAACCTCTCTGTACCTTCACTTCCTCATTTGTAAAAGGGTAGTGATAAGAATATCACCTACCTCTTGACTAAAGCTCTCAGAACAGTGTCTGGGATTAACTAGTAGGCTCCTATAATTCCTTCTTTCTCTGTTTCCCCACGTCCACAGTCCTGCCTCTGCACTTTTGCTTCGGCTGTTCCTCCTGCCTCAGGTGCCTGCTTTGCATTCCATCCTTGGCCATCAAAGTCCCACCCTAGGTGGGGTGACTGCACCTCCTCTGGGCTCCCATGCTCCCTCCCTGAGGACACAGCCCAAAGTCCACTTAGGGTTTTTTTTTTTTTTCCACATGTCACCTCCCCAAGAGGTTAGGAGGTCCTTTAAGGCAGCCACTGGGTTGTACCCATTTTTGCGGCAGCCTGAGCTATGCGGTGGGAACAGCATAGATGCTGGACTCAGCTAGCTACATAGTCCAGGCTCTCCTCGGCCATATGCTAGCCCGGGAGCTGTGCAAGTCACACACTTTGCAGAGTGCTAGCGGCCCCACTGCAGCCCAGGAAGGATAGCTGTGTCCCTCACAGCACTACAGGAGCAAGCTCGGTTCAGCCTGCCGCTACTCTGTTCCTTAGTAAATGATTTCCCTCTCTGGGCCTCAGTTTACCCCCTGTAAAATGGTGGTGGTGGGTGAGAAGGGCTTGGACTCCCCGATCAGAGGTTCCCACCAGCTGGGACAGGGCCAGGTACTGGCAGTAGAAGGAAGGTTGATGATTTCTTACAAAACTAGTCAGGAGCTGCCGGGAGGCTGCTGAGCACAGGCTTCTTGAAAACAAGAAATGCAAGAAGATGGGGTTTCCCTCTTGAATTGCCAATTAATTGACAACTCATCTTCAAAAGGGGTAGGGCTGGTGACCTCAGGACTACTTGCTGGTCCTGCCCAGTATGGCTGGGTGAGTTGGGCCCTGGCCTGTGAACCAAGAGGTCACCGGTTCAATTCCTAGTTGAGGCACATGCCTGGGGCAGCCGATGGATGTTTCTCTTACACAATGATATTTCTCTCTCTCTTTCTCCTTCCCCTCTCTCCAAAAAATAAATAAAACTCTAAAACAAAGGACTATTTCGTGGTGGCCTGGCCATTATCATCCTGTCTCCCAGCTAATCCATGAGCCTTCCTCATAGCCCCTGCCCAGTCCCCATAATCTGTCCCTGCCTGCCTTATCTGTACTGCTCCCCACCCCCACCGCAACTCCAGACTGTCACGTTGTCCTGTCCTGGACTTTCCACTCAGGGAGTCCCTCCACTCTAAGTGCTGTCCTTCCCACTGCCCCACCTGCCACACTCCCAGAGCCTCCCCAGGGCCAGCCTAGGGTCACTGCCCTGAAAAATCCCCCCAGGGTCTCAAGTGTGTGCCTCCCACCAGGTACTCTCTGGGCCCCCACCACACCACCCGGCTCTCTCCAAGGTACTTGCAGTTATTTACAGCCTGGGCTTATCTTTTCCAGTCCAGAGGGCAGCTCCTCCAGGAAGGGGCTGGGTTTGACTCCTCTCTCTATCCACCCCTGCAGGGCCCACAGTGCTGTGCAGAGCAGGCACTCCCTCCTGCAGGATGGAAGGGCACCTCTCTCCCCCACCCACCCTCCATTAATCATTTCTATCTAAGGACTACCCTTCACATGTGCACAGCATCTGACAGTTTATGAGGCCCTTTCAAGAACTGTTTCTCATCTCATCTGAGTGAGGTACAGATGCTTACTCTCCTTCGACAGAGGAAGACTCTGAGGCTCCCAGAGGCTGTGTGACACTTGCCCCCTGTCACTCAGGTGGAAGGGCCAGGACTGTTTGAGGACCTCCAGCTGGCTCAGGAGACTGACAAGGGAATGCAGCACTGGGAAGGCCCTGTGTGCACATGGTCTTTCTTCATCTGCCCCTGGGGAGGTCTTGCCAGTCCTCAGCCGCCCAGGATTGGGTAATTCTGCTGCCCTCCATGCCCTGCCCCTACTTCATAACCCTTGGGGAGGTAAGGACAGTATTTTGCAGAGAAGGGAAAGGAGGCTTGAGAAGAGTGACTTGCTCATGCCCCCAAGCCAACGTCTGCTCCCGGGTCTGCTCCTTACCGCTCCCCTCCACCCTTAGCCACCTGTCCCGAGCCTGTCTGCGTGGACACGAGGTCCCTACTTACAGCCACTTGATGCCATAGCACACGCCGGTCTGGAGCACCAGGGCGAAGAGCAGCGCCTCGCAAACCTGCGGCCACACCCTCATCGTCGCGCAGCGGGCACGCCTGGGGTCGCACCGCGGAGGAGCCGTGCGGAAGCTGCACCTCTCCCGGGGCCACCGCAGCTCGTCCTCGCGCTGGCTGCCTGTAGTCGGGGAGAGTGGAGGCAGGGGGTTAAGGCGGTGCTCCGGGCTGGGGCCGCAGCGGGGGCGGAGGGGGGACGTTTTATTCAAATTACAAAGCGAGGGGGGGGGGTCTCGGTCGGGGGAGGTCGAGCGCAAGGCGGGCGTCACCTCCCGCCCTGCACAGACCCAGATTCGGCCAGAGTCTGGCTCGAATTAGGTGCCAAGGGTGTGTCCACCTAACTCGGAACCCGGCCGTTTCTTTGTGCCACTGGGGCTGGGACCCGGGCTGCGGGCAGGCAAGGAAGGGTACGGCAGGACCGGAAGCACCGGAGAGGGGACCCAGTAGAGAGGGGCAAGGAGACAGCAAGAGGGAGGGACGCTCAGAGACTGAGGCTGAAAGACACTGAGCAGAGGGAAAAGCCGGGCAGACACTTGGAGATGGGGAGGGACGGAAAGGAGAGGGTGAGCGCGGTCGGACCGAGGCTGCTGGCGGGCGGGCCAGGAAGGAGTAATTTGGGCCCGGAAACCGGGTTCTTATCTCCGCAATAGTAATTATTATATTATGACCCTGGTGATTTTCCTTTCCCACTGGGCCTCAGTTGGCCCTCTCTGTATGCTGGGGACACAATTATGATAAGGTTCGTTCACCGTAACAGTATCGCGTTTGCTCCTTCCAGCAAGCCTGTGAGATAGGTGCTGTCACCGCCCCCATCTCACAGATGAGAAGACTAATGGCCAGAGACATGACATGGGTTGTCCACGCCCGGTGTTCTCCTCCCAAGTCTACTCGGGTGGCCGGTGAGATCGCAGACTTTGAGAAGACAGGGACATGGAGGCTTGCTCTGGTCATCAGTTTCACAGTCTGCAAAGGGGAGACTGAGAAATGGGATGGCAAAGGTCTTTTTACAGCGAGAGCTGTTCAGGATGCCAGTCTCCAAGTCCCTCTCGGGCTGTTCCCTTCGGTGGTGTCCAAGCCAGAGCCCAGGCTGGGCAGCCTAGCTTTGGCTAAGCAGGGAAGTGCACCAGGACGGCGCGATGCCGCCTCCCGCCGCTAGGCGGCGTCCCGGGGCCGTGGAGCAGCCTCTACTCCTCTGGCCCGCAGGCTGCAGAACCGCTTTCTCCGGCTCTTTTCCTTTTCCTTTTTCCTCTTCATTCTCTCATTAACTTCCTTCCCACCTTCTCCCAAATTTACCAGCACCTGGAGTTCTCTTGGACACATTCACAGTCCCAGCCACTTTCCCCTGGGGAGGAACAGAGACAAAGGGATTCCTTTCTAAAAGGTTTGGGGAGTTGGGAAAAGGAGGCGCCCGCCTTAGTGGGCCAGCTTGAGCAGTGAGGGCGTGCTCTCATTTAACTGTGTGAGCTTAGACAAGCCCTGCACCACCCCAGCCTCAGTTTCCCCCTCTATAAAAACAAGCGACTGGCCTTCGGGCACATCTCCCGAGGCCTCTCTAGCCTCCCAGCGGTCTGCGTGACTACTGGTCTGCGCGCTCGCCTGTGCCTCGACCTCGGCGCCCACTGCTCCGCATCCCTGCGTAGTGTGTGCCTGAAACATGCACACGGATTGGAAACCTCGCAGTTTTCTGGAGCCTTCCGTCATAATCCAGGAGAAGGCAGGGAGAAAACCCTGAATTAAATTTATTTCCTCTTTCTCAGTGTCTCTCGCTAGGCGCCCGACACAGAGGAGCTGGCTACAAACAAGAGTCAAGGCTGGGGGTCTCAGCGAAACAGCCCCCTCCTCCCACCCAGCCTGTATTCAAACCTTTTGTCTTCCTGGCCTTGAAAGTTTACCATGCTCCTGAGGACGAGAAAAGCGCCGGCTGGGTATGGGAGGGAACGGAAAGGATCAAACCTCCAGTCACTGTCTCTGCGCCCCCACCCTTCCCAAAGTGTGGACTTCCCCTCTGTCCCCCCTCCGGGGCCCAGCATTCCTGGGTGGGCAGGGGAAGGGGCTGCACGCGGAGGGAGGAGCGCGAAGACTCACAGCGGGGTAGAAGTGCCCGGCACCACTTGCCCAGAGAGAGGAGGGGCTGCCCGGGTCACACAGCACAAGGGGACCCAGACCTCCAGCTACTCCGGCGCTTTCCGAGCTGCCCTGCTGCTCCTGGGCTTCTCCCTCCGCCTCCCCAGCGTGTCGCTGGGAGAGGCAGTGCCTGGCCCGGGCTGCCGGGTGCTGACGGGTTATTCCTGTCCCGTGTGAGAGCGTCCAGGACCGCCGCGCGCGGGCCGCTGGGTCACCCTCTCCGCCTGCGCCCGGCAGGTCAGGGTGAGCTCGCCTCCCGGAGCCCCCAGCCCGCCAGGGGGCGCTAAGTGAGGGTTCGAGGTTGGGTAGGCAGCCGCCTCCGGCGCGGTGGGACAGCGGGCAAGTCCCCTGCTCTTCCTGCGCCCCGGCGCCCGTGCCTGGGGGCCGGGTGAGGTGCAGTGTAAGGGCCCTCGCAGTTCTGGTTGCCCTGTGAGGCATCCACTTGCTGCGGGCAGCCCCCAACTACCTGACCCCTGGCTTCGGGCCCGGCGCCGAGCCTCCCATGGGGTCCGGCGGTGGTGGGCCCGCGTTTAAGCTGGGTGTCGTTGGACCCTCCCCATGGGGGATAAGGCCCAAGGTAGCCCGGTTGCCTCGGATGAGAGACGAGCCCGCCAGCGCCGAGAGGTCCGTAGTGGCGCCCCCGCTTCAACTGCTTACTGAGGTTACAGGTGGCTCTAAGGCTTGGGCTCTGGAAGTCCCTGGAAACCCCGTCTCTCGGGCGGCCGCCCCCTTGAACCGAGCCGGCCGGGACGTGCCGAGCCTCCCCCACGCGGGGGAACCGGCTCCTGGCGGCCGGCGGCACCGCGCGCCAGGGCGGGGTGTCCATGCAGCGCTCGGGTCGGCGCGGGCCGGGCCGAAGCCTTGGGCTGCGCGGCTCTCGGGGTGGACCCCGCGAGCGGAGGACACCGAGCGACCACTCCAAGGTTACCCACGATGCGTAGCGAGGCCCGGCCAGACCCTGCTTTAGCCCGATCCACTGTGGGTCGGCTTCGCTGCAGACGATGCGCCGCGTTACGCGCGAAACGGTTTTTTGTTTTTGGAAGTGCGAAGGGTGGGGTAGGGGAATTCGGGGCGCCTGGGACTACGCCTCCGAGCCCGGCCCTGGGCGCCGAAGAGCCGGGAGGGGATGAAAGCACCTCGGCGCCGAGAGGTAGGAAGTGTGGGGCTTGTGCGCGAGCTCAGCCAGATGTGCCTGCGGCGGCTCCAGATGTGCCTCAGGCGGGACAGCACTCTCCTCCTCCCCACCCCCAGCCTGGAGCTCAGGTCCGTAAACAAACTCGGTTCTGCCCGGCCCCGCAGCTTCTGGGACCGGGTCCCCAAGCCAGGCATTCACCCGCACCCCCCAGTTCGGTCGGAGCTGCCTCAGTTCTCTGCCTCTGCCACTCTCTCCCGCCCTGCCACACACCCTCTGCCGCGAGGTCCAAGTCCCCCACCCCCGGGGTGGCTCGGGCGTGACCTCATCCGCTGCCGGCTGGGAGGGAGGGGGTCGGGTGGGGGGACGCAGGGCCCGGAAGGCTCCCGCGGGCCGCAGGAGCCGCACAGGCCACCTCCATCGCTCAGCCGCGGACGGCCGTGCCCCGGACCCCAGGGGCTGCTCTCCACAAGGGGAACACCTCGCGGTGCCTCGGAAAAGAGGGGCGGAGGACGGCTCGGTTTTCTTACCAGGGAGTGGGCGCCCAACGGGGTCGGCCGTCCCCTCGGACTCCGACGCCTCCCGCCCCAGCAGGTCCCTGCAGAGCGCCCGCTCGCTGCCCAGTCACTGCTCACCTCCTGCGGCGGCCGTCGGCTGGTCGCGCCACAAGTGGGCGGCTGCTCCGGTCGGCCAGGGAGCTGCGAGAACGGCCCCCAGCGGACCGGAGCGCTCTCCCGGCTGGGCAGGCGGTGAGGGTGCCCTCTTGGCAAAGCCACGGGAGAAGGCGCTTGCCGGGATCCTGGCGAGCAGCGGCCGGCTCGGGTCCCGCGGAGACTGTGGCTCGCACTGGGCTTTTTTCCGCTCCCAGGGCCTGCGCTCGCCCGCGCGCCCCAGCTCTCCTCCTGGCCAGGCACAGTCTCCAGCGCGGGCCGCCCAAACTGCTTTATAAGGCGCGGGCAGACGCTTTGATCCGCCCACTCAGCGCGCGGAAACCCCACCGGGTGGCTCTGGCCACGCTCGCCGGGGGCGGGGTCCCCTCGGGTGCCACTGACCCGTGGCGCCAGCGGCTCAGAGGACTTCGCACCCTGTTCAGTTACAAAGAGGGGACTTGCTAACCACAGCTGGTATTTACCAGGCGTGCCTACTGCGAGCCTACTGTGTGCCTGTGGCACGTGAGGCCCAGGTTCCCAAAACTCTCAGCAAGCGGAGCAAAGAACCTCAGTCCATCTGGTTTGAAAGGAAGAAGCTCAGAGGGAAGGTCCACACAGGTCTCATCTGCTGCCCGGTGGACATCGCAAGGTGTTCCAATCCTGCAGTTCGGTTACTATAGGTGCGGGGCTGCGTTGGCGTGTTCCAGTCCGTCCTTCCTGGGGCCAGTTCTCACGCAGTTCTGGGAAAGGGAGAGAGCAGGCGCAAGAGCTCTGCGCTGGGAAGCTCCTTGTAAACCTTAGGCACCAAGGCGGTAGATGCCTGAGCCTCTGGGATGACAGTTGGGGAGAGGCCTTCGGAGCACCTTGTCCCTGGTCCCCAGAGGACCACCAGCAAAACACTGATTTCAGAAGCTGAGGGAAACTACACAGCTGCTTCCTGTGTGGTGTATACCTGGCCTGGCACTGTGTTTCTGGGGCAACTTCCCTGGGACTGGCTGGGTGAGTGCCCATCCCCCTAATCCCCACCTTGGCCTTGCGGGCTGAGGATTGCTGTCCTCCCCCTTTTGCTGGGCCAGGTACAGAGGTTTCCATGGCTTTCATCTCCCCCACACCACAGGGCCCTCCATCCCAAGGATGGTCTAGTTCATTAGGAGAAGATAAACATACACTTAGTGGAGAGGGGCTTGTCTCAGGTCCCCCAAACCTCCTGGTACTCTTTTCCCCGTTCTGTGCAGCTGCCCATGAAATGGCCCACAGGCTGCCCCGACGGGGAACCGCCATGCCCAGCAAACATGCCCGGGTCCACAGAGCCCACTTCAAGCTTTCAGCCCTGTGAGTTCCCTCCACACATGGACAGCCGGTCCCCCTGCACACAGGGCTAGGACATATCACCCCACAAGTAGCTGCAAACACACTCAGCAGATACGTGCGCACACCATAGGCCCACGCACTCTCAACAGCACGTAAGAATGAACGGCCACACACATCTTTGAGATGTGGCCAAACACATGACTGCTCCCAACCAGTTCACACACACACAGACATATGTGTTTCCATGCACACACAGCTTCCACACGTGCAGCACTGAGTGCACATGTACTCCTGCACACAGTCATGGGAATGTCCTTGTGAACACCTGCAGTCTGGTGTGGGAGCACCCCGGAGCCCCATCTTTTCTCCCAGAGCACTGCGGTCAATACGAGCTGTGGGAAGCGGAGAGTACAGGAGCTGTGGGTAGGGCATCTAGGAAGGTGAGACAAGGTTGCTCCATCCAAGAGACTGGGGGCAAAGGCCTCTAGGGGTTAAGAGTGTCCTTAGTTCTTCTGCTGTAGGCACTCTGGCCACCACAGACAGGCATTCTGGTGGCCTCTGTCCAGCTGGCATGCCCCTCCTCTAGGTCTAGCTCTCTGCTCACTTGAAAAGCTAAAGCAGTTGCCTCCACACATTTGCATAAGCAGTCCTTCGGTCGGAAATCCGCTCTGGCTCCCGGCTACAGTGGGCACAGAAAGCCGTTTGGAGTCACGTAGACTACGGTTCCAATACTGGCTGCCTAACTTTATTTTTAGCTGTGTGATCTTGAGCAAGTTGCTTAAACTCCCTGAGGCCTTAGTTTCCTCAGCCACAAAATGGGAATAATACAATCCCATTAAATCCTTTATGTCCTCCAAGATGGGAATTAGTACCCCATGTCGTAGATATGGAAGCTGAGGCTCAAAGGCAAGCTGGCTTTGAAGCTGGCAAACATTGGAGCTGATATTTGAACCCAGATCTTTCAGGCTGTGAGTGCACCGCAGCTGGTGGTCCTGAAGGAAACAGATGGGAAGAGGACAGTGACTTTCTGTGGCCTAGAGAGCCCCTGCCCTGGGCCGGGACGGGGACGCGAGGATGTAATGGCCAAACCTTGGATTGACAGTCAGGGGAGACCTGGACCAGGGCCCGCCCCTCCGCGCACTGCAACCCCCCCCCACCCCCAGGTGTTGGCCACCTCAGACACCCTAGGCTTCCCTGAGACACTTGTGAGAAGAGTTTTATTTTCATCTTTAGAACCAACTGAGCTTCCGCCCCCTTCCTTGTTCCTCCCCCTCCCTTCTGTGCGGCACCTTCTCAAGGAGGAGGCCGTCAGGCCTGTGCTGTCCACCTGAACTGTGAGCTTCCCTCCCAAGGGCGGGGGGCACGGCGGGCACGCTCATGGTGGCTGCGGCTGTGGACATCAATAGACTGTCCTTCTCCTCTGCTGCCCTGGGTGATTCTGGTTATCTGATCACCCAGACGGGCTGGAGACTTCCGGTCAGCAGGCTTCTTGGCCCCCACCTGACCACCACTGGTTGGGGGCACACACCCGTACACCCCCACCCCTGCACACAGCCCATCCAGGGGGCACCCAGGCCGAAAGGACACGGGGGTCGGGAAGCCACAGTTTCGTTCACTGTGTCGACCTCAATTGAGCCCTCCACCCACCTGAGCTGCACTGCCCTGGGACCAAGGCCCTGGTGGAGATGGGTGGGGGTGAGCTGGCTGTGTCCAGGAGCTCTGGGTAGGGACACTGGAGACCTGGCTGTAGTCCTTAGCCCTGTGAGTAGTTTGCTGGGTGATAGCAGATAATTGTTTTGCCATCTCCGAGCCCCAGCTTCCCCACCTGTAAGTGAGGGGGTTAAACTAGATAAAGGACCTTCTTGCTCCAGAATCCAGGCCTAGGGTCTCTTTGACCTTACCTGTGTTACGGGACGACTTGAGCATGGTAGGCACAGTGAGACTGGAGAGGCTCTTTCCAGCACCAGAGTGCTTTTTAGAAGAGCCTTCCTGGGAAGGCAGGTGAACACAGGCCTGGGCAGAGCAGCCCAGCCCAGCTGCCCTCTGACCCAGGGGCTGTGTGCCAATGAGGCTAGAGCTTCTAGGAAAGGGGGAGGGGGAGCAAAGAGCAGCAGGCATGTCGTCAGAGCACCTGGGCTTGGGTCTCAGATTCTTCTCCTTCACTTACCCTCTGTGTGACCCTGGGCAAGCCACCCAGCTTCTGTGATCCTTGGTTTCGTCACCTGCAAAATGGGAAAATCACTAAACTGTCTTCTCCCAAGGCCTCTGGGAGGTAACGCTGAGGGGAAGAAATAACATTGTTGACCAAGCACCTACTGTGTGCCAGGCAGTTTCTGTGCCCGTGGGCGAGACAGGCCTTGCTCTGCAGATGAGCACAAGGAGCCCAGGCCTGCCTGGTCATTCCTGCGAGATCTCATGTCGTAGTCAGTGGCTGCTGGGGCCTAGCTGCGAACCCAGCGCTGTGGGCTGCCGAGCCTCTGCCCACTGGGTCATGCTCTCCTCCTCTTCAGTTCCCTTGGGGAAGCAACTGTTGTTTTACAAGGCTCAGGGAGCAGGCTGGGCGGGCAGGGTCAGCTGGGAGGTTTCTGCCCGTGTGCACAGAACAAAACACCACCCGTCATGTCTACTGAGGGCGTCTCTTCTGAAAGGCTGCTTTCAACTCTCGATTGTTTAATCGTGGTGGTAGCTGCTCAGGAGACAATGTTTGTGTTTCTCAGGACTCTTTCAACTCCAAGAGAGAAACCCAATGCCAAGTAGCTTAAACATAAGAGAACCAACTGGCTTGCACAGCTGGGGGAGAAACTGGCATGGCTGGTGACCTGAATGGAGAGCTGTACACGCCAGGACTTGGGACTGGGGCTGAGGTTCCGGGGCACCCAGGAGTGCGGTCTGAAACTCACTTCTGCTTCTTGCCGCTCTCTTTGAGCCAATGTGGGCCTCATTCCTTCCCCCTGGTGTGTAGCCATCAACAGCTCCAGTTCAGAATTCCAGGCAAATGAGAACTCCTGCCTCCCTGAGCCTCTGTGTGGGTCCCAGGGAAGGCGGCTGATGGACCTGCTTGAGTCACAAGCCCTTCCTTTGATTGACAGCTGTCATTGCCATGAGGACGGAGCCCTGGGAATCACCAGGGGACAGTGCCTGAAAGGGCTGAATGGGAAGCAGTGGGCCAATGGGGCACTCGTGTTTAGGTTGGCAGTTCCTTCTAGGGCTGGGCTTCCACTTCTCTGATGTGATATAGTCAGTGTTTCTGCGCCTGGGGCTTAGTCTGCACACACATAGGGCCAGGGTCTCACGGTACCCAGTGCCCCCATTACACACAGAGAGAAACTGAGGCTGAGAGAAGGGAGCAATTTCTCACTGGTATGAACTCTTCCTGGGAAGGCCAGTGAGGTAGCTTTTTGATGACACCAAGTCCTTGCATCCCAAGATGCACACAACTCTTTGAAATGTTACTCCATTCAGAGGTGAAGTCCGTTTCCCCGCCCCTTGATCTGGGCTGTACACGTTCTGAAGCCCAGGCCTCAGGGGCCTGGGCGCTTCTGCTCTCACCCCCTTGGAGCCCAGCTGAGCTCAGGCCGGACTGCTAAGTAATAAGAGGCCAGTGCAGACAGAGGCCCTGAGGCCAAGTCGACAGCAGCCCAGCTGGCCCGCCCATCCCAGCAGAACCCAGGCCTGCTGGCCCACCAGTTAACGTGACAGGCCCAGTGAGATCAGCTGGACTGTCCAGCAAGCCAGGACATTCTGACATGGTTTGTTGCATAGTCAGAGGTACCTGAAGTAGCCAGGCTTAACTATTTAAAAAACTAAAATTGTGCATCTACATAAGGTCATTTCAGAATTTCAGAGTGCGGCCACTTACCCTGTAATGTTCCCGAAGTTCTGGCCACCAGAGCCCCTGCAAATGTCTCCACTGCCCTGGGCACGGCGTGCAGTCAGTAAATGGCTCTGTCTCACCCACGCTGCACCCCTGGTGCTCCATCAGGGCCAGCAAACAGTGGTTGCTCCAAAGTTGCCAAATGAGTGAGTGAAGGTCCTCACCTCGCCTCTGCTTGCATGCCTCCAGGGGAGGACGCTCACCTCCTCCAGGTCAGCCTTCTTTGGTGGTGCTGCCCCGGAGTGGCTTCTCCGCCATGTAGAGCAGAGATATGTGACTCCCCAGTGACCCTGGCTCTCTTCTTGGGTCCCCTTCCTCTACATGGCAGCCTTGGGCACTTCACGGTGGCCCCTGGCCTCTGCAAAGCAGCACCACCCTAATGCCAAGTCTGTTTACAGGAAATGTGGGCCACAGCCATAATCTTAAAGAAGGGTTTCATCAGAGCCTCAAATAAGCGCGGGTCCTGGGATCACAGTTTGGGGTTTCAGCCCCAACCCCACCTCTGTGTGGCCTTGGAAAAGACTTCCTGTCTCTGATCTCAGTCTTCTCATCTGGAAAACAGGAGTAGTGAAATTTACCGCCCGGGGTTGCTGTGGGCTGAGAGGGACTGTCTATGTAAGACGCTCTGCACGCAATCAGCCCTAGGTAAAGGTGAGTTCCTTTTCTGTGGGTGCATAAACAGTTCCAGATGGGGAGGTCATTGGCACTTAGCATTCATGTCTATGTAGATCATGTGCAGGTGGGGGAGGGGCTGTCAGGTGGCTGGGGATGGGGGAGGCTGCTCCCCGCAGCAGGAACAGCTTAAGCAAAGACCAGAGGGACAAGTTTGGTTTTAAGGATAAAGTGGGGGACAAGTTTGGTTTTAAGGATAAGTGGGGGATTCGGTGTTGCTGGCATCAAGAGTGACAGGAGGGGAAGTGGCTGGAAGGAGGACAGGCCCCTGCCTGGGAGGGCCCGGAATGCTGGGCTAAGGAGCACAGGCTTTGCCAAGGGGGACATGGAGGAGGTCTAAAGCAGAAGAGAGGGTTGGGTGTGGGATTGAAGTCTGGGTGTGGGATTGAACCCTCTTGAGAGAGGGTTCCTGGGAACCTGACAGGGGAATGTTGGGGTGGGAGCAGGAATGACTCAGGCCCAGCGTGGGGAGCGAGGGCCTGGCCGCTCGGTATGGGCACAGCCATTGGAGAAGCAGGGCCCCTGAGTCACTGGCTTAGCACCTCCACTCTGCATCTGTGGTCCAGGCCCCGTGTGAAGTGCACCCCTCCACTTCGCAGTGTAAGAACAGGCTGTGGGGAGGCCAGAGAAGGCCTGGGCCAGATCTGCAGTCTGAGCGGGGACACGCATTATCCATCTGTCTGCTGAGGACACAGAAAGGTCACTTTCCAGGTCTGCTTGCTCCTTTACGAACCAAGTCCCTGAGCTCTGCCACAGGCATGGGCAACTGTGAGACTTGTGGCTGCCTTGGGAGGGAGGGAGGCCAGGCAGAGATAATTAGTCCTATTTTTAAGTTGGAGAAACGTAGGCCCAGAGAGGGGAAGAGATGTGCCTAAGGCCACACAGCAGATGCATGGCACAGCTGGGCTGGGGCCCTCACCTCCTGCCTCCTGCTCGTATCCTTGCCTCTTTCCGCAGTGCTGAGGGGCTGGGCAGGACGTTCTCTGGGTGAAGAGTGAGAGGGGAGCCTGAGAGAGGTTGACAGGCATCAGCAGACAGCACTTAACCCAAACTGACAATTTAATTGTGAAAATGTGGACAAGGTACAGTTATGTGTAAGGAAATCCAGACGGTCTGGGCCCCTGGGGAGCCTCAACCAGCACCCCAGTTGCTGGGGAAACAGAGAGGGCTGGGATGATGTCACTGGACTGTAAGGCAGAGGCATGGGGGATGGGCTATCCAGTCACCTTGTGGGGACCAGATGGTGCTGTGGGCCTGGGCACAAGCTGTCACCATCATGGTTAACTCCTTCCCTTACACATGGGGCAAAAGGGAGCTCCAGAGCTAGGAGGTGGCTTGTCTAAGGTCACACAGGGGGTCAGTGACTGAGGTCCCCTCATTCAGGTGACAGACTGCGTTCATCTAGCAGGCTGCAGGTACCTTGAGCAGGGCCAGGTCAGAGTCATCTGTGAGTCCTGTGCCCAGCACAGGGCCCTAAGTTCAGTCATCAGGCCAAAGTCACCAATAGTTTGGGGTGTTGCTGGGCAGACCCTGAGTCATGCCCCAAAGATATGACAACTTACATAATCCTTATGCAGGGAGGAGTGACCCCTCTCACTGCCACCCCACAGCTCTGGGCCAGGGACCTGGGCTTTTGTAAGCCCCCAATGCCTGGAGCAAGTTCTCAGGGTCCCCAGCTCCTGCCCTGAACATGACCTGCCCAAAGCACCAATAGCAGTGATAATGACCGCCCTTAGTCCAACCGCTACTATGTCCCGGACTCTGAGCTATCACTCTGTGTTTCCTATCTCGAATATTTACAACTCGAATATGGACTGGCAATCATGGCTCTCACTTTGTGGTCCAGAGAGCAGAGGCTTGGGGTGGGCCCACCTGCACACAGCCAGAAAGAGAAAAGCTGGGACTCGCACCATGGGTCACTCTACATCTCTTCCTTGGCTCTTAGGCCATCCCGCAGTGGCCCCCAGGCGAGGGGTCCCTCCTCAGTCTCCCTCCTGCTTCTGATGACAAAGCACCCGCCCCTTCTATTGCTTCCATTTTCGGAGCTTCTGGTGAGGCCGCCAGCCTCAGAACCCAGTCCCCTGCTAGAAGGGTACCTGAGCCTTGTTTTCTCCTCGGTCATGCCTAAGCCCCAGAGACTGTGTAAGGCCCAAAAGGAGAGGAAGGGAGCAGAAGGGTGTGCTGGGGGGTGGGGGGAGGAGGGTAAGGGGTATGAGCTGTGGCTAGGAGGCTGGAAAGGGCAGGGTGTGGTGTGAGGGGACAATGAGGAGCCTGTAGGTGGGGTGGGGGGCGATGCTGAAAGGCTGCCTCACTTGCCCTTAGGTTGGTGAAAAACACAAGAAACGCTGGCGCCTTTGTCACAGAAGATACGTACCTCCCACACCCCCCTCAGGAGCCCCAGGGCAGAAGAGCCCAGCCTTGACTTCCAGCCACAGGGCTAGCAGGGAGCAGGCTGCACACTGTCGTGATGCTGTTGGCTCTGCTCTAGTCTGGGTGTGGTGGGCTGAGCTGAGTGAGCAAGGTGGTTGGGGTCCAGTGGGAGTGCTTTTGTTTCTTGCTTTGTGGTTAAATGAGCAAATCATGCAGAAGGCCAGGGAGGAGGAAGCGCAGCAGGAACAGAAGACCAGCTGCCATTGTCTGAGCCGCTACTGTTTCCCAGAAGCACTTTATAAATTTCGTCTCAGCCCACAACCTCCCAGAGAAACAGGAGTCAAGAGGATCATCCCATTTCATAGAACCCAAAATTAGCTCAGAGAGGAGGACACATTTGCCTACGATCACACAGCCACAGGTGACAGAGCTACATTTTGAACCCCGATCCATCTGTCCTAAAGCACATGCTTGTCTCCAAGCGCCGAGTTACCCTAAAGAGAAACGAGGAGGGCAAGATGGAGAGAAGCCCAGCAGGGGTGGAGAGTCACACAAGGAGGAAAATAAGGAGGCAAAAATAAAAAACAGGAGTGGAAAGAGAGCGAGGCCACAGCTGAGTCCTGGAGCCCGTCCTTGGGGAGTAGACGAGGGTGGGGATGGCCGGAAACCGGCTCACCCAGCCTGGAGCCAAGAACCACACTTGGCCTGAGACCTGGTAGAAAAGCTCTCACCTCGAGATGTTGAAGAGGGGAAGCTGGCGTGGGGGTGGCAGGGTCTGCCTTGGATGAGGGGAGTGGACCTGATGACCAGGGGCTGCCAAGGAAGGCTTTTCGCCCATCATCCAGCTCAAGTATCCGAGGAGACCACTCAGGCTGGCCGGCCCTCGCTCCTGGACGTGCAGAGCAGCAGGCTCCAAGGCAGGGACAGCAGGATGAGGACTGCGTGCTCCTGGAATGCCAGTTGTTCTAGGACAAACACCCTGAGGTGGCCTGGGAGTAAGGTGGCTGTGTAGTTTGTTGTCAAACTGGGACACCAGAGAGTGAGCAGGGATGACAGGGGTAAGTACGTACATCCCCAGCCTCTAAGGCTGGCACGGTGGGCCTGGCCTGTGTCAGTAGCGGTGGCAGCTGCCCTAGCTCTCTGTGCTTCACCGTACTGGCCCTTCTCTGCACGCCCACAGGGCCATCACCTACATCTCTCCACACCCCTTCATTGTTCCCGCTCACTCTCAAGCCACACCACTGTTCTTGTTAAGCCATTCAAAACATTGTGTTCTTTTCCTACACTGCACGGACCACAACCACAGTAATGAAATCCTTAATTGTGTGTTTGTTTTAAAGTCTGTCTCCCTTCTTAAGGGTAGGGCTGGGTCTGACTTGCCCACTATTGTATCCTGAACACCCAGCCAACAGCCCCAATGCAGGAAGGAATCAATCAATTCCCAGGGCCCCCTGTAGGGCTCCATGGATGTGGGTTGCCCTTGTATTTTTTTTTTCCTTGGTTCTTTCCCATACAAGGAATAAAAGGAGCTAGTCATACAGAAAATAACCTCCTGGGTACAGCATGCACTTCTGATTTCTTCCTCGGAGGGACTCAGAGCTCCTGCAGGGAAGACTGCATCGCCTCTTCTCCTCCCCAGTGTCTGTACTGGTCTGCTTTGCTCACTGCCACACCTCAGCCCCAGCCCAGTCTATGCACTGCATGGGCCTGCAGTCGGGCTTATCGATGAGCGGCTGCACTGTGAACGCCGCTGCGCCAGGTCACAGAAAGTCCGAACTGTTGGGAACCCGAGAGATCATGAGATAGAGTATCAGTGCTGGGTCCAGGCCCTGGTATGGCAGGCACAGACCATATCTGTGTTCCTTCTTTTAGAGGCTATTTTATCCCACCAACCACCTTTTTGATATTTTTTTTACAGGTACCAATCAGTGAATTTCAGTATTTCACAAAGTTGTACAGTCATCGTTGCCATCTATTTCCAGAACACTTTATCATCTGCAAAAGAACCCCATACCTATACAATCACACCTCCTTTCCTCTTCCTTGCAGCCCCTAGCAACCACGGGCCAGCTCATTTTAAAGACAGGGAAACTACCCTAGCCATTGTGACTCGGTTGGTTGGGCCTCCTATGGCAAAGTAAAGGGTGGCCGGTTCGATTCCCAGTCAGGATACACGTGTTCAGTCGTTGGTTGGGGTGCACAACAACCGATGGATGTTTCTCACACTGAGATTTCTCTCCCTCTCTTTCTTCCACCCCTCTCATGCGTCTAAAAAACAAATAAATACAATCTTCAAAAAAAAAAAAAAAAAGGCATGGAAACTGAGGTCCAGAAAAGGCGGTTGTCAGTGGCAGAGCCAGGACTTGAGCTCAGGCCTCCTGACCCGACTCCTCTCAGTCAGTGGCTGAGCCCGCAGGCGCCTGACGTGAACAAGCTGTTTAGCAAGGGCCTGTTCAATTGAGTCTAACAGTTAAGATGAGACTGTACCCTCAGTAGCTATGCACTCAACTATTTAACTGTTCAGAGCGTGCCCTTGCTCAGAATGTTGCTGAAGGCTTTTGAGGCGCAGGAGACACACCTAAAAATCGTTTCTAAATTGTACCCTGCTTCCTGCCATAGCTAGCATCCTTTCATTGTTAGAGCTGGGGATGACTTTCCCCATGTGGCTGCATGGCCCCCTCTCGTCTCCTTCAGCACCCCCTAACCGCCCCCTCCTCTGGGAGGCCTTGCCCTGACCACCTTACTGAAATGCACAAACAGGCCCCTCCCTGCCGGCACTCGCCCTCCCTCCAGGTGGGCTTCTCCTCCCCCAGGTGGGATGACGGCACTTAGCCGTCTCACGGGGTACTCTCTGTCCTCCACCTCTTTATCTGCTTACTGTTTTCCCAACTACTGGGACGGTAGCTCCTTGCTGGCAGGGACTATGTCCGCTTTGGTTGATGAATGCATGACTAAGTGAATGTTTACTGCATTTATTCTGATCAGCAGTGGACGGAGAGGGGTTTTACGACCATTTCATACATGTGTCTTAGTTCGTCCAGGCTGCTATGATAAAGTACCACAGACTGGGTGGCCTAAACAACAGGCATTCGCTTCCCACAGTTCTGAAGGCCATCACAATGGAAAGTAGGGCCTCAACATACACACTTTGGGGAGACACGACAGATGGTAAGCTGGGGTCCAGAGAGGTCATCTGGGAGCCAGAGGATGGTCATTATTGCCCCCTCCCCTAGACCTGCCAGGGGGAGCCTGGAGCGGGGTCGGGATGGGCATGAGGAAGCAGGGGCCAGACCTCCTGGGTTTGCCATTGCTTTCAGAAGCCCAGAGAGCAGGTCAGCCTCGGAGCCCAGCCGCTACTCCTTCCTGCAGTAATTCGGCAGCTTTCACATTCTATCCATGCCTCAGCCAAAATGGAAAAAGAAAGTAAAGAAAAAAGGAAGTACTATTTTTTAAAATGGCCTTAGTTCTGTGAGCTCCAACATGGAAATTGCTGTTCACGATGTCGTGGGCCCTGAGGCCCTCTGAGCAACTTACTGACACTTCACACGGTGGGCTGGGCCCAGGGTGCTCATGCTTGCCAGAGCTAGGCAAGCCCGCAGGCCGGCAGCGGCTCCATCGGGGGCCTGGGCCAACCCCCCTGAGCCAGGATGGAGCCATGCACCAGGCAGGCAGGGCGCACTCTCAGGCACTAGCACAGTAGAATGCCCCTGTCACCCAGAGGTTTTAAAGATCCATCTCCCACAGGACTTACAGCAGCCCTGAGACACACAGCAGGCAAATACTCTCATCTGCGTCTTCAAGTGGAGGAGCAGAGCACAGAGGGATATGGCGCCCTTCCCAGGGACACACAGGCTGGGAGTGACGGTCTTGGGGAGCTTGAACCCTGCCCTCTGATTCTAAATTCTATGGTCCACTGAAGAGGAGAAGGCAGGGTCCTTGCCCAAGAGAAGCCAACAGACTTACGAGCTGTGGGGAAACCACTTGGTCAAATCCAAGTCCTCATTTTACAGCAGAAGAAACTGAGAAGCAGGGACTGGCCTAAGGTTGCACAGTTGATCCCCAGACCAGGCAGGGCTAGGGAGGCTCCAGACCCCTGGCCAGTAGAATTTCTTGTTATATCCTGCATGTAAACAGTTTCATTTGAGCGGAAGTTCTTCTGTTCCGGAAGAGACTCCAGGCCTTTCCAGAATCCGGTCTAAGGCTGTCTTCCAGGATCTGCTGTCAAGGCTCATTCCTTGGGGAGCAGCTGCTGGTGAAGGAGGTACGGTATTGATTATGGCTGAGGCCGGGGGTGGGTGGGTGTGGGGGGAGAAGGGATGGGAAAGGGCAGTGGAAGTTTCTCTGAGAAGAAAACCAAAGGTATATTTATTCTTGCTTTTGCTTATCTCTATTTTCTAATTTTCCTGCAGCTATGTAACTCATTTTTCACATTTGAAAGTGATAAACTGTTTAGCTGGGACCTGTCTGGGAATCCAGCTTGTCCTGGTCCTGACCAGCTGTTTGAACTTGGTCGGATTCCCACCCGCCTCTCTCCGGGCCCTCCTTAGAGACGCCAGTAACAAGGTTGCCCTGTGAGAGGTGAGTGAATCGAGAGGCTCCCTGGCTCACGACACAGCTCTCCAGCGTGCTCCTCAGAGATATGAACCATCCAAAGACAGACACAGCAGCCCAGGAGAGAGGCCTCCAGAGAAAAGCCAGGGTTCAGAGAAGCCCACTTTGGCGTGTCCAGAAGCTAAAAATTTTTGTCTGAGGGACACACCATCCCAGTCCCCACAGAGGGCCTCTCTGGTCAGAGTGGAGATGGTTTCTCAGCCTTTACCTTCCTCGCCCCTTTGCTCAGAGTCCAGGCCCACCAGGCACTAGCTTCCCAGAGACCGGCTCCCAGGAGGAAAGGAGAGCAGGGAGGGGACAACAGCACTCTTGTCGGCAGAAAGGGACATGGTCTGGTGTCGGTTATAACAGCATTGGGAGGAGGCATTGATCTTGAGTGACAGGGCCAGCCTGCCTGACCTCTCTGGCTGTCTTGAGAAAGGTCAGTGTCGGAACCAGCCAGATGAGGGCCAGACTGCAGGCTAGTCAATCACCCAGTACCTGCCAAAGAACAAGAAGTCAATAAAAATCGCTAAGTAAGAGTCGGCTGTGGCCTATCCAGGCAGCAGGGTAGAGTGGTGGGTCCAGAAAGGGAAGGATGCTTTGATCACAGCCATCCACACAGCTGGGACCCTGGTCTCTGGAAGGGACACTGTTTCTGCCACCTATGGTCACTGAGGTGACACCTAGGTGACTGTTCTGAAATTTGGTATCACTTTCTTGTCTTCTCCTCTCAGCTCTCCTCTGAGGTCCAGGTGTGAAGGAGGGATCACAGGTCTCTGTCCCTGAATTGTTTCCCACCACCTATCACTTACCTCTCACCAACAACAGGCTAAACCTCAGAGACAGGGAATTCTAGGTCAGACTGGGGCCCAACAATTCTAGGTCAGTGCTAGAAGGCCCTCAGAGGGAAAGAGACCCCCTCCCACCCTCCAGCTCCAGTTTGCATGGCCAAGGAGCCCGTGGCTGGGCCCGAGCTGGCCCAGACCCCATGCTTTCTCCCAAGCTCCTCTATTCTCCAGGGGTCCCCAGAGGCTGCTCCAGAGATTATGCTCCCCCACTCTTGTGGCCACACCTCACCTGGTCTTTGCTCCATCCTCTGTGGCTCTGGGATAATCAACAAGCAGGGTCAGCCCTTGGGGTACAGGCAGCTAATGTGCTTCGGATGTCCGGGCCAGCCTGCCGCGAGGCAGGCAGATGCTCAGATGCGCACACTGATTACTGGCGCCTGGCCAGCGGCGGTGGCGGCGGCGGTGCAGGGAGGACACCTTCCCTTCCCTTTACAGGTCGCTGCACTCCCAGCTTGGATGCAGCAGGTGCCGGTGCTTCACCCCAGAAACCCTGGTCAGGGAGGCTATTTCAAGGAAATATGGGGAAAAGTTAGGAAAAGCTAGAGGATACATCCATTTTGATCATTTGGGAACTTATTGCTTCTTCTTTCAAAACTTTTCTGGGTCTACAGCTGGTCTTTCCACTGCGGAAAACTATCGTCACCCGCTTTACAGAGAAGGAAAAAAGGGTTCAGAGAGGTGAGGTGACTTGTCCAAGGTTGCAGAGCCCCTGAACGGCCGTACTAGGTTCCAGCCCACCCTTGCCAGAGCCTACCCTCTACCCTACAGTGAACGGGGACGTTTCCAGAAGTCCAGATGGTTTATCGTCGTCTCAGAGCTGCATGGAATGTGAGGACCTGTGGGCTGCCCTGGGGCTTCAGACACTGAGGCTGCCTTTGCAGCTGACTCACTCCTCGATCTTGACAAAGTAATAGATCTCACATTTACAAAATGGGGATCATCATCTCAAATTCAGGTGAAGTAATTCCATGATACTAGCACATCCCCGGCCGTGCCTGGAACACATTCCGGGAGCCAGACCCTCTGCTGGGGGCTTTCCGCTGGCTAGCTGTTAAGAGCCTGGATTCTAGAGCTCTGCCGCTTGCTGGCTGGGGACCCTGGGCGAAGTCACTTTCCCTCTGGCCTTCATTTCCTCATCTGTGAAACGATGGTTGTATTAGTTCCCGTCGCACAGAGTTATGAAGTTAAATCAGTCACATTGGTGAAGGGCCTAGACGGGTGCCTGGCACGGGGTCTGCGCCCAGTGATGTGTTCACTGACACTGGGTCCAACCGTGTGAGAAGGGCGTTGTCATTTCCCCAAGTACCGATGTGGAAACTGAGATAACGCAATGATTCTCAGGCTTGGTGTGCATCGGAATCACCGGGAGAGCTCATGAAAATATGGAGAGTTCATGAGTCTGGGCTGGGCCTGAGGATTTGCCGCTCTTGCATATTCCCGGGTGAGGCTGCTGCTGCTGGTCCAGTGACCGCACTCTGAGAACCAGGGCTCCAGTTGACCCAAGGGTGGCCCCTTTCTGCTGGGGCCAGCTGCAGGACCAGTAATAGCAGAGGCTCAGTACATTATTTGGTGTGTGAGTGAGTGATCACAGGGAGCAGAAAGGGTGTCAGACCCGGAGCCCTGGGATTCTAGTCCTGCA
Source organism: Tonatia bakeri (assembly GCA_004024845.1). Classification (NCBI taxonomy): domain Eukaryota; kingdom Metazoa; phylum Chordata; class Mammalia; order Chiroptera; family Phyllostomidae; genus Tonatia; species Tonatia bakeri. The sequence goes on from PVIA01000079.1 coordinate 231,048, forward strand.
TTTGCTCCCAACCCTCCGTGGGACTGCACCAGATCATCTTTCTCTTGCAGCCTTGGTTTTCTCCTTCATAAAACAGCGGTGATAATAACTTTTCCTCGCCACAGGGGTCTGTGAGGACGAAATGGCCTGGCACAGCTCCGGGACCCACAGCGAGAGTGATGAGGGGAGGCTCCTGCTGAAAGGTGGCAGGCGCCGATTCTCACTGCCATCCTTCACTGCGGTCTTTCCCTTCCAGCGCTGAGGGCCGAGCTCGTTCCCTTCACTGATTTCTTGAACCTGAGTTGGGAAGATCAAGGCCACACTGACCCCCACACCCCGGTGGCACTGGGCAGAGGGCAGCATGCTAGCTGTGGCCACAGGCTGCATAAAGGGGCCTGTGTTCCGGCTGCTCACCTCCCACTGTGTGCCCGGTGGTTTTCTATTTCAGTTGCTGTAAAAATATCACCTTTGATCTCAGCTTGTGGCTCTTAAAAAAAGAAGAAGCCACCAACAGGCTGGGTTTTCATTTTTCCCGCCCCTCCTCCCTCTCACCTCCAGCTCCCTGCCCTTCTCCCATCCTCTCCATCCTCTCCCGGTCATCCTGTCCTCCCTGGGGCAGCAGCACCCTCGCTGGACAGAGCCCCTGAGGAGTCAGTCTGCTGCTCTGCACGCCTCCCCCAGACCCCCCCACTAGGGCTGTCTGCTGAAGACACAGGATAAATGAGAACGTGTGTAAGCAGATTACCCTCTCCCCTCCTCCCTCTCTCCCTGCTCCTTCTCTTCTGCTCTCGGGGCCAAGAATCCCCAAGATCCCCTGCTTGGCCAGGTCCAGGCCACTTCTTCAGCCGCTGTCAAGCACATGGTATCAATCACAGCCCTGCATCAGCGCAGCCTTGGGCCCTCCTCAGAGTTAGGAGAACAGCTAGTGCAGCCTAAATATACCGGCTGTCTTCTCAGAGAGCCCGGTCAGCTGCACAGACTTGCCTGGGGCAGTGGCCTGCAGGCCTGACAGGTCTGGTGTCCTACCCCCTGGCTCAGCAGGCACTAAGACACCTTCTTCACGCACACACACTCACACACACACACACACACACACAGCCTTGCTCCTTTCCTTTCTGCAAACTGTGGGGAGCTGCACCCATAGGTCACCAGCCCCCGGCTGTCCCTCATGCTCTGGACTCTGCTCTTGCCTTGCTAAGACATTCTTGGGCCTACTCACTCCACACCGAGGCCTCTGAGCCAGAAGCCCTTTTGGTCAGAAAATTGCCTTCTCAGCTACTGGGCCCTTCCTGCCCTGTCACCCCTCTGTCTCATGAGGTCATTTCCAAGGGTCCCGGCTCTGGCAGAGGGGCCACAGACCCCCTTCAGAAGTTTCATTGCTGACATGTGTTCTGTGCCAATTGAGAGGTCAAACAAGCTTCAGACCCCTAACTGATACCAGGCTTTGAGCAGTTGTAACGTTTTTCTTTGGTTT
>PVIA01000079.1:237965-270746 GCA_004024845.1 Tonatia bakeri
GGGCCAGTGGAGGGGGGCCTAGAGCGCCTGTGGGCTGCGGCAGGGGCCAGGCTGCAGCAAGCTTTAGGGGGCCCAACTCTTTAGCTGGCAGAAGTGGGAGGGGGGGCAAGTCCTGGAGACAAGGGGGTCTCTGCCATCAAAGCATGTCCAGAGTAACAGACCTGCACCCACGGGGTGCTGAGGGCTCTGATGGGGGTGTGCGGTGAAGCACGGGGGCTGGAGGGTACTGACCCTGCGTAGGTGCCCCCCAGTTGCGGGGAGGAGTAGAAGAGGCTTCCTGGAGGAGCATTAATTGCCCTGCATCTTGGAGTGGGCGTCAGCACCCTAGGAGGGCGCTCAGCTGGAGGGGCCGGCAGGCAGAGGCTGTGTGCTCTCCTGTAAGGAAGGTTCAAAGCTGAGGGACAAGGCAGCCTGCCCTGCCCTGTGCCCGTTACTCTGTGCGCTGCTGGGCTTCCTCTCTCCACTTTCTCACTCCATCCCTGTCTCAAACCTCACCATACCCAGTTCATCCTTAACCTCTCCAGGACCCCCTTCTGAAACCCAGCTGAACCCCAGACCCTGCCTTGCTCCTTCCTCCAGGGTGCCCTCTGGCCCTCGGGTGCAGCCCAGACTCCCCACAGGTGGGGAGACGCTCAGAGCCTGCCTGCCCCCAGGCCTGCCATGCTCCCCGGCCTTCAAGAGGCAGAGAGAAGTGAGGCCGGGGGCGTGGGGGACCAGCCGCCTCCTCCGGATGGGGCAGGCGGAACTTCCTGAGATAAGGGTGGCCGACAATGGGGGACTGTGTGGTGCGGCCTGTCTCCCGGGCAGAGGAAATGAGTGGCCTCCGCACCATTAATCCGCTGAGGCCTGCAGCATCCTCTCAACGGGTGACCTGGGTTGGGGGGTAGGTGTTTGCAGCCCCCACCCGCTGTCCTGGTTAGAGACGCTGGGCCTGTCACTCCAGGCCTGCCTCCTTCCAGGACCATACATATAAGTAGGGGGCTGGGGACAGGGACAGAAGGAGGGGGCTACGAGGGTTGGGCCTGTTTTAGCTGCCTGACTGAGCCGACCTTCTGTGGAGCCAGGGAAAGGGCCTTGCCCCTTCTGGGCCACTGCCCCTCATGTCTGGCCCTTGGGCTCCTTCCTTCCCGGCTGCTCTGGAAGACTGAAGACAGCCACATGCCTGTAATTTTTGTCTTTCCGTCTTCTCAACACATGGGCCTTGGGACGCACACTTCGCCCAAATCTGGGGGATCTGATGGCGGAAATTTGGGCAGCCAGCAAGGCTGCTAGCAGAAACATCTGGGTTGCGTGAACTGTTACAACCACTACAGCTAAAGTCAGTGAGGAAGAGACAAGCCCTGCACTGTTCTGGGCCTCAGTTTCCCTTTCTGCACCATGAAGGGGTAGGACTTGATGACCGTCCTGCGGACGAGGGCTCCTGTGGTCAAGGACAGGTGTGAAGGCATGGAGCCCCTACAGGCCGCCCATCCCACAGCTCCACCTGAGCCACCAACCAAGTGTGAGCATCTGGTTGGACTCCTTCCTGCCGTGGGGCCTTGGACTTCCTGTCTGTAACATGTGTCCCTGGACAGCCAGCTCACAGCAGCTGTGACAATGGATGTGAACGGGCCCTGTGTTCTGCACAGGGAGGGTCACTGACTCCGAAGTAGCCCGGCCAGGGACCCACACCCAGGGCCTGGGCCCACACCCAGCGTCCTGCCTTCTGTGCCCGCTCGGATCCCCACTCCCCACCTCTCACTCTTGCTCTAGCTCTAGGATGGCCGTCCGAAGGGAAAGAGTTCAAGGTTCCCAGGCCAGGAGACATTCAAACCAATGGACAGGACCCATGGAGGCCCTTAGATCTCCAAGGTCGGCCCACTCACTGCTCAGACAGGGAAACTGAGGAAACAGAGGCTGAGAGTCACCGAAGTCACGCAGCCAGCAGATGGCAGAGAAAAGCCTGGAACGCAGATATGCTTCTCATGCACTGCTCAGGTGCAGGCCACCCGAATCCGCTCCTTGCTCAGGAGGAGAAACCAAGGACTAGGAAGGAGGAAAGCCTAGCCTACGGTTGCCCCAAGAGCTGCCTGGAACCCTGACCTCCCGACTGCAGGATCCCCTTTATCCTAGTAACCCAGTGGCCCTTCCAGGTTGAGGAAGCCCCTCCTGTCCACCCCCGCTTCCCTGCCAGGTGTTATTCCCATCCGCAGTGACAGAGCAATGTACTAGAGGTCAAAGTGCAAACAACACCAACCAACACACACTGGTGTGAGCCCTCTCTCCCCACCATCAGGAAAGTTCTGCTCAGGTCAGCCCAGTGCTCCTGTTCCCTCCCAAAGGTCCTTTCTCACAGAAAGGAAAAATATTGGAATGAGGAGGAGGAAGCAGGTGGCTTTGTCCCAGGAGTGTGTTGCCTCAGCCCTGGCATCCCTGAAAGATGTCCTGCCTAAGTCCCAGGGTGCAGGTGAGGCAGCACACCTGCTGAGGGGAAGGGGCTGGAGCTGGTGGCAGGTGGGCTGGGGGGCCACTTGAATGTGTTTCTGGGTGATGGAAGGGGCGAACACAAAGGAGGGAGAGCTGGGTGGAGAAGGGCCCAGAAGAGGGAAGAGTGGGCAGTGGAGCCCAGGGCTGGGGTGCAGGAAGTCTCTTCTGTGGGACAGGCCAGGGGGACAGGAGCAAGAATGGGAACAAACAGAAATGAGTTTGGGTGACAGGAAGTTAGGGCACATTCCCCGTGAACCAAAGAGGGTCCTGGCTGATGAGTGGAGTACATTGAGGGGCAAAGGCTTGCTGCCCAGGGGAGAGGGAGAGGGGGCCAACCAGGGTCTGTGGAAATATCACTGCTGAGAACTCAGTGCAGGCTGGTCCAGACCCACAGCACTGGTGGCCCTGGTCACAGCTGACACTTAGATAGTGACTGAGGGTGCCTGACTCCAGAGTCAGCTCTTAACCATTACAATCTCTCTCCATAGCAGCTCCTAATATTTTAGAGAATGTAGGGGGTGCCAGGCACCGCACCGAGCCTTTTGCGAGTGTTAAGCCTGTTTAAGCCTTCCAACACCTCCATGAGGCGGGTATGACTGCTTACACACAGACACACACAGATACACCTGGACACACAGACACACAAATGAGACACAAACCAATACACGTGCACACGCACAGACACACAGATACACAGACAAGTATGCATATGCAGACAGGCACAGGTTCACGTCCAGCCTGAGGGAGCATGTGGTGGGGGAGGGGGGGGAGCAGCCCAGGATGGAGAGCCCTCATCAGCCCACTCACTGTCAATCATTCCTCACCTCCCCGCCCTCTTTCTCCAGCAGGTGCCATGCCCTTCTGGTCTGCATCTCCTTTGGACTAAAGATCCCTTGTTAACAATCTTCAGACTATCCTCCCTTGCCCCCCAAAACACTGTTTCTCCCCTTCTGTGGGAGTTGGAAGGACTGAGAAATCTAAGTCCCAGGCCCTTGTAATGGAAGATTTCAGGCCCTCATCCCCAGTGTAGGTTGGCTGATCAGTGTTAGGAAACTCCCCACTTCACGTGAACCTTACCTGCAGCCCACGCACTCCTGAGAAGGGGCTCCCCGAACTGGGCCAGGGCAGCTGGAGCGGAGCAAGGCCCCTCCAGCATCTGACTGGGACCAGTGGGGCAGTCCTGGTGGACTCCGAGTTCATCATCCCTGGATGCCAGGGACTGACCAGGAAAAGGGGGGCTTCTGCCGTGCTGCCTGCCTCTCATCATGCCTCGCTCTCTTATGGAGGTCTCTCCTCCCCTTCTTGCACCCTAGACATCACTGGCTGCCTCCCTCCCAACCCCGAGCCACCCAATTGCACAGACCAGAACTCCCTGCAGGGGACCTCTCCTGAGCTACACCAATTCTGTCACATTTTTTTCCTGCCCCGTGTCCAGATCCAGTCCCTATCCACCTATGAAGGCATCTACACATCTACCCATCTACCCATTGTACTCACCTATCTATGCACTCACCTGCCCACTGTAGCCGTGCATTCATTCACCCATTCATCCACTGCATTCATCCTTCTTCATCTAGTGTCTGTGAGAGAGTGCGGTGATAGATGTCAAGGTAGGCGGCATAGTCATAAAGCCCCTGCTGTGCAGGCGCCCTCACAGGACGGTGAGGTTCAAAGGAGCTAATGCTGTGAATGCTGTGAATGTTACACGCAAACCGCTGGGGTCTCTATCCCAGCAGCTTATTGCTCATTTCTAGAGCAGCGAGCACTGTGAGGCAGGTACCCTGAAGGCATGCAATCCTCTGGTGCCTTCTAGGAATCCAACAATTCTGGCTGTCTGGAGGGGTGAGGAGGGGAGGGCCTGGGGGTGAGGACAGGGCTGGCCCATGGGGGCCGTCAGGGCTGGGTACAGCAACTCAGACTGTTCTATGGTGACAGACGGTAAAGAAAGGATTTCCAGTGGGGAGTCAGGGGGCCAGGTCTGCATGGCAGCTGCTGTGGACGGCCTTGCTGTCTCCATCAGAAAATTAGAGGCTTCAAAGAACGGGAGGCTACCGGAGGTGCTGGCCGTGGAGCCCAGCCGGCAGAGGAGGGCGCTCTGGTGCTCCCTCCGGGTTGGAGTCTGAAGCCGCCAGCAAGGAGTGAAGCTGGAGCTGTCTAGATGCGCCAGACACATGGGCACGGTCCTTTCCCCGGCCCGGGCCCACGGAGCATCCCGACGCAGGACAGGCCTCTCAGCTGGTCTCTCTTTTTCTTAAAAACTAAAAATGTCAATGATTTTAATGGCTTAGGCACAGCTGGGTCCAGAGCCTCAAAGGAAGTCATCAGCTCTTGACTTCTGCCTCCCTTTGCTTTGCCTTCGAAGATTCTCAGAAGATTCACTTCATGGAGAAGCTTCCGATTGCTCCAAGCTCACAGCTTACCAGCAACGTCAAAGGAAAATTCCAGCAAAGTCCTGGAGTGACTTCGTTGGCTCTGCCTGGAAACCTGGGGTGCTCTGATCAGTCGGGTGTAGGTCCAGTACCCGCCACTTCAAGGCTGAAAGAGTCAGCCCCTGGACCAAGGGGCTCTCTAGAAGAAGGGGAAAGGACAGCATAAACATCAGCTGTCCCCGGTCATTCCACTTTGTGCTAGTTATTCAGGGCCAGTTACTCAGACCTTCCTCCCAGCTAGGCAGTAGGTGACCAGACACAGTGGGGGTCAGAGAGGCCTGGGCCAGGCGGGGACAGGGCGGGTGGGACTCGCCCTGGGGCAGGTGCCCCACTACGACAGAGGCCGGTGGCACACTGGGTGGCAGGCTCTGGAAGCTGAGACTTCTCTGGAGAGCCCGAGGGAAATGAAAAGGACCCAAACTGAGGAAAGAAAAGGAGACTGGGGAGACAGTGTCCCCACCAGCCACTCTGTAGGAGCCCCAGGATAGGGTGGGGCCCAGCTGAGAGCGGAGGGCCCGGGGGGTAGGAGGGCCCAGTGTGCAGGGTATTCAGTGTCTGAGGGGATTCGGCTGAGGGGTGAGTGTGTGGTAGAATCCGGGCACATAGCTGCATCTGCCCAGACAGAGCACCTTTTTCTAGCTTTCACAGAGGCACCATAGAGGCTTGCTGGGGCCCTGGACCCATGGGAGAGGAAAGGGGGCCCTGGAGCAGATTCAGGAGCTGAGAAGGCAGAAGCCCAGGAGAGTCCAACTCTTGCTCTCGGAAAACGCAACCTGGGCCGTGTGGCTCAGTTGGTCGGAGTGTCATCCCGTGCACCAAAAGTTGTGGGTTTGATCCCGGGTCAGGGCTCGAACTGGAGGCCAGTGATCGATGGTTCTCTCTCTCTCTCCCCGCCCCCTCCCACTTCCTCTCTCCCTCTAAAATCAATAAACATATCCTTGAATGAGGATTTACAAACAACCTGATTTCCCTCTGGGCAAGGAGTGAGGATGAGTGTTTATTGAACTTGCCAAGGACACAGCCTAGAAAACAAGCTGTGATGGAACCCCTGGCTGATTCTGGAATCCCCAGTTAATTCAGGCATGGGTGGCCCCATGGCAGAGCTGTGTGGCCTGGCCAGGACAGGGGGAGGTGAGCCCAGGCTGCCTCACAGCACCGCCATGGCTGTGCTGGCACTACCAGGCAGTTCCCAGGTGAGCGGTCTGACAGGCGAGACATCGGATGAGACGGTGGCCACGCCTGTGTTTGCCTCCAGGCGGCCTGCTGGGGGCCCAGCTCAGCATCTGGCCCGGCCTCATCCTGTCACTTTGTGGCAGTGGCATCTCACTGTCCCCGTCTGTGGCTCAGCATCCTCATCTAATCAGAGTTGGTACCTGAGGCCTGTTCTCTGGGCCAACTCTCAGGTCTGAACCCCTAACCTGTGTACACGTTTCACTTCCATCGCCTCATCTGATTTCATCCCTGTCTGATCAGACAGAATGGCATCAGCCCTGTCTGACAGGGAGAGAAACTGAGGCTCCAAACCTGAGGCCGAGACCACCGTGCCCCTGAAGCCTGGGGTTGCCTCCCTGCCCCTCTGTGCCTTGTGGCTGCTGCGAGCAGGACCAGGCGCCCTCCCTGCCAGAAGGCTGTGGTGGGGAAGCTCTGGCAGGCCTGGAGCTGGAGGGAAAAGGGGTTCAGGAGGGCAACAGTTTCCCCAAGGCGAATGGGGAAACTCCACAAACTTGTTCCCAGCCATGGTTGCCACACCCCAGGGACCCCGTCTTGGTGCTGGAGGGATGCCACCGTTCTGGGACCGCAGACCGTGTCGGGCCCACGGCCCAGCACCATGCACGCGTCGCCTCATTTAAGCCTCTCAACAGCTCCGCAAGGTACAAGAGTTTATTCCCAGTTTATAGATGTGAAAACAGAAATCTGAAGAAACAATGTCACTGCTTCAAGTCAGTTAGCAAATGCTGACGCTAGGAGCAAAATCTGATCCTAACAACTCTGTTATCGTACGTTCTGGCCAACACAGCCCTCTGGGGTCTAACTATCTGAGCAGACAAGGCAGGCCTGGCCCTGCAGGGCCCAAAGCACGGGGTCAGCTCAGCCTGTCTTCTGCAGCCACAGAGGTCCCCATCCTCAGGCTGGGCAACCCAGGGTCCCCCCTGCCCCCCCCCGCCGGCCAGCTCTAAGCCTGGGGGTTTTTTTTGCAGCTCTAAAAACAGAAAAGGGAGCCTCTGCTGGACTCTGCATGGACCTCAGCCTGGAAGGGCCAAAGCTCCCAAGTTGCCTCTGGGGGTCCTGGGGTTTCAGGCCCCCAGTCCCGTCCCCGGCAACTCCATCTGCATACCCCTGGTTCCTGGAGACCAGCTTGGCATGCAGAGATACAAAGAACTCCCGGTTGGGAGTATCTAGTTTGGCCCCTCCCAGTCCTCTCTGCTTCAGCCCTGGTCTCCACTGTATCAGGGACACCCAGAACAGGGAGAGCCCTGGACACCCCTGAGTGCAACTCCTTGCCAGAAGAGGAACCTGAGCTCTGCAAGGGGACCGGTCTGGCCCAGAACCTTAGGGCCCCGGGACCCTATTCTGGTCCCTCTCCCCTCTGCCAAGCCCTCCCACCCTAGCTCAGCCACAGGGGGGCCCAACCTAGCTTTAACACCCTAAGAACAATGGGGCTCCCACTTCCCCCAAGACCTGGAGAGGCTGAGGAAAAAGAGGAGGTCCAGATAGAGAAATCAGGTCTGTCTACAACGGCCCAGAGGTGTGAGGGGAGGGCTGGGTGTGGTGCGTATAACTAGACCCTTCGGGCCAGCCCAGGAGAACTGTGTGAACTTCCAAGCTGTAGCCAAAACTAATAGAGGTGAGGCAAACGCCCCAGGCGCCCTCCCTGCCACCTTTCCCACCCTTACCCCTACCATCACCTGAGGCCTTCTCAGCCCATCAATCAATAGCCAAAGTCAGTGGGTGACAAGACTGGGATCTGAACTTACAGCAACATCTTTGCTTCTCACCTATCAAAACAGAGGCCCAGAGTCCCCTGGAGGGACATCTGCTTCAGGCTTGAAGGAGGCCTGGGTCACACCACTCTGAAGGTGCTGCTCTGCAGGGAGTGGGGGTCCTGGGCTGCAGGACGAGGGGGGCTGGCTGTGTCAGGGGTGTGCATGTGTTTGTGCATGTTTAGTTCCCAGTTTTCTCATCAGCGGACTGATCGGCGAACTGGGGACATGCATTCTACCGTGACTGCATCAGACTCAACATCGGAAAGCTGTGAGGAGATTAGTGGCTGCTCGCCAGCGGCCGGGGCAGAGGAAATGGGGAGTGGCTGCTTAATGGGTACAGGGTTTCCTTCTGGAGTGAAAAGAACATTCTGGAGCTAGATAGTAGTGACAGTTGCATAACACTGTCAAAGTCATGAATGGTAACTTTTATGTTTTGTGTTTTAAGACAATTGATTTTTAAAATGAATAGAGGAATAAAAAAAAGAGTTGTGAGAATTATTGTGATAAAAAAGGAGGGGCTACAACAACGGCCATTCATGGAATGCCTACTAACTGCCCAACTCGGGGTCCAGACAGGTGACATGGTGGTGGGCTTGGGGTGATGGAACCACCTGACTGGTCAGCAAACCTTGAGTCCTTGGGAGAAGGGGTGGGGGCTCTTTCTCTAGACCTGGCGGGAGGACAGTGAGGCTCGAACAGAAGGGACCCAGCTCAGAGCTGCAGGCAGCACTGGATCTCAGGAGGGCATGGAGGGTACATGCTATTTGCTGCTCACCTGCAACCCCCCTGCCTGTCTGGGGATACCCCTCCCTGAACGAGCCTTGGCAGGAGGCAGGGCCCTAGACTCTGCCTGGTCCCTGGCCCCTCAACCCCACCCCTCCCTGTAGCAAGGGTGTGGCAGGGGCCAGGCTCAGCCAATGGGGCTTCCTGGCTGGGGCTTTGCATCTTGGAGTGACCTCAGTGCCGCAGAGACAGTGGGAGGGATGTGGGGCAAAGGTGGAAGAAGAAAGAATCGAGCAAATTTATTCACTCAAGAAATTTTTACTGAGTGCTTACTACACATTAGGTCAGAGCGAATGAATGGCTGACTGAGAAGACCAGTGGGTGGGTGGGTATGTTGGCAGCTGGCACCTGGTGAACCACAGGAGGCTGCCAGGTGGGGCTGAGGGCTGGGTAGGGGCCCTGGGCGGGCACAACAGGGAGGGGTCCTGGCTTCCTCACCAGGGTATCTATTAGCGTTCTCTTTCAGAGGCCAAGCTGGGGGTCTGGGCCAGGACAGGCTGCTTGCCCCATAAAAGCTTTGATTTATGCTGCAGCTGCCTGTTGGCCATGATGTCCCTTGTGCCTTTTATTTATTTGTGAGAGCCGGGTTGGGATCTGGCTCCTCTGTCCTTCCCAGCTCCATGTGCTCCAACCCCACATGGTGAGGAAGACGGATGCCTTGGAATTACTTTGCATGAAATAGCTGTGGAAAACTATTTGGACCACATTCGATTTCACCTCTTGTTCAGACACAATTTGCTAGCCTGAAACACCAGCGGCGGGGAGCCCAGAGGAGCAGGTGTTCCGGGAGGAGACCCCCCAGGCAGGGGTGGCAGCTCCATGCACGAGGCAGGGGTGGAACACTGCTTCTGCCGCCCAGGCTGGGTCCTGAGCCCGCCGACGCCTCTCGCCATCGGGAAGCTCAGGGAGCCCTGTCCGGCCCTTGGTTTCCCCCGTCTTGAAACACGTGGATGAGGACACCCACTGCCCGGAGCTGCCACGAGGACTGAATGAAGTTCAGAGCAAGCACTCGGCATAGTGTCTGGCCCACCATGAGTAAATGTTTGCTATTATTCCTGGAAGAGATGGTTGTTCAGGAAAGGTCTTGAGAACGAGTAGAAGTGACCCGGAAGAAGAGGTGTGTTTTGTGGAGCGGCGCGAACAAAGACTCGGAGGGGAGAACCACAGCTGCCAGCGGTGCCCCGGCGGAAAGGAGGAGGAGGGCGGCAGTGGAGCAGACCACGCCGGAGAAGTCGGCGGCTCAATTATGACGTGTTCTGGATGCCAGGGCAACAGGGAGCCGCAGATGAGCTGGGGAGTGACGCGATCTGATTCTCCTTTTGCAAAGAGCACCCGGGCTGCAGAGTCAGCTCTTCAGCCCTCCGGATACATTTGCTAGGGCTGCCATAGCAAAGGGCCAAACCGGGCTGGCTTAAAACAATAGCAGTTTATCCTCTTGAGGCTCTGGAGGCTAGAAGTCCAAAATCAAGGTGTTAGCAGGGCCATACTCTCTCTGCAGGTTCTGGAGATGAAGCCTTCCTGGTCTCTTCCTGGCCGTGGGGGTGGCTAGCAACCCTGGGCATCCCCTGACTTGCAGCTGCGTCACTCCAGTCTCTGCCTTCGTCGTCACATGGCGTCCTTATCTGTGTGTCTGTCTCCTCATAAGGACACTGGTCATACTGGATTTAGGGCCTATCCCACTCCAGTGTGGCCTCATCTTAACTAATTACACTTGCAAAGACACTCTTTCTAAATACGGTCATATTCACAGGCACCTGGGGTCAGGACTTCCACACATGGGAGAGGGCACCATTCAACCTGAATCAGTCCCCAGTACCCTCTCTGTCCTCAGTCTTTCAGCCACCAGGAAGCCCAGGGGCTCTGGGTCCCGGGACCCACTCAGTGAGGGGGTTTCTCCTGTCGGTTGGAGGCAGTGGGCAGAATCACAGTGTATGGGGGATGTAGCAAGCCCCAGAGGATCCGGGGAGGGTGAGGCTCTGGCCAGGAAACGAGGAGAGGAATCGCTAATGCCGTGGCTCACAGTGGAGATTGGGGGTCAAAGACAGGGTGGGCCCCAGGATGGAGAGTGGGGGGCTTTGAAGCTCTTGGAGAGGGAAGAGCTTATAGTCAGTACCTCTGGGTGCATCAAACCAGGGGGTTAGTGAAGGTTTGCCAAGGGAACGAAAAGAGAGCAGAGTGGGCTAGGGGTCTGTGCAGTCACCAGGGTCCCTCTGGGCAGCTCTGAGCAGTCAGCCCAGCTGTCAAGGGACATAGGAATGGAGGGGTCTCTTTGGAAGGCCTTCAGCCTCCTCTCTGCAGTCTTAAAGGGAGAATAATCTGACTTCTATCCGTGTCAAGGAAGAGGCCCAGAGATGCCCCAACATAACACGTGGGTCCACGGCAGAGACAGGACTGTGCCTCACACCTCCTCCCCCGCAGGCTGCAGCTCTCCCACCATCCTGGCCGCAGAGGTGAGCCCTGCCCTGGACAGAGGGTATGCTCTGAGTCTGCCTTCCTGGGGTACAGGGCAGGAAAGGGGTGATGCACATGGGGAGGAAGGACGGGGGAACTGCCTAGGGAGGGGCGGTGCATCAGCCAAGGGGACACACTGATGCCCATGGAACTGAAAGGAGTGCCGCTCCTCCGGGCCCCGTGCAGCATGCATCCTGCAAGACAGAGAACGTCGGGTGATAGGAGATGGGAGGGCAGTGGGGGTGGAATTGGATTGGAGCCCCCTGGAAGGGCAGGGGGAGAAGAAGGTACATCTGGGTGGAAGGGCACAGTGATAGGCTTAGGGCAGTGGGAACGGGGTGTGTGTGTGTGTGTGTGTGTGTAACAGGGCCCTGAGGGAGAGGGGCACCAAGAGGAGCAGGAGGGTTTCATTTGTAGGGAGGACACAATTACACCTGTGGGAAGAGGGGAGGTCTCAGAAACCATGGCAGAGCGGGGGAGCGGGTGCTGCTGTAGTGAACAGAGATAACGCCCGTGGGATTATTAAGTTCTCCTGGTCTCGAACTGCAATGAGTCAGCTGTTCTGGTAAGTCTCTCTGGTGAGCCTAGGCCAGAAAGGTTATTCACCTTAAGGACAACCGTTCTTGGAATCCCCGGTGGCGGGGTGGAGGGGGGGCAGTGTGAGGACCAACCTTGGTCCCCTTAGAGCTAGAAGAGCAGCCAGGAGCTGAGGTGGCAGGGCCAGGGTACCTCTTATCACGGCGTCCCTGCAGCTGGCTCCCTGGATTCATGGGGAAAGACAAACACCCCTCCTCCACCCTCCCTGCTTTTGTCCCTCAGTATTGGCCACTGGAGACTGGAGACTGACTGAGGGCCAAGGCTGATTCCAATCTGAGCCCTAAATTCCACGAGACAGCATGCGATTGGGCCAGCCTGGGTCAGGTGTCCGTGCTGATCCAATCAGGGGTCAGCATCCCGGGGGCGGGGGTGGGGGGTGTGAACAGGCTTCCAGGGCACAGCGCTCAGCTTGGCCTGCAAGGAGTTCTCAGGGGGATAAGCTCACCCCAGAAAGTATCTGCATACTCACAAAAATCAAAGATTAATCAAATTAAAAGGAGAAAACAAGTTCATAATGGTACAAACGGAGTATAATAAAACAGAGGGAACACAAAACAGGATACAGAAAAAGTGACTGACACATTTCAAAGCTCTGCCACAAGGGCACCAGCCCCCAACCCCACCGCCAGGGCCCCTGCAGGGCTGGCAGGCATTCCACATGGGCCCTGAAGGGGAGAGGAGCAGAGAGCAGCAGGCTCGGTTGCTTGGCACAGTGGTGACCCTTCCGCCCTTACCCCCAGGTGTGCCCCCTGACCTCCCCACTCAGCACTGTGCCCCTGGCAATCTGATCCCCTCTCTCAACCTCCAATTCCTCATCTGATAAATGGGGGACTTCCCTCTCAGGGCCGTGGCCAAGACTCAAGGACAGGATGAGTTTTAAGGGTCTGGCCCAATGTCTAACACACAATAGGCACTAAGCATTTACTCGTTCTCTCCCTGTCTTACCTCCTACACCAGGGTCCCGCAGACTTAAAATAAAGGCTCTGCCCTCTGGGTGAACATCCCCCTGAGGGGCTTCCTGCCCCCTCAGGACTGCCAGAGTGTTTTACCTTGAGCTGCCATTCCCCTGGGAAGTCAGAAGCACGTCCGATACGAGCACAGACTGCTGGCCAAGAGTCCCTGACTGAGGGTTACTTGTGCCTAAATCAGTGTCCCATGAGGTGCTATGGACCCTACAAGGCCAGCTACCATCAGGCCAGCATGTCCATGGCATTCTTGTTGCTAATCTGGAAACACTGGTGCTGGCCTGGTCTCCTCGCCCGCCTCGTTCCTCCGGCTGCTGGGAGCAGAGAGCGAGCTCTCCCTGGATGTTTGTCTGACAGGCGTAAACACAGGCCTGGAGCTGCGCTCTCCACTGCTGGCTGCTGGCTCACAGGACAGAAATTCCATCTGCCTGGTCTCCAAGGATGGCCGTTCAGCACAGGCCTGGGAACCACACGCCCCTTGGGGAGCCCCTAGCCCTGAGTTCATTGTTTGACCCCTCCCTGTCCCAGTCTAGCCTGGGGCTGCTTGGGACACCCAGTTCCTCCTACAGCCTCTATTTGGGTTTGGTTTGGGGTTGAAGTTTGTTTCCATTCTAGGCAATTTGATCCCATTCCAGCCCCCAACCCACCCCTGCCCCCCAGCACCCCCCCATCCCTGCCCCTCTGGAGGGGGCTTGACTTTGCCCACATGCTGACAGGGCAGGCCACTCCAGACCTCCCACCAAGGACAGGGGGGTTCCCTTGACTTTGATGTCCTGCAAGGAGGTCCTCCAGCCTAAATCCCCTCTCCCCCTGATATGTAAATAAGTCAGAGACTGTGAGGCCAAATTGCCACCCAGTGGAGTAAAACAGAAGAAGAAGAAGAAAAAGTGGGCTTAGGGAGACAGAACAGCTGGGGTTCAAGACAACTCCTGGCCGGTTCCTTACATGACTTAGAAGAAGATGTGCCGCTCTGGAAGGTTGCTGAGATGACAGTGTCAGTAACGGGCCTACAAAGAGCGCCTTGACAGATGGACTGGGTGACTGTTATGTCCCCTTTCAGAGCATAGTCACTTCATATCTTCTGTCTTTAACATGCATCAGTACCTCTGGCCCCTACTGTGCTTTGGTTAAAAAGTGAGCATGTTTTAGCCCTGCCCTCAGGAAACCGGAGGCCTGGGGACTAAGTCCCAGATGAGTGAAGAGCCTCAGAAAGCAAAGACACACCTAGGAGCTGGTGGCAGGCTGGACATAGAACCAAGAGTGCTACTCTGTGTACTTCACAGATGAGAAAGCTGAGGCTTAGGCAGCTATGTGAACCGTCCAGATTTATTGTCGGTGGGGGGGCGGGTTTACGGAGTAGGCGTGGGTGCCCAAGAAAGGATTAACTGGGAGCCTTTCTGTCCCTTTCCTTGGATGGTCTGAGATCACGTCCTCAGCGCAGCTCCTGGCCTTGGCTCAGCTTCGTCCCCACGCACCAGGTCACCCTTCACCTCTGCGTCCTGTCAGGTCACCAGAGATTTTCGGAGACACGGACTCTGTTCAAGACCCTGGATGCCTCCCACCAGAAGAAAGCTTAGAACATGGATAAGACACAGTTAACGGTTTCCTGGTCACCTAAAAGCGCCGCGCACTCACCGAGACCAGACTGCAGGTCCAAGAGGTTGCGCACTTGTCCAGGGTCGCAGAGGCTGAGGACATCACTCAGTTGTTGTGTAGGACAGGAGACCTGGCTGGGTGGCCAGAGCCTTCCCACTGGCTGTGTGACCCTGGGGTTTTCACGGTGTCTTAGCCAGATCGGGCTGGGAAATCCAATGCCAGCTGACATGGTGTCCGGCGAGGGCGCTGTTCCTGGTGCACGGATGGACATCATCTTGCTGTGAGAGAAAGACCACATCTTCTATGTTTCTTCTTAGAAGGGCACTAATCCCGTTCATGAGGCCTTCACCTGCATGACCTAATTTCCTCCCATGGCCCCACCTTCCACTACCATCACACTGGAGCCCGGGGCTACACCGCGTAAATGTAGAGGCACTGTCGAGTGCTGTCTTTCAGTCCACAGCGTAGGGAAACCACGAGTGGTGGACTCTTGGGCCCAGCCTGATCTCTTGGCACCAACGTGCTGGGGATTCTAGGATTCTGCTTGCAGAGTTTCCATATTATAAAAGGATTCTCTGGCTTTAACATAATGTAATATTTAATATTAAGACATCATTGTTGTGGCTTTCCATGATTCAATGATGATAGGATTCTAGCGGTACATTAGTCTAAGGTTCCATCTTCTTGTGATTCCAAGATCCTAGAATTCCATGTTCCCCAGAGAGCTCGGGCTCAGAGGGATAGGAAAATCCAACTGGGGTGGTGCTGAGGAGGGGCACATTTGAGGAGGCAGCTTTTCCATCCTACTGGTTTTTCTAACAATGAGAATAAATATGTTGTTTGGATTTCACTGCATTCAAAGGAAAGCACTGGGCTTGGCCAAGCCACATCAGAGTGTGAGTTCACCCGCCTGAGGCAGGCAGCCCATGGAGCCCGAGGAAAAAGATGAGGAAAGGAGAAGAGGAGGGAGGGGGGAGAGAGGGAGGAGGGGAAGGGGAAGGGGAAAGAGCAGCAGCATCCCCCAGGCTGGAGGCAGCCAGTGCTTCCCCTCCAGTAAGGGTCTGTGCTGTGTGCAGCACTGAGCTGAACACCAGGGCCCTGAGTGACTCTTCTCTGGTCCCCACGTGCCATGCCAGGGGTGGCTACCCGAGAGCAGGGACAGACACAGCAGATAAGAATGGTGGGGTGTTTGGATGGGAACAGGAGAGGGGATGGGAAGGCAGTCAGGGAGGGTTTCCAAAAGGAGATAATATCTGCCCCGGGAGGGGGTCATGGAGGGAAGTTTGCCCGAGAGTCTGGGAGTAACAGCTGGTTCTGTGTGGTTGAAGCCTAAAAGGAGAAGGCCGGAAGTGGCCAGAGCTGGGCTGCAGAGTCACTAGGAGTCTGTTCACACATGACCTCAACTGCCATGCTGCAGAGCTTGAACTCTGCTCTGAGGACAGTAGGGAAACAGGGACGGTTTGGGTTGGTACAGGGAGGTCACAGGCATCCTGAGAATGTTGCAGCTGAGGAGCCTGAGATCATGGGGTCCATAGCCAACCATACAGACGAGGAGGCAAGGCCCAGAGAGTGGGATTGCTCACAACCGCCCAGCACGCAGAGCAGAGCTGGGGAGCCCTGCCAGCCCACCCCCACCAGTAGCTTCTGGCACAGGCAGTCCTGGCAAAATAGTCAGGCTCCCTCTGAAACCCACTACTGCTTGGCATCCTTTGCCCAGATGCCAGTGCATGGGCCTTCCCTTTGATTTCAGGGTCTCTGTCTGTGCCTCTGCCTCATACCCAACAGGGCTGGGCTGCCCAGGCATGGGCTGCCTCGGGTGGGGGTTGGGCTTCCCAGGATAAGCCCTTTGTGGAGCCATACACCCTTGTCATGGAGGCCTCGGCCACCCCAGGCCAGGATGACAGCTGGGCTCACACTGGACAGTCTTTGGTAAAGGGGAGAAAAGAACAGATGTTAATATAACAACATGGAAGCTGAAGTATAAGAAGCTGTCTAGAGAGCCCCAGGATGCTGTGTGTGGCTTTGCACGCTTCACTCTGAGGCTGAAGGAGAAAGACACCGTCATCCTTACCCCAGCAGGTTCCTGCAGGCCCGAGGACGTGAACCCCCTCTCCTCCTCACTCCTGGCTCAGGTGATGACAAACAGGTGGGAATAACTGGCTCAGAGGCGAGGAAAAGCAGTCTGGGAGAAGGGAAGGGGGAGAAACCCGGGAAGGACCATGGAACACCGCTCAGCCCCCTAGGGAGGCACCTGACGCAGGTGCCCGGTGCCGCAGATGGCCACTTGGACGGCTCTCAAGGGCATCGCAGGGGTTGAAAAAAGTCCATCCCCAAAGGCCACATACTGTGTGATACCATCTATCGAACATTCTTGTGATAAGACGGTGAAGACAGAGACTACATTGCTGGTTGCTAGGAGTCAGGGACGACCAGGCTGGACAGAGGGAATCCGGCAATACCGGTGGGGCCGGAAGCGGCAGGCAGGTGTCCGCAGGGGTGGGGATGTGAGAACGGCGAGGTGGCGAATGCAAAGGGCCAGCGTGTGGGGAGGGCGGTGTGACCATAAGGAGCTGCCTAGGGAGGCTCTGTGGGGGGGAACGTCCCGGATCTCGATCGTGGCTGTGGTTACATGATCTCCACGTGTGATAAAATGACACGGAACCACATGCACGCATTTCATCAATGTCGACATCCTGGGTTTGATACTGTACTGTGAGGACCTGAGAGGTGACCATGCATGGAATTTGGGTGAAGCGTTCAGGACCTTTCTGTACTATCTTTACGACTTCCTGTGAGCCGGTGATTATTTCAAAATAAAGAATGTCTGAAAACCAGTCCTGCGGCCGCATCTGCGAGGGTCTGTCTGTGGGCTCTCTGTCCGGTTCCATTGATCTGTGTGTCCGTCCTTCGGTCGACAAAGCTGCCTTTTGATCACTGCAGCCATAGAAAATCCTGAAACCAGGTGGGGATCCTCTCACGGCAGTGTTCTTGTTTGGAAATTATTTTATGCAAGTTTCTTTGACTTTCGCTATAAATTTTAGAAAAATCTTGTCTATACCTACACACACACACACACACACACACACATACATGCACACATACACACACACCTTGCTGGGATTTTGATAAGAATCAAGTCAAATCTGTAGATTAACTTCCTATGAATCTGTAAGTATTTCAAAGTAAATAAATAAATAAATAAATAAATAAATAAATAAATAAATAAAACACAGAGAAGGCCACTGGGCAGAAGGACAGCAGAGAGGACAGAGGTGCCGATGTCCACTCTGAGGGGCACTCTGTCTAGACTGATAGAAGTCCTGGGGTGGAGGAGAGGGCAAAGAATTTTAAAATTAGACTTTTAGATTTCTTTAGAAAGAATAAAGAATTGTTATGCACTGTTCTTGAGATTTGCCATGTGTTGGGGCTCCTCATCTAACATGCAGCATTTTCCCTGGTGATTAGTGTGGCATTGGACACATTCCCGCTCTCTGTCCATGTGGGTGACATCAGGGAGTCCTGTCTTTGTGCCGAGGCCACTGTGCTGCTAGTGCAAGCCAGCTCAGAGGCCTTGAAGCCAGCCTGTGACCAAGACATGGCTCTCTTGGCCTGTGGGGTCCTTCCCAAAGGCCGGTCTGCTCTGGCCTTCCCAGGGGACGGAGCAGAAGCCAGTTCCTGGGACAAACTGAGATGCAGGCAGCAGTCCCGACCAGCCAGCCCTTTGCCCTTGCTGCCTCACTGCTCTCAAACTTCCCCCACCACGGTCTCCCCCATTTTGCCAGGTTCCTTCCTCCATCCAACCTGACAACTTCCTGGGCTCCCCTGGAAACAGAGGCTCCCACAGACCCTGAGCCTGTGACCCTCCACACCCAGCCTCTCATTATGCTTTGGGTCATAGGAACCTCCCTGCAAGCTTGGCACAGCCACCAAAGCCCCCGTAAGACAGGGTGGAGCCATACCCGCAACCTCTAGCATACTCCACCTGCAGAAATGGGTGGCTCTCCCCGTCCCTTGCCAGATGTCCTGTTGCTGCAGGAGGTCACCCCTCCCCCAGGCCCCTTGGCTACCTGGGAAGCCCGTTGGAATGAACCAAGTGGACAGCAATGGGAGAGCAGCACTGCTGGCCAGCGTACATGACAGAGCTCAGCCGTGTGTGTGCTGCCACTTCCCACGCCTTACCCCGCATGCCCTCAGTAAAGACAGGGACCCAGGAAATGGCACCCTTGGCAGAACTTCAGATAGTCAGGCAGTGGTCTTAGCACTGGATGCTCTGGTCCAAAAATGCTTGATGTTTATTTTAAACTCTTGTTCCATTATCTAGAAATTGTTCCCTTCAAGGTAAAGAACTCGGGAATCTCTCGCCTCACACATAAGTGCAGTATAAATCAAAATTACACTGTGTATGTGCCTCCACATATACAAGGCCCCCGACAGAAGGCCTTGTCAGGATGCTCCTCATTCCCTTCAGCATTACAGGCGGTACTGGTAGTAACCGAGACACACATTTTACGTCTCAAAACATGCAACGCTGGGCCCTCGGAAGTTATTTAAGAGAACGTCCATGTCTCCAGCTGGTTTACCTGGGAGACATAATGGTGTCCTTGAACAACTCCTTTTAAAATTCCGATCTGTGGTGCAGCCACTGCGGGAGACAGTGTGGTTTCCTCAGAAAAATTAAGAATAGGGTTACCACAGGACCCAGCGATCCCTCTTTTGTGTATCTACCTGAAAAATTTGAAAGCATTTATTTACAAAGACACATGTACCCCTATGTGCATAGCAGCATTATTCACAGTGGCCGAGACATGGCGACAAACTAAGAGCCCTTCCACAGACGATCGGATGGGGAAGATGTGGCACGTTTGTGTCGTGGAACACTACCCAGCCATAAAAAGATAACATGTTACTATTTGCAATCATTTGGATGGATCTTGAGAGTATCATATTAAGTGCAATAAGTCAGACCAAAACAGACAAAACTGTACGATTTCATCTATACGCACGATATGAAGCAGAAAGGAACAAGCAAACAAAACAAACTCGTAGACACGGACAACACCATGGTGGTTCCAGAGGGGACAGCAGTCAGGGGAGCGCGGAAAGAGGGCGCAGGGGGCCAGAGTGTGGTGGCGAAGGACTGCGCTCTGGGTGGTGAGCACACAGTGCAGTACACGGAAGGTGGACTATAGAATTATACACTTGACACTTATGTTATTAACCAATGCTATCCCAATAAATTTAATTTAAAAATTCCAATCCATCCAACAAAACCCTAAGTGAATCTCTCTCTTGCCCCAGGCTTAAACCTACCTTTATGACTTTCCAATCTTTGCAAATTCCATGAGGGCTGGGGGCCCCACCAAGGGGGTGCACTCCCCTGAGACCCATTAACCATGGCTTGTCCCACTGGCCGGGCCGCGGCTCGTCAGGTGGGTCTCAGACCCACCTGCACACAGACTGTTACCGAAGACAAAAGCCTGTCGGGGCAGCCGCACAACTTCTGGTGACTGCGATCTTGCTACTGCTAGTCTGGCGTGTTTGTTGATTTGCAATCCAGAGACCCAAACCCTCCAAATAAGCCGTTATTTCAACCAACCCAGCAAATGTTGAGGCCCACATAAGCTCCTATAGTGAGTGCCCACAGGAAAGGACGCCCCAGGCCCGCATTGCAGAGACGTCACCCTGGCCCAGAAGCCCACTGCTGGAAACATCATTGCCTCGGATACTCAGTGAATTCTATAAACTTACACCCTGCAGGGGATGACTGAGACATCCTGTCACCCATATTCCTTCTAACCCGACTCGGTCTGTCCATTCCTATTGAGCTACATTGTACTGGCCACAGCCCCTCTGGCCAGCTTCTGGCCACCCCGTGGGGTTCTCAGTCTTCCCCAAATGCCTCTTGTCTATCTGGATTCCATGCAGCCAGGCCTCCAAGAGCCCACCTCTCTGAATCCTAGACCCAGGTGCCCTGACCTGTTGGGGCCCTAATTAGTGCAGCTACAGAATCTTCTGGGCACTTCGCCTTCCATAGGAAGTGGCGTATTTGTCTGCAAGAAGATAAGATGCATTTATCAGACAGACCTCACCTGGGTCTGGAGGAACTGCTCATTTGTCCCAGACCATCTGCCTCCTGGAAATGACTAAACTTGACCTAACCTTATAGCAATGTTATAAAGGTCCTGTATCTGATGATGGTAGACAACTCTGCCCCACCCAACCAGGTGGCTTACTGCAGACAAAGTCCGAGCCTGGGGACGCAGCTCTAAGGGTGGGATCGGCATGAGGCAGGCTGGAGGAGACAGTACTTTGATGCTACACAGTCACCAATACCCCTGAAAACACATGATGGCGTAATGTCAGTCACAGGCAGAACTTCAAAGCACGTCTCCATCCATGAGCTCATGAAAGTCTTTCAACACTTTTTAACAAGGGCAGGAGTGGGTTTTCTCATTTCATGGAACCCGAGGTGCAAGGACGTGTAGTGACTTGTGCAATGTCCTGCAACAAATACAAACTGGTGCTAGGGACAGTGAAAACCACACGCTGTGGGAGGCAGACCCTAAATCAGGTCCTGGGTGACGGTGAACTAGTCTCTCCTCCTCTCTGGACCTCATTCTTTTCATCTATAAAATAAGGCTAATAATTCCATAGGACAATTGGGGGACTGGATTAGCAAATGTATGTAAAATACCTCGTTTGTTTCCTGGGAGTTGGCCTTGTAACTGTTATTGTTCTTAGAACTCAGCTCCCCATGCAGGATCCACACTTGCTACTCAGGAAGCTAGCCAGAGGGGCTGGGCACTAGGAAAGCCCTCTGCCTCTTCCACTCTGCAAACCAACCCCCAGCAGCTGGGTGACCAGCAGCCTATGGTGGCTTCCTCTGATGGAGGCAGCCGGATGGCCTCCTCCCAAACTCAGAGTGGCCAGGTCTCAGGACTTGGTTCCCTGTTCATGCAGCCTCTCCTCTAAGGGTCCCCTCAATCTTGCCATAAGGTTCCTGCTGTTGAGTAATCAGCCTGCTGGCCATGGTACCTGCAGACCACAAAGATGATAAATGAAATGCCACGGCCAAATTCTTGGGCACTTGAGGGCGGGCGTGTGGCCTGTGGGTAGGGAGGCCCTGGGCCTTGTTCTGGAAACTCTGCTTCCTGCCAGTGAACTGAGGACTCCTGCTCAACTTCCACTTCCCGTTTCACAGATGGGGAGACTGAGGTCTAGAAAGCAGAACTGGTTTATCCAAAGTCATCCATCGAGCTCAAGACTGAGTCAGGGCTGGAAGTCAGTTCTTGCTGGCTGTCCTAAGGTTCCTGCTGAGCTCTCACTGTACTCCAGCTTCACATACCTCCAGAAGACAGCACAGACTCCTCCCGTGGCCTCTGGGTGTGGATCTTGAATCTGTTGCAGGATCCCAGACATGTTGTTAAAACTCTCTGAGCCCCAGTTACCTTGTCGTTACACAAAATAGGAAATATAAACCTGGCTTGAAGGTTATTGTGAGGCTGAAATGCAAAAGTGTGTGCAGAACAGGTAGCTCAGTACCTAGCACGTGGCAAGCACTGAAGTGTTGCCTTTGGGGACTAGGCACTCAGCAAAGTTTTGCTGAATGCATGAGCAATCCTGTACCCTTTTTACAGAAGAGGAAAACTGAGGCACAGGCCAGGGAAATAATGAGCTCACACCAGTGGCTAGTATCTGGATCCAAAGCTCTGCTTAATCCTTCTCAGTCTCTATTTCTTCTAAGGAGGCCCTTTCTGATTGGATTTGGGGAGAAATTTTGATGTCTCTGCCGATTTGGCAAATCCCAGAGTGTCCAGATCCACCCACACAGCTGCGAGTGAACAGGCCTGGAGAAGGAGAAAGGAGACAGGAATCCTGGTGTCTCTCCAGTCCGTCCCCAAGTCTGGACATTCTGGAAGCCACACCCTGTCCCCAAGTCCCTCTGGAAACCTTGGCAACCTTATCTGCAAAGTGGGGGCTGGGAGAAGGGGATCTGAAGTCAGCCAGGGGATGTCAGAGAGAGGAGAAAAGCAGGGCAGAGAGGTTGGAGAACACCCTATGTGACCCCAACCGCAGCTCACAAGCACTTGCTGTCCTCTTAGATTGTGGACAGCCAGTGAGAACTGACCTCTAGCCCTGACTCAGTCTTGAACTCGATGGGTGACTTTGGATAAACCGTTTCTGCTTTCTAGGCCTCAGTCTCCCCATCTGTGAAACAGGAAGTGGAAGTTGAGCAGGAGTCCTCAGTCCACTGGCAGGAAGCAGAGTTTCCAGAACAAGGCCCAGGGCCTCCTACCCACAGACCCCACGCCCGCCCTCAAGTGCCCAAGAATTTGGCCGTGGCATTTCATTTATCATCTTTGTGGTCTGCAGGTACCATGGCCAGCAGGCTGATTACTCAACAGGCTTATTACACTCCTCGGTGACTAATGGATTCTTTTTCTGTTTGTGTTTTAAAGCCATAGCAATAACATTGGCTCTCAGTGACACTGCTGAAATCACCGTTACTCAGCCCGACTCTACCTCCATGATAAACAGGCCAGCAGAAACATCCCTTCTTGGAGAAAAGCGGGCCTCTGCTTCTCTCTTGGTGGAAACAGGTTCTTTGATAATGAAGCTGGTGTGTGCTGGGGGTGGGGTGGATTTATGAGCTGTTGGGAATCATGGGATTAGGTCATTTCTCTGGGCCCCTCCAGCTCTGGCCTTCACACTGGACCTCATCAAAGGGAGGAGTTGAACAGATAACGTCTTCCCTTTAAAAGTCTGGGTGTGGGTTTAAGGGCCCGGCTGGGAGTCAGACAGCCTGGCTTGTGGTCCTGGCTCTACCACTTGCTGGCTGGGCGACCTTGGGCAAGTCACACTCTCTTCTGGAGCTTGTCTTCCTATTGAAAATGTGGGTAAAATAAGATGGCCTCACACGGGGGGTGGAGGGAGCAGAATACCAAGAAGTTCGGCGTGAGACACACTTAGCAAAGTGGCTGGCACACAGCAGGAGCTCAAAGGCTGGGCACCGGTAACACTCCATAAATGTCGAGCCCCTGAGGACTGAGCTGGATGGGGAGGGTTAGGGCTGACACCAGGGGGCAGCTGATGAAGGGTCCAGCCCCCAGGAGGCCAGTCAAAGGGCTGGTCAACGTCAAGCCCACCCAGGCTCTCCTTTTCTGACCAGTCCCCTGCCAGCCCTTGAGGATATGCCCACTGACTTCAGAGAGAGAAAGGGAGAGAGAGAGCCAGAGAATGAGCGAGAGAGAGACGCTGATGGATTGCCTCTTCTGTGCACCCTGACTGGGGAGCAAACCCACAACCTAGGTATGTGCCCTGACCGGGAATCAAACTCTCACTTTTTGGTGCATGGGATGATGCTTCAACCAACTGAGGCACCCAGCCAGAGCTCTAACCAGTTTTATCTGTCAAAAACTCCAAGGAACAAAATAGCCCAGCACAACATAGCTGTCCCAGTGTCTGTCAGGCAAAATTGCTAAATTTTTTAGAGGAAGGAAGCAGATTATGCCTCTGGTCCTGCTCCTGCCTCCCAGGAGTGTAGCTGGGAGGTGGGAAACCTTCTGTGGTTGTTTGACACCGGCTCCCCCCCACCCCCAGCAAAGGCCTCTTCACAAGGATTTAAAACTTTCTGACTTCTTCAGGAACCTGAAGGAACCTGCTCCTTACCTGTCATGGGCAGGCAGTCCTTGCTTACAACCATCTGCGGCTCACTCCCCTCCCCCTGCGTTCTCCATCCTCTGGGGCCCGGCCCCTTCTGTTACACGGAAACAGATACTGCAGCCCGCCGCCCGCACAGTGGGAAAGCCAGGGAATCAGTGGTGGACTGGAAAATGTTTAACAATAAAACCTCTGAAGCAATAATAATAATAATAACAAACTATTTTTTGACAATTTCATGGTGCAGACGCTTCCACCAGGGCTGACTTCAAACCGCCGACAGTTCGACACTGAGTGCAGAGTTGGGAAGGAACGCTCATGATCCGCTCTCCTGTGACTTGGCTCCCGCACACCCGTGAACAAAACTGTAATGAAATCAATGGAAAGTATAATAATTTATAATGAAAAGACATATTTCACTATTTTCATGCCCAGGGCCGGCAACTCTAAGAAGACATAATAGAAGGGTCTCTGTGGAGACGCGGTGATCGCAACTGCTGAGCTCACCACCCCGGCCAGGACGCTCCAGCTTCAGAAGTGCTGCTGTCGGTGACATGATTTCTCTGAAATGGTGAACCACTCTTAAAAAAAAAAAAGTTGTTTTTTTTTAAAGATTTTACTTAATTATTTTTAGAGAGAGGGGAAGGGAGGGAGAAAGAGAGAGAGAGAAACATCAATGTGGTTGCCTCTCATGTGGCCCCTACTGGGGACCTGGCCCGCAACCCAGGCATGTACCCTGGCTGGGAATCGAACTGGCAGCCCTTTGGTTCGCAGCCCGCACTCAATCCACTGAGCTACACCAGCCAGGGTGAACCAGTCTTAATAATGTTGTGAACAGAGCACAGTCTTTCCTCAATTGACAAGGTAGTTGTATTCCTGGAAAATTTAGGGTGTATTAGAATCATGCAGAAAATAAAAAGAAAAGCTTGGTGCTTACACATAAAACAGGGTTCGGTCTGAGGCCCAGGTGATTCTAAACAGGCTTTTCATCCACCTAAATGCCCCACAAGATTTTTGTGTGTCTCCCCTCACAAAATGCCAGTGGAGATCCCCAGTCACGGTGACATCCAAAACTCACTCCCACAGATTCCCAGGACAGCCCCTTGGTCTGACACGTGGCAACTGTTAAGACCCACGGCCTCGCCCACCACACGAGGGGCTTTGTTAACTGGCTCGTGTACCTCCTTCCACCCGGAATCCTTTCTTCCAAATCCCCCGCTAGAATTTAGCCGTGCATTTATCATTTATCCGTCCATCCATCCATCCATCCATCCATCCATCCATCCATCCCCTCCATGCCAGGTTCAGTACTGAGGTCTAAGGACCCAGGATAAAGCCAGCCTGGCCCCTCTCTTCAGGGAACTCCGGGAAAGTGGGGCGATAGACATGCAGGGAGACAACACAGACGATGACAGTGCAGCGTGGCCAGGCAAAACGATGGGCACGAGCACCTTTGGCCGGTGTCATTTGCAGGCAGGAGCGCTAGCGCAGCCCTGAACACCCAAGTGTGGTCCCTGCCCGGCGGCTGCTCACGGTGCGACCTCGGCAGAGCGACTGCACTTTTGTGCTTCAGTTTTTCTCAGCTATAAAATCAGAGGAGGTGAGAAGCCTGACTCCCCACCCCGCCTGGCACTGCTGTGCAGACAGTGTGGGATGGAAGCTCCCCGTGGGCCACATGCCCTGGCAGGGGCCCCGGAGAATCGGGAATGGCCAGTCGCCCGGGCCCTCGCTAGGGCATCTGTGGAGCTGGCTCCGACTCTTGAGGTGAAGAAGCTGTTCTGTGGGGACCAGGCCGGGTGCATTTCTGTGATGGGAGAATTGGTAGGTAGTCTTGGGCTTTCTGGACCCAGAGTTGCAGTGCGCTTAACCTATCATCGGTCTGACAGAGTGCCCTCAGTGGGCCCCTGTCTAGCTGCGTGGGATGATTGGCGGGGTGAGGACTCACACTCACCAAGCTGAGCCCCTGCTCTAGCCCAGCCCTGATGTCCCATGATGGCGGGAATATCAAGGTGAGCCAGACAGTCCCTAACGCCAGGGAGCCCTGAGTCTGATGGAGAAGGCAAACGTGTCATTGGGTCATTGATGCCTCCCCAGTCTTTTGGCTTGCCCACATCACTCCCAGTGACTTCCTATTACTAGATGCTAATGGCCAGGCCTCAGTCCCCATCATCCACGACCTCTTGCTGCCTCTGGTCCTGTGACCTCCCTCCTCCTCAGCCCCTGTGACAGATGGCACACTTTCCTGGGCTCAGGGCGCCTCCCTCAGAGGCAGGCTCCAGCACTCCTCCTTCGCATGACGCCACCTCAGGGAGGAGGGAATTGCCCCACTGCTCTGTCTTCCCCCAGCCCCAATACACTCCCCAGCCCCGTGGCCTACAAAATAGCAAACAGCTGCTGTGACCATGGGCTGCCCAGACCCCAGGGGCCTGGGGGGAAGCGGGCCAAGGAAACTTGGAGAGAGAGCTCTTAATAACATACCTTCTCCAAGCTGCTTCCAAAGAAACTTCTCCTCACAAATCATTCCATAAACACTTAACAGGCTCTCAGGAAAGCGTGCACGGCTCTCACCCGGCTATTAGGAGGCTCCTCACAAGTAAATTGAGACCAGGCAGCAGAGACCTGTGCCAAATCCCCCTTCCTGCCCTCTTCCCACACGACGTCCTCCTTCCCCCCCCCGCCCCCTGGGCTCTTCAGCTCCAAGGGCCTGGGTCTCCTTTCTCGCTGCTCCAGCCTCTCCTCAGACTTGGGCCCTCTCTCCCTGCTGACTAGAGGGTGCACCGTTTCCCTGGAAACTAGCCCCCTACCCGCCCCAGCCACTGGGTTTCCAGGGTGCTCTCCTGGCTGCTGTGTAGGCCTAAATCCTAGTGAGACTTCTGAGGGCCACACCACCAGGCCAGGCATGGACGGACAGGGCTGGCCCACACCCCCACTCTGTCCCAGCCACCCTCAGCCGAGGCTGCTGGTGCCTCTCAGGCTGGGGCTACTCAATAGGGAAATAACTTCGGGTTCATCCAAGTCACGAGCTGGAAAATCCCTCCCATCCAACAGCCCCCTCCAGGGAGAGAGTTGAGCAACTCGCTCGGCTGGCTAATATCCAGAACTTGGCTAATATCCAGCATGGATCGGAATTACTTGATTGTTCATAAGTTGACACGTTTGCTTACAGGTTAGCAGCTCGCTCATGGAATGACTTTCATGAGGGTCATGAGAATAATAGTAGTGGCTGGCACCCCAATATCATCCTCCATCGTAGCTGGCTTTGGAAAACACTGCAAGAACGACTGCCCCTTTTCCTAGGTTTGCCCAATATCGTTTTGAAGAACAAAAAGCTCTATTGCAAACAGAAATGATTGGTGAAATAAATAAAACATTCAGATGAAAATAAACATGCGGATTTGTGGGCACTGAAATTAGCTTCAGATGGGCTTTGAGAGGCCCTAGTCACAGATCTGGGGTCAAGCCAAGCCCACCACTTACTGGAAGGCTGATCTTGAGCAAGCCTCTCTAAACCTTAGTTTCTTTGACTCTGAAATGGGGATAAATTCTCTCCCTTGGAGCTGCCAGGAGCAGCCACCTCCTCCCACCATCCCTTTATGAATGAATGTGAAGGTGTCCTCCAGGGGACTCAGAGGCTGGGTCCTCGCCTGCGGCGCCAGGTGCTGCCGCTGTGCACTCCAAGGATTCGATCGTGTGCCACCCATTCATCCTCACATTCGGCAAATATTTCAGAGTCTCTTTTATGCATCAGCCTCCAAGCAAGACACTGACCGAGACAGACACAGGCCCACCCCATGAGGAGAGCACAGAAGAAGGGAGGCAAACACAGAAGGATAAGTAAGGAATTGCAATTGTGGTCAGAGCTGCAGTGTCCCTGAGTCAAAAGACTGAGTATTTCCTTCCACAGTGCAGGAACCAGAGTCCACGCACAAAGCTGCAGGGAATTAGAAATGCAGGCCCAAAAGGCCCCTGGAAGAGGGGTCAGCAGGCTGGTCTGGGAGAAAGAATGGAAGGAGACGTCCAGGCATGTAGTAACAATGTCAGTGACGATGCTGAGGGTCATAGCAGCTGCCACTCTCAGGGTGCCCCCGCAGTGACCAGCTCCACGCTTCCCCTTCATCTTTGTGAATCCTCACCGCACCCTGTAACTTACAGGTGGGGTGTCAACGTTCAGAAGGGCGAACTGTCACACATCTTGGAAGTAGAAGGGCCCAAATGCAAGCCCAGGGCTTTTGACCTCCAGATAAGATAACAGCAGACCCCTGTCCCCAGTCTGAAACAGAGGGGTCACCTCTGGACACTGAGCAAAGTGGCATCAGTGTGTGGTCTGTGGGACTCAAGACGGACCCTGCTGTTCTCCCAAAGACGGTCCTCTTGAACACGAGAGGCCTGAGTTTCCACCCGTGGCGCCCGCCCCAGACAGGGTGCCTGTCCTCAGCGGGTGCCAGATCGCCCGTCCCTCACCATCACGCCTGCCCACTGCCACCTCCAGGCTGTTGGCTGTTTCTGCCCCCTAAGTTCCCCTTCCACTTTCTTCTGTTGGAACCCCACCTCTTCTTCAAGGCCCAGCTCAAACTCCACTTTGTCCCAGAACTTTTCGGAATTCCTCATCTCTGGGGAGGTGTCACGGGAGGAGAGAAAAAGACTAATTTTTCACCTTAGGAAACAGCCAGCTCTGAAGTGGGGGGTGGGGAGTGGGGAGAAAGAATGGGTGAGAGGAATGACTTCCCTAAAGCAAAATCAGATTGCCGTTACCAGAATAAAAGGGGAGAGCATGCTGATGGCAAAAAGAGAAAGTCCACACCCCCACCCCCTTTGATGGACCGATATCCATATATATCCATATTCACATACAAAATAATGCCCTCCCATCTCCTCTGCTCCTCCAAAGGGAAGATGAATCAAAGGCTTACATCTTTACTGACTTCAGACTGTCTGGGTGGCTCCTATTCCTCTCCTGTTCAGCGTGTTCTGAAGGCCCTGCAGTCTGCGGCCTGAACAATAGCTATCCCCACAGGCCGACAGAGGACAGAGGAACTGCAATAACAACCGTATCTGCGAGAGGAAAGAAGAGAAACAACCACGGGCTTTCCATGCACAGCACTGACCAGGTCCTGATGGACAGGAATGGCGAGGGCGCCCGGTCCTGGTGGAGGAACCAGTTAGTTGAATGTGGCAATAGGCAGGAGAATGGTCTCCCAAAGAGGTCCATTGCCCAACCTTCAGAACTTGCGAATGTATTACACGGCAAAAGGAACTGAGATTGTAGATGGAATTAGGGTTGCTAATCAGCTGATTTTGAAATAGGGTGGTTACCCTAGATTAGCTGGACGTGCCCCCTGGACCACAGCGTCCTGGAGAGTGGAAGAAGGAGGCTGACAAAGAGCCAATGTCAGAGCCGTGGGATGCAAGGAGGACTCTTCTGGCCACTGCCGGCTTTGAAGAGAGAAGAGGCCGTGAGCCAAGGAAGGCAGGCAGATTCTAGACGCTGGAAGAGGCAAGGAAACGGATTCTCCCCAGAGCCTCCAGAAAGGAATGCAGCCCCACTGAGACCTCGGTTTTAGCTCAGTGAAACCTATTTTGGACGGTTGGCCTACAAAACTGTAAGATAATAAATTTGTGTTGTTCTAAGCCATGACATTTGTGGTATTTTGTTACAGCAGCCATAGAAAATGAATACAGATAGCAAAACAACAAACGCCACCACCCCACTGCTTCTTCTGATCCTATTGTTTGTGCCCCTGGCTGGACATTTAACAGACATGACCGCTTTCGATCCTCTGGCCATCTTGGCAGAAGGGTGTGATCATCCTCATGTCACAGCCAGGGAAACTGAGGCAACTGGGGTAACTGCCAGCTTGTCCAAAACCAACCAGCTAGTGGTAGAGGGGGCTGAAGTTCAATCTCTCACCTGTCAGACCTGGAGCCAAGCTCAGTTTCCCATATGACTTCCTGGCCTAGCGGGCCTCTCCTCTCTCTGCCTGAACTGTCCAGTGACGAGAGGCTCGCCCCCTGCAGAGCTGCCGTCCTGCCCCAGGTCACCCCCACCTTCCTGGCTCCACTCCCTGCGTGGCCCCAATGTATGAGACAGCCCAGTGGATGGCAGCTAGAAGGTCAGGCTCTGGGCCAGCCAGTGGGCAATAGATCGAGGACGACATTGCCTGGACAGTGGGCTGAGGAGAGTGGGCTTCTCCACGGCCAGCGGAGCAGTTCTTTTTATCAAAATCCAGACTTCTGCTCCCCCCTCCCGTCTCCAGCCTCGGAGCTCCCCTGAGCTGAGCCGAGCAGGGACCGGAATGCACCGCACCGCATCCAGTGCAGGAAGTGTGAGCTGCGTCTTTCAGGATTTACTCTCCTCTCTGTTGTCGCCTCCACCCTCCTCGGATCCAGGAATGTCCCGGGGGTGGCCGGGGTGAGGAAGGGCAACTCCAGCTCCTCCAATTTCTCCCTGAAAAATGTGAAATGGGTCGGGGGCCACAGGGGAGGTAAATAGATTCCTAGCAGTGCCTGGTGTGCAGTCTGGGGCGGAGAGTAAGTTCACGGAGAGACAGAGCCCCGCGGGTGCACCGCCGGGGGCTGGCGTGGCCGGCGGGGAGCCAGGAACCGGCTGCTTTCCCCCCAGCACGCCCCCTCTGGACCCTGTGGGCACAATCAAGAGCCCCAGACCTCAGACCGCAGAACCAAAACACAGACTCCAAACGGTCGGATGAGACCCAGGAGAGCATCTACTTTGACTCCTTCATTGGCCCAGAGAAGGGAGGTGACATTCTTATGGTCACACAGCAAAGCCAGGGCCACTGCCTCATCAAGCCTCAGTTTCCCCAGGGGTAAAGTACAGGCCGGTGGAGAAGCGCCAATGAGGCAGAAATTGCCGAGCACCTGAACGTGAGAGAGAAATAACAGCCCATGACGGACCCGGCACACGCTGGGCACCAGACGTCGTGCTGGAAGGGACGACAAGCTTCATCTCCTTTCGTCACAGCACCTGTGCTGCTGTCTGCCCCTTTTGCAGATGAGGAAACTGAGGCTCAACAAGGGAATTTTCTAGGGGGGTGGAAATCTGTGTCTTAGTTCAGGTAGTGGTTACATAGAGAAAAAGTTAATTGAGAAACACACTTAAGGTAGATGTACTTAGCTCTGTCAGTTACACTTCAGTATTTTTAAAAAATATTTTTTATTTATTGGTTTGAGAGAGACAAACAGCAGTTTGTTGTTCCACTTATTCATGCATTCACTGGTTGATTCTTGCCTGTGCCCTGACTGGGGATTGAACCCACAACCTGGGAGTATTGGGAGGATGTTCTAACCAACCAACCTTCCCCGCTGGGGCCACACTACAATATTTTTAAATGATGTGTTAGAAAAAAAAATAAACTGAGGCTCAGGGAGGTTGAGCGACATTTTTGAGGTCACAGAGCTGGCAAGTGACAGAGCTGGGCCTTGAACTGGCTCCGTTTGACCTCAGAGCCCACAGTCACTGCCCTGGCCATGCTGTTGTCACCCGTCAGCAACACAGAGACTCGACTCACACCTCAAGCCTGCGGTCCTGATCCAGTCTGCTGAACCGGACTCCAGGGACTCCAGGGAATGAGCAGAGGCCTGGGAGGCTCCAGGGAGAGTCAGAATGGGAACAAGGCGGGGGGGGGGCAGGGCTGCGGCGGCCATGAGGCGCATCAGTGCACACTGGGACGACGGGCCCTTGGCCAGCAGGCAGCCTCACACCGGGGCCCAGGAGCACGGTATGGACGGCAGTCCCAGCCCTCCATGGTCCTGCACACGGTGCACAACCTGGGCTCCCATACGCAGCCGGGGTGCCTCGGAGAGGTGGAGCAGATGTCACACACACCGTGGGCTTCGGGATGGGGGAGTCGCCCTTCCTGACCCACTGCCCCGTCCTTCCCGGGCATTTCTGATGTACCCCCTCTGTCTGGGGCTCGAGGGTCTCCTCTTTGGGTCCAGGCCCTAACAGGGTGCTCAGCTGCAGGGCACACGTGCGGTGGCGGGGGGGTGGGGGTCACTCGGTCACTCAGCAAATGCTTGGAAAGGGGCCTTTCTCTGCTGGGTTCTGGGGACAGAGATAATCAGTTCCTGTCAAGTGCAGGAGATGCAGGACGAGACAGATGACAGAAAGTGGGGAGCTGGCTGGCACCTTTGCCTCTCTCTCTGCAGCCCACACCGTTTCCTGTGCCTGCTTCTCCCCACCTGGGCTGGCAGTTTCCCACCCAGGCCTCTCTGCCTCCACTGTGTAGGGCTAGGAGAGAGATCCCCGAGGCCCCCGCCTGCCTGGGATGGTCTGGCTTCTCTGCATGGGAGTGTATGCAGACCTAGCCCTCGAGCTGGGGCAATGGTCCTTGAAGCTCACAAGAGCATTCCTTTTCAATGTGACGTGACCACAGGGATCACTTAGAGAGAGCAGGAGGAATGGGTCGTGGGAGAGAGCACCGTAATGGGAGCCTTTTCCCTCTGCACAGCGGCTTACCCGTGCAAAGCCTGTTTCCACACCTTGGTTCACTTAATCTGCAAAAGAATAGGAGAAGCCAGATAGATTCAGAGAGCTCAGGAACTTGTCCAGGGTCACACAGCCACGATGCAGCCCAGCTGAGCCGGAAATGCCAGCTGCCTCTTTGTCCCAGGCCTCCTTCCCGTAGCCTGCCCTTCTCTGCCTCACGCGGGTGGGCTCAGGGAGGCAGGGGGCTGAACCCTGGGTCTGGGTCCTGCCAAGCGCACTGAGGCGTTTTAGCTCCCAGTGATGATGACGGAGCTGCCGTCTGCTGGGAGCGGGTCACGGTCTGCAGATGCTACGGTCTGTTGGCTTTGTGAGCAGGATGGACTGGGGCCCACCTGGGGCTAGAC